>JAWPHD010000031.1:0-540000 GCA_037043455.1 Cyrtodaria siliqua
TCTCAGAGAGTGTCAAACAGTTTGTTTACAAAATGTTATTTGCAATCGTCAATGATCCACAATATACACGCGTGATCAATCGACTGGTTATGATAATTTTATTAGTTTTTGTAATCAGCCAGCGAACGTTATTCATGTAGATTAGTGAACCAGTCCACCTTTCTATTTGACTGTTACACTACGCATGTCCACTAAGAGCACTGTGTAGCAGTCTATTTTCTATATCCGCTTACGGCATTGAAAATATGTAAATATCAGCTTTTATTTTCCTTTCGCAAATCATTTTCGCAAAAGCTAAAAAAAGATCGCAAATGTTTCTTTTCTTTCTCCATTTGCGACATTGGCGATTCACAGCCAGTCGCTGTTTGGAAAATATGCGTCAGCGACTGCAAGCGGATTCGGTCCGAGTGTCGGCGAATCAGAACGGGTATGGCTGAACAACAAGCGTAGTTCCCAACCGCTATTAATTAGTTCTGGCGTCTATTGTTGGTCCAATGGAGACAAAATACTGAAGAGAAGTTCAGCAGAATATTATTGTTGTTGTTGTTGTAGAAGTTAATTCTCCGCGCTTATTTTTTTTGCCCACTCCCCGACGAATGTCTGCGTGGAAGGGACTAAATCTTAATGACAATTGCCTGTGACAGTGTACGGGGACAGGTTGCAGACCATAATATTAAATGTGTTGTAAGATAATATGGCGCATTCTTTATTTGAATAACAATAAAATATCCACATACTGCCTGTCAGCTACTACAGTGTCTGCGAGTACACAAATGTACTTATTGTAGCTTACTATAGTGGTGAAAATAATGTTCAGGTTATATGCTGCAGGGCGAGTGGTAAATTGGTAAGGGCGAGTAGCTTTTTGCTTCCACTAGTCCTGCATGGCGAGTGGATTTTTCCAAATGTTTACACCCCTGATACATTATTATAGGACCTGAACGCCTGGATAGGGTTTTGATGAATGGTTTTAAAGGCATCTTCTGTAGTTTTCCATGCGCAGCTTTTTTTGGGCGACTTCTAAAACTATTGGTTGGATTTTCCTACAAATTTACAGGAATTCTAGTTGTATTTTTTTTTTTTGATTTGTTTTTGGAATACCGTATTGTTCCTTTTTAACGCCCCCTCCCTAATAAACGCCCCCACCCCAGGCACCGTGAGTAAACGCCCCCACCCACAGTGCATAAAGTAAAAAACCTTACCTTAAAAAGTGGTATTAATCCACATAACACAACTAATATATCCACAAAAACTTTTATCTATGTTCAGTATTCGCATATATATTCCACGACTTTTAATTTAAAGCCCGCTGTATAAGTGCTGTGACTTTTCTTTCGCTCCATGCCGATAATGCCAAATACATCGAGTTTACACAGTACACCGAGTTTACACAGTACAGATTTGTTCATGACGTCATCATTTCTTGGTAAAGCAACTTGATCATGAGTGGCGTACGTGATATGTCATGGTACACGCGTGGCTTCTAGTGCAAGTATTGATCGATTTTTGGGGTTAGCACATTGTGTTTACGCGGTGACTGATTTTAGAAAATATTTCATAAACGTGTATTTCAAGTAGTGCACTAAGGGTTTTATAAGGGTACATAATAGAGTTACATAAGGGTCAATGAA
The DNA here is from genome assembly GCA_037043455.1 of Cyrtodaria siliqua. Lineage (NCBI taxonomy): Eukaryota > Metazoa > Mollusca > Bivalvia > Adapedonta > Hiatellidae > Cyrtodaria > Cyrtodaria siliqua. The sequence goes on from JAWPHD010000031.1 coordinate 1,632, forward strand.
TGACAGTTTACACTCTAATAAACGCCCCCCTTTTAAAAAATGTAACGCCCCCGGGGGGCGTTAAAAAGGAACAATACGGTATTCTTTTCAAAAAAAAAAATCTTTTTAATTTTTTTTTTTTATTTTCTTTATTTAAATAACATGAATAAAGGCCTATTATTAAATACATTAAAAAGGAAAATTATAGCATTTTGTAAAAAATTCCAACAAAATTAAAAAATTTAAGCATAACGGTACGGTTCCAAAAAGCAATATTAAATCTCAATATGCATGGAGACCTATCAATTTAATTGCAAATATTGTCTAAATATATGTTCAAATAAGTGCCTAGGAAGTTTGAACAAATTCTGTTATTAGGAACATAACAAAAAAGGAAAATATACCATTTCTATATAATTTCATACAAAACTTGGCCTTTTTGCATAGGGGTAGGGTTTCATTTTTTTTTTCTAAACAAGCATGGGGGCCTATCATTTTTATTGCATATTTTGTTTTTATATATGTTAAACTGTGTGCTTAGAAAGTTTAAACAAATTCTATTATTGGTAACATACAAAAAAAAAGGAAATCAGCTAATTTGTGCATAAATTGTCGTAATGGTCTTAACAGATTTTGTACAAAAATATAGGTTTTACATAAAGATGAGCTTTAAATGTTATTGTAATTAAATGTTCTTTACTTTAATATAATTTGAGCAGAATTGTGAGCAATGAATAAATGATTAGACTTCAAAAATGTCTTATTTACCTATTTCATGGACTTGTTCAACTTTTTGGACAGATTGACGTCATGGTGGCATTACAAATTATTTTTTAAAATTTTAACAATCATGTTGACCTACCATTATTTTTGCCTTTTCTGTCTATATTACTGTACAAAAAGTTTAAAGAAAATCCGTTATGCAGAAAAAACTATAGAAAATGTCTTAAAGTGTAATTTTGCTTTTACTTGGCAGGTTAGTGTCTTTAAATGTAACTTGAGATTTCATGGCACTTCATTATCCCAAACACAGATATATTAATAATTTTTAAATTTGTTATTAGGTCGGTGAAATCCACTAATAAAGACTGAGATTTTAAAAAAACAACAAAAAAAACCCATTTATTTTAGAGAAATACAGGATATGTGAACACACTAAATCATTTTGAATTCCTCAAAGTGTTAGATTCAACTATGTTCCACATTTCTGTTCGTTTTGAAGCAAAAGCTTATTAATGTGTGTGTTTTTTCCTTTCTTTTATTATATTTTTTTTAAATTAAAATAAACAATTGATCTCAGCTGCTGAGTGCAGACAATTTAAACAATTTAATATCAATATATAATTGTTGAAGTGATAATATGACCTAGGGCCCTATATATCTATTTTCATTCCAGCATTACCTCACTAGTGACATATGATTCAATACCCCATGCTGTCAATCACTGGCACTTGGTGCTGCTGCTCAATTAGTGGTTTATGGTGTGTCCCTGTTATGTAATCAGCTTATTAGTTATAAAATTCATGGCACACTTCTGTGTTACTGGTTTCGTGTTACCACAGGCCTTGAAGGGGTTCAAAAAGGTTAATTGATAAGACACAACTGTATTTAATAAAGCACAGGATATAAGGCAGTAAAAAAAACTTGAATTATATATAATACATGAATAAAATATTATTAAATAGACCACCTGATGCAAGTATATATTTTATATCTTTTTGTATATTTTAATACTTGGTTTTTGATTATAATATGCCTTGACTTTTAAAGGTACTATCGTAACCATAGTTTGTTAATCCAATAATATTGATAATTTACTTTCAAATAAAAGGTAATGCAAATTTTCTTTTTTTACCAAAGTGTTTACATTTCAATTAATATTATTCTACCAAAGTTTGAAATGTATTAGTGGTTGAAAATAATCAAAATTATGCAAAAACTATTCAACTTACAGCAAATATGCAAGTTAGATAAATGCAGAAAAAACTATCTTGCAATTAAACAAAATCAAGATTGCCATGTGTTCGTTTTATTTAAAAATTACCTTCAGCTTTCGTAATTGAAAATAAACAAAAGGCGGATCCTCTGCAGGGACATACGCACGTACGCACGTGCGTACAGGCTATTAAAGAAGCAAAAATATTAAAATGGCTAAAATTGCGAAATATTCAATAAAAATTGAAGGTATAGGGGGGTTAGGCACAGAGCTGCCCTGGATACAGGGGACAGATATGTACGAATCCAGGAACCAGTCCTACTCTTCGTTAGTATTGAATAGATTTCTATGGCTCTTTAAAATGCTCTGAGGATACATTCTGATACATGGGAAAGCCCGGTTTACATCTCCACTTCATCCCCGTGTGGTTCTCGGGGGCCCCGTTTGGTCACGGGGAAATATACGCCATATAACCTTTTCATGTGTTGGTGCGCCTTAAAACCCCAATTCAATTAAAAAAAATCCCCACTTCATGTACATTTTGTCATTTTTTATCATGCTCATTCAAGGTCTTCTTCATGACACTGTATAGGCAAATGTGGAAACGTGGCTCCATCGTAAATGGAGTGTCAACAATAGAATTTGCAGCAACTTTGCAGTTCTGCAGATTAGAAGGTTCTAGGCCGATTCTCCATATTGTTATCTAGATTTAAATGGAGGATGAGCCTGGCATGTTCATCCCTGTCTGGTGCCATAAAGCTGTTCTAACTAAAGTACTTAAACCATGAACAGTTATAAATACTACATTTGGCACATTTAAAGCAAACATATGATCTGCCATTTGTTTCATTTCATTTCAGTACCTTTTCAGTATTCTTTAATGTACATATAAATCCATGATCCAGCCAAGTTGATTTTTTCATTATTTTTGTGAAACAGATTAATCCCATGTAAACATGTTGTAAATGCCAAATAACAGCTCATCAGATCTTTCTCATATATGGTAACTACTTAGTGGAAGACCCCCTGGCCATGAGGTATGTCATAAATCACAGGATAATCTTTGATTAACCAATCAGATCTGGCCAATACCTTGACTTGACCAGGGAGGAGTTTAGTTTCAAGAAGTAACATGTGGGGTTTGTCATATCAACATAATTAACTGCATAACTATTTATGGTTATAAATAAGACCTATTTAATAGTGTATGCTTTGGACAGTGGAAATTGTTAATTCCTTCCAGCATTTTATGGGTGAGATATTGTTATTTTTTTAGTATTCATCAGATTATCAATCATTTTAACAAATAAAAAGCAATTTTAGGTTAGGAATTATATCAAGAAAATAAGCTTTTATCCATTGAAAATTCAGCTCTACGAACAATCTAAAATTGGAATTCCCCAAAAACAATACAAATAAAATCAATAAAAAAACAACACTTTCAAAGCTCAACCTTATTGAGAGAACTGAGTTTATGTGGCTCTTATATGAAGATACATTAAATATTTATATTTTTATACTACTCATAAATGTAATCTTAATGACCTTTTTTGTTTGATTTATAGTTTGTTAATTCATTTCACTCAATTTCTAGGATGCTTTTTTTTTCATTATGTTTTTGGAAAGTTGGGTAATTCATTTTAACTCTGTTTCTAAGATATTTTAGCAAATATTATAAATGTTTTAACATTTTAACTAAGGTAATATATTTGATATTCATAAATACTCTGGATTTAAAACTACCTATATATTTATCCGCCAAATGGTTATTAAACTGGTTCCCCGATTACTCTGCAGTATACCACAGGGTACCAGTTGGTTCCCCGATTAGTCTAAGGTATGCAAGAGGGTACCAGTTATGACAAATAGGACGCATTCATTTTTAAAATGTCAAATCTGTGCGCTTTTTTAAATCAAACTCCTCCTTGATTTACGGCAATATTTTGAAAATGGTGAATTGTTTGAAATGGCATTATTGTGTAGATTCGGGTTCAGGTCTTGGATGTTAAATAAACCTCATTTTGTTTGAACATTAATTTTGTGAATAGAAATTGGATTAAAAAAAGGACACATTTCTTCTTTTAAAAATGAAATATATACTGACTTTGGATTAAAACTCCTCCTTTATTAGTAAGCAATTTTCAGAAATAACAAATCAGATATACCGTATAATTCCTAATGTTTGAACATTAATGTTGTGAATTGAAATTGGATAAAAAAAAAGGACACATTTCTTCTTTTAAAAATGAAATGTATACTGACTTTGGATTAAAACTCCTCCTTTATTAGTAAGCAATTTTCAGAAATAACAAATCAGATATACCGTATAATTCCTGATAAGCCCCCCCCCCCCTCCCCCGCCCCACAGCCACAGGGTGTAACATTTATAAAATTGCAACCAAAAGTACATACTTTTACTTTTAAACGAACATTATTTAATGATTTTCTTTACCAAGAAAACCAAAGTCTGCATGTCGGTCAATCAATGTATCGGATTTTAAGTTTTCTAGTGATTTTGTATACATGTTCCATTGTGAATGAAACAGATTAACTTGCATTTTTTGGGGTTTTAAAAATATATTTTCTGAAAAAATGGTAGGGGATAGGTTGGGTGGGAAGGGGTGGCATTTATTAGGGATTATACGGTATTGGTATTGTTAAGAAGATGCAATATCTGGCATTTGATATCAAAAAAACGTTTAGTTTGGTCTAACATATGTTAACTGAAAATGGTTTAACATATGAACGCGTTTTTCATTATCAAGTGTAATGTGCATATTATTTAAATCTCTAACTGCTTCTTTAGTAATGACATGCATGATGTTCAAACTCATGATCTGATTATATTGGTATTGCTATTTAGAGTTGTCTACAAGTTTGTACTTTCAAGAACATTTTATTTAGATCTCAAATGTGTGTATTGAATTGGTACAAAACAAGAACAGAACGCGTCATTTATTAAAAGTTTGATACCTTTTTGAAATTAATAATTTCAATTTATTTATGGCATAATGTTTAAACTTGCGGGTTGATTCACAGACATATCAATAATGTTATTAGGCTTGTGGTTGATTATAGCATTATCATGCATTTTTCAATAGATATCTTGAATTTAAGGAAAACTTAGCATACAAACACGTATTTTATCTATTTTAAGATGTTCGTAGAGATAACATGATACTCACTTACCTGTATGCCTATCCATCATTGTTTTACAATAACATTTGTTTATGCCCCCGAAGGGTGGCATATAGTAATCGCACTGTCTGCACTGTCTGTCCGTTCGCGTGTACACTCGTGTCCGCTTCATAACTCTGACAATAATGGACGGATTTTCAAATAACTTCGCACAATTGCTCACCACATCAAGACACGTGTCGCGCACAAAAACCAGGTCCGTGGCTCCAAAGTCAAGGTCACACTTAGAGATCAACGGTCAACATCCGTTCGTCTATACACTCGTGTCAGCTTCATAACTCTGACAATAATGGATGGATTTTCAAAATCTTCGCACAATTGCTCCCCACAACAAGGCAACGTGTCGCGCACAAAATCCAGGTCTGTGGCTCCAAGGTCAAGGTCACACTTAGAGATCAAAGTTCAACATCCGTTCGTCTATACAATCGTCTCCGCTTCGTAACTTGGACAATAATCGACAAATTTTCAAATAACTTCGCACAATTGCTCCCCACAAGAAGACGTTGTGTCGCAAAAAAAAAATTAAAAACATTTTTTTTTTTTTTTTTTTAATTTTTCTTTTTTTTAATAATTTTTTTTTTTTTTTTAATTTTTTTTTTATTTTATTTTTATTTATTTATTTATTTTTTTTTAATTATTTTTATGCCCCCAAAGGGTGGCATATAGTAATCGCACTGTCTGTCAGTTCGCGTGTAGAATCGTGTCTGCTTCATAACTCTGACAAAAATGGACGGATTTTCAAATAACTTCGCACAATTGCTCACCACAACAAGACGATGTGTCGCGCACAAAAACCAGGTCCGTGGCTCCAAAGTCAAGGTCACACTTAGAGGTCAAAGGTCAAAATCCGTTTGTCTATACACTCGTGTCTGCTTCATAACTCTGACAATAATGGATGGATTTTCAAATAACTTCGCACAATTGCTCACCACAACAAGGCAACGTGTCGCACACAAAATCCAGGTCCGTGGCTCCAAGGTCAAGGTCACACTTAGAGATCAAAGGTCAAAATCCGTTCGTCTGTACAATCGTGTCCGCTTCATAACTCTGACTATAATGGCTGGATTTTCAAATAATTTCGCACAATTGCTCACCACAACAAGACGACGTGTCGCGCACAAAATCCAGGTATGTGGCTCCAAGGTCAAGGTCACACTTAGAGATCAAAAATCAAAATCCGTTCGTCTATACAATCGTCTCCGCTTCATAACTCGGACAATAATCAACGGATTTTCAAATAACTTCGCACAATTGCTCACCACAACAGGACGTTGTGTTGTTGTTTTTTTGTGTTTTTTTAATTATTATTTTTTTTTTTTTAATTTTAATTTTTTTTTTTTAATTTTTTTTTCTTTTATTTTTATTGTTTGTTTGATTTTTTTTTTAAATATATCTGTTCGTTTCATATTGCTCCTAGGTCAAGGTCACACTTACAGATTACTTTGGGGGCATTTGTCACTTACTGTGACATTTCTTGTTGAATTCCTACATTTACAATCCTACATTTACATTTTTAACAAATCTTAATCCTTGTCTCACCAACAAGCAACAACTCAGATTTAGCACCAATTTTATCAGGGCCCTGATGTCAGTTTTCATCCCAGATTTCATATAACAATTAACATGTCACCAGTTGTCAATCATTTATCCATTTCAACCAATCAAACCAGAACGATACCTCCGACAAACAACAGCACGTGTATAAAGCATGTGCAACTATGTTATATAAACTATTGTTAATATACTCCGACATCAACAATAGGGCAGAGATATCTAAGTACTGGCGACGTCAATTAGGAGACGCGTTCATTTCCCACACTATTATATTTTTTTCCGCCTTTCAAAAGGAAACAATATGCCAACATGACTGAATTATATTTGGTACCACACTTCAAAAGGAGACAATATGCCGACAAGGGTTTGAAAATGCTACAACCACCGATTGAGCATGACCATTATACGGTATAACACGAATGGATAGAAATAAGTCGATCACAGTGTTTGATCTGTTTATTTGGCATAACATGGAGGAGTAGGAAAAACAGGGTGTTACACATTTGTGTATTTGCTTAAATAACAACCGACATGAAGTTGTTAACTCATTGGCTGGCGTGGCACAGTTGGTAGCGCTTCGGATTTGTAACCGGAGGCCCCGGGTTCAGTCCTCCGTGGTGCCACTGAGTCGTCGGTGTGTTCTTGGGGAAGACACTTTCCCTTAGCCTCGTCCGTCGGATGGGGACGTAATCTGGGCAGTCCCGTTTATCGGACTATTCTCCGAGAATGTTTAAGAACCATTCAATTCAATTTTTATTACAAAATACAGATGAAGTTGAAACATGCGTATACATGCTAATGTGACCATGCATGCATATATGTGAAAATCTGAATCACAGTTTGTTAATAATTATAATAATAATAATAATATCATTGTGGTACGGTAATATGTTCCTCAAGCTACATCTTTGATTCATTGGCACATTTAAAGCAAACATATGAAGATGCGTGTATTTGTCTCCATAGAAAATAATCCAAAAATGATATATATTTGATATGATTGTTTATCACATAACGTTCCTTGTTAGCAGTGTCGAACACCCATTTAATATTCTATTGTATGACACACGTGTAATACAACCTGGAACGATTTTGATTAGTTGAGTTTAACCTGTAACACTACGCAAGTTTATTAACTGAAACTGTTTTATTCATTACAAATTCACCCAGATCTGAGTCATAAACTTATTATTTGTGACAGCTTATAAAATAATGCACGTTATACAAAACATTGTTGTTGGTTTGTTAAAAAGTTGGCGTAAACTGCTATTTTGTAAAGAGGTAAGACACAAACTTTTTTACAGGCAACATTATGTGTGAGACGCGACGTTACGGAGTCACATATTTTATGACGTTTTGGCGCTAAAGTGTGTCTGACATCGTGGCGGTTCTATGTCCATCTGAATTAATTTTTACTAATTTGATTGCAATAATATGTGATAAAAAGGATCTTAAACTCGTTCCCATTCCATATAAGATTTATGAAACTCGTTATGAATTATATGTAATATTTAACTCGCCAAAAGGCTCGTTAAAATTAAAATAATTCATACCTCGTTTCATAAATCTTAAATTTGACCTCAGTTAAAAATTTAGTATTTATGTATATTATTCTCAGCTTTATGTAAAATAAAAAATGGCATGTGCATCCTATCTTAAAGGGACACATAGCAATAGTTCGAAAACCAGACAGATTGGACCAGTAACAGCGGTGTATGGCCCTAATGCTATGTTTTGCCTCGTTAAGACAATAGAGTCTTCATTTCCATCCGATCATTAACACACTTTACCAGATTGGTAATATCAATGAAAGCTCTTAGAAGTTTGAAAAATGGCCAGATCGGACCAGTAACAGCGGAGTAATGGACCTTGCTTTGGTTAAAAATGCTATATTTTGACTCGTTAAGACCATATGTCTTTATATTCATCCGATTTTAACCAAACTTTACCAGATTGGTAATATCAGAAAGGACCAGTAACGGCGGAGTTATGGCCCTTGAATTATTTAAAAATGCTATATTTTGCCTCGTTTAGAAGATAGGGCCTTCAATTTTCATCCGATCTTTATCAAATTGCAAATATTAATTTAACCTCGAACAAGTTCGAAAACTAACCAGATTAGGCTAGTAACAGCAGAGTTATGGCCCTTCATTTAATTAAAAATGCTATATTTTGCCTTGCTAATTTTTTCATCTGATCTTTACCAGATTGTTAGTATCAATGAAAGCTCGGACAAGTTCGAAAACAAGCCAGATCGGACCAGTAACAGAGGAGTTATGGTCCTAGATTTAGTTAAAGTGCTATATTTTGCCTCGTTAAGATGATAGGGCCTTCATTTTTCATCCGATCTTTACCAGATTGTTAATATCAATGAAAGCTTGGACAAGTTCGAAAACCAGTCAGATCAGACCAGTAACAGCGGAGTTACGGCCCTCGATTTTGTTAAAAATGCTATAATTAATACGATAGTGCCTTTATTTTTCATTTGATCTTTATCAGATTATTTTGCTTTTTTTTATTATTATAATTTTTTCGTTTAAATTTTTATTAGCTCTGCTCATCAGCAGAGCTTATGCCGTGGTCCGGCGTCCGTCCGTCTGTCTGTCTGTAAAAAAAATTTGTAGCGACTACTCCTCTGAAACTACTGAATGTTTTTCATGAAACTTTATAGAAATGTTGCCCATGAAGTCTAGTTGATCCTAGCAAAAATTCATGTTGATGTGAAATCGAAGATGGCCGCCAAATCTAAAAATAGATTTTTAAAAAACAAGTTTGTAGCGACTACTTCTTGAACACTCTGAGTGATATTGATATGGGACGTTTTCTAAAATGATCAGCATGACAGAATGTCGGTCCCTGTCGAAAATCGTTTTGATTCGAAGTTAAACATGGCTGCCAGTGGCCATATTTGTTTACATAGAGTTATTTAATAAAACGTTGTAGCGACTACTCCTCTGAAACTACTTGACGAACTTCCACGAAACTTCACAGGAATGTTGCACTTGATGTCTAAATGATCCTAGCAGCATTTCAGGTTGGTCGGAAATTCACGATGGCCACCACAGCTAAAAATAGATTTTCAAAAAACAAGTTTGTAGCGAGTACTTCTTGAAAACTAAAAGTGATATTGATATGGGACTTTTCCTAAAATGGTCAGTATGGAATGATGTTGATCCTTTTCGAAAATTATTTTGATGCGACGTTAAACATGGCTGCCAGTGGCTATCTTTGTTTACATAGAGTTATATAATGAAAACTTGTACCGACTACTCCTCTGCAACTCCTTGACGGATTTTCGTGAAACTTCACAGGAATGTTGCTCTTGATGTCTAATTGATCCTAGCAAAAATTCAGGACGGCAGGAAATTCAAGATGGCTGCCACGGCTACAAATAAATTTTAGAAAAACAAGTTTGTAGCGACTTCTTCTTGAAAGCTATAAGTGATATTGATATGGGACTTTTTCTAAAATGATCAGTATGACATGATGTTGATCCTTGTCAATTATTTTGATTTGATGTTAACATGGCTGCCAGGGGCCATCTTTGTTTACATAGAGTTATCTAGTAAAAAATGTAGCGACTACTCCTCTGTAACTGCGGGACGGATTTTCATGAAACTTCACAGGAATGTTGCTCTTGATGTCTAATTGATTCTAGCAAAATTTCAGGTAGGCCGGATATTCAAGATGGCAACCATGGCTAAAAATAGATTTTCAAAATACAAGTTTGTAGCGACTACTTCTTGAAAACTATATAAGTGATATTGATATGGGACTTTTTCTAAAATGATCATTATGACATGATGTTGATCATTGTCAACATTATTTTGATTTGACGTTAAACAATGCCGTAAGCGGCCATCTTTGTTTACATAGTTATATAAGGAAAACTTGTAGCGACTACTCCTCTGAAACTACTTGACGGATTTTCATGAAACTTCACAGGAATGCTGATCTAGCTATCAAAAACCTATCAGTATAGCTTGAAAGGCATTGACCTCTTGTTTATTTTAAAAAAAAAAAATTAAATATTTTGTTTTTGTTATTTTATTTTAATTCTTTTCTTTATTTCTTTAACCAGCCAGCCAGACCACTAACAGCAGAGTTATGGCCCTTGATTTATTTAAAACGTCTATATTTTGACTTGTTAAGATGATAGGCCTTCATTTTTCATCTGATCTTTACCAAACTTTACCAGATTGTTAATATGTATCAATATAAGCTCTCACAAATTTGAAAAACAGCCAGATTGGACCATTTACACAGGAGTTATGGCCCTTGATTTTCTAAAATGTGCTTTAGTTTGGTCTTCATTTGGGCGGATTTCATTGAAACTTTTCAGGAATGATCAGTACCAAGCCTGGTTGTACATATCGTCACCGAGTTCCGGTTGATTGATTTTGGCTGAATTATGTCCCTTTAAAGGTTTTAATACACAAACTTTGTCCAGACTAGTTCTCCTGAACCACAGGCCGGATTTAAACGAAATATTTTAGGGATGATCAGTTCCTGGTCTAATTGTGCAAATCATCGCCGTGTTACGGTTGATTGATTTTTGGCAGAGTTATAGCCCTTTAAAGGTTTTAATACACAAACATTGTCCGGACTAGTTCTCCTGAACCTCTGGCTGGATTTCAACAAAACTTGGCAGGGATGATCAGTACCAAGCCTAGTTGCGTATATCATCGCCAAGTTCCGGTTGAATGATATTATACATAAACTTTATGATTAGCAAGTAGAGTGTCCACAGGCCCTCTTGGGCCTCTTGTTTTAAAGATGATCAATCGTGAATTATCGAAAATTAATCAAAATTTTACTAAGCATGAGAGCGTAAAATAAAGCCTAAGGCCTAGCACCAATTCATCATTGTGTTTGTATGCCCAGAATGGTAAAATATGGTCCACTGCACTAAGTTTTGATCATACTAAATAAACAAGAATAGAGGAAAATAATACAGGTATATGTCACTTTCTCGAAAATGTTAACCAGTAGAACAACCTTGCGCTGCCGTCATCTTAATATTTTTGTAATGGTCACTTAACAAGAACTTTAATTTATAAATTATATTTAATTTCAGGTTCACTCAATGTACTCCAGTGACAGATAGATATTCCAGCAACATCGAGTCATACTATATTCTCAATGCTGAAACCTATACAATATTCCAAACACTTGAACAATGAGAGACTGAAAATATTCCAATTGAAAAACGACAAGAGATATTTCAACCACATACAGACGCGAGACTTTCCAACTACATAGAAATACGAGACTTTCCAATGGCATAAAGACGTGAAATTCAACAGCATACAAAAATTAAATTGTAAGATATGTCAGCCACATATCAACCACATAAAGATGTAAGATTTACTGACCACATATGTACATGGGAGATCCCAACAACGTAGTGATGTGATATTAACAAACAACAAGTGCTGACACATGACATGATGTTACATATCAATCTCATCTAGAGATATAAAGTATTCCGACAACATATACTTGATATATTATCCAGCCACATATACCTGAGATATTCCAACTTTAAGGAGACTAAGAGATATATATCAACCAATAGAGACCTGATAGATTTCAACCAAAAGGAGATCTAAGATATTTCAACCACTTCAAGATACTTCAACAACATACTGAATGACCCCAGATATTTCTACCATGCAGAGCCCAAAATAAAAAGTTCTAGCCGCATGGAGACAATATATATTTCAACCACAGATGCTTCAGATCAGATATTTTAACCACATAGATCTAAGATATTTCTACCACATGGATATAAAACATATTACAACAGATATAGGCCTGAGATATTTCAACCCCATGGAGATGTAAAATAATCCAACAGTAGGGGCTTGAGGTGTTCCAAACACATAGAGACTTCAGGTTTTTCAACCAAGTTACAGACATGAGATACTGAGGAAAAAGAGGCAGCTCTTCGCATACTTCATAAGTTGTATTATAGCCATGTATGAGCACATGAACAATGGAATGAAAAACAGATAAAGACCGAGTGCACCTTCAAACATTAATGGTACGGTTCAGCTGAAAGCAGCATAAATCAATCACAAATCAAAACCATTGTGAACTAAGATAATTATTATTTGTTTCAAGTTATCTTCTTAGCTGAATTGCCAAAGTTTACGCGTTATTATGATTAATCAATTGTACCTCACTGATCATTGGTTACTTAGACATCCGATTATGGTGATTGATTATGGAAGTCTGTAAGCGATCATTGGTAAAATGTAAAAATGCACTTTAATTAATGTTAAGAAACATGATTATCCAGGAGACAATCTGTCTTACCAGCTTTGTTACAATTAGATGTTTGATAAGTTTTACAATCAGCAAAATTGACTCGCGTGTTACGGAGATTAACTGCGATGATAATGTAGAAAAGGGCAAAGTTTAACTAATAATATATATATGATTAATTCAGTTAACTCTTTTCGCTTTTTAAACAATATGCTTTTCGCACAATTTGATAAAAAGGTTGATATAGATTGTGTTGCATATCATATTCAGTGAGATTTTTCCTAGACCACACTTGAGTTTACCCTGTTAAGAGTTTGCTTCAATAAGATCGAGGATAATTTTGACAATGAGCATGATGAGTGAAATCAAAGAATGTGACAACAACAACATTTACAGTATTGACTTATGTTGTAAGTGAAACCAAAATCAATTGAGTAAAATAATCATATTTTTAGCATATTCTAGTGTTTATTATGTATCAAAAATGAGATATAGGGTCCTATAGAAACCACTGCGTCTGAACGCAATGGCATCATAGGTCCGCATTGTACTGCAAACTTGGACTTGATAATACAATGAAAGAGACAAAAAACAACAGAAAAGGTGGTGAAGACAGGGTTACCGACTTGGAACGGTCAGTAGGCAATAAGGTCTACTGGTTAGCTTGAATCGATTTTACATGCGCACAATCCTCGCTATTATCCTGTCCTCAGCACCCAAATAGACAAGACAGTGTAAACAAAACTACACCCCAACAAAAGGAATTCTCTAACAATAAAGTTCAAATCCAGAGAAACTAAAGAACGCATAGAAAATAACGTCTCATGATATATCCAGAATCGTAATGAACAACCATAGTTGTTGCAGCTAAAGAGAGAACCAATCTCTCTACGACCAGAAAACCCGAGGGACGAAAGCTCATGCACCCTCAAGGCACATTCAATTTTGCATGAATTATTGTGTTGTAAATGAAATGATTACTTATATCATATGATGTTATACATTTTGCATCAATGTCGTATATTTAATACGGCCAATATACTAAGATTTCTTCCGAAATGGTTATAATTTTTAGCTCTACTGACCGAAGGCCAGCAGAGATTATGGGATAGCGAGTTGTCCGTCGTCCATTAACTTTTGTCTTGTTTACGCGATAGGGACTTCATTATTACTGGGATGTTTACGAAACTCTGCCAGTGTCTTTATATCAATAAAAGCTTGGATGTGTTCGAAAACCAGCAAGATCAGATTAGTAACACCAGGGTTATGGCCCTTGATAAGGCTGAAAAATGCCATATTAAGCCTTATTTACACTCTAGCGCCTTCATTTTGTATTTGATCTTTATGAAACTTCGTCGATGTTTGTATATCAGTTTGAAGCTCAGCCAGATCGGATCAGTAACACCAGAGTTATGGCCCTTGTTTTGCTAAAAAGTGCCAAATTAAGTCTTGTTTACACTCTGGCACCTGCATTTTATATTTGACCTTTACAAAACTTTGCCAGTGTACTTATATCAATGAAAGTTCAGATCAGTTCGAAAACCAGCCAGTTAATATCAATAAAAGACCGGACAAGTTTAAAAACCAGCCAGATCGGACCATATACACTGGAGTTATGGCCCTTGTTTTTGCTAAAAAAAATGCAATGTTGTGCCTTGTGAACAAACACTCTTATCACCTTCTTTTATTATTTGATCTTTACCAAATTTGCATAGATCGTTAGTAGCAATGAAATCTGTCAGTGAAACACAAAGATGCTCGCGTATATATAAATACAAAAAAAAACAATATCCTAGAAAGCCTCAAAGAAGGTACACATCAAAATCGGATTAGTAACACCAGAGTTATGCCCTTGATTTAGTTAAACATGCTGTATTTTGCCTCATTAAGAAGATAGGTCCTTCGTTTGGCTAAATTTTAATGAACTGGATGGATGATCAGTACCAAATATGGTTATGCATATCGTCCACACATTCCGGTTGAATGTTTTTTGACAGGGGTATGGCCCTTTAAATATTTAAAACACAATTTTTCCGGACCATATTTCATGAACCTCTGACCGAAAATTAACAAAACTTTGCAGAGGTGATCAGTACCAAGCTACTTATGTATGTCATGGCTGTATTTTTTTTGAAAGCTTTTTGGCCCTTTAAAGGCTTTAATACACACATATTGTCCAGACTAGTTCTCCTGAACCCCAGTCTTGATATCAGTGGAACTTTGCAGGGATAATCAGTACCTGACCTAGTTGTGCATGCCATCGCCGTGTTCCGGTTGAATGATTTTTTGCGGAGTTAGCACTTTAAAGGTTTGAATACTCTAACTTTGTACAGGCTAGTTCTCCTGAATGCTGGACTGGATTTCAACGAAACTTGGCAGTGATGAGCAGTAGCAAGCCTAGTTGCACATATCATCACCATGTTTTTGTTGAATGATATTTGACAATTATTGCCCCTTATACACAAACTTTGTCCAGTCTAGTCTTCCTGAACTCCTGACTGGATTTCAGTGAAACTTGGCAAGTATGATCAGTATCAAGCCTATTTGCTCATATCACAGACTCCACATAGCAAGTAGAGCGATACAGGCCCCCTTGGGCCTCTTGTTTGTGGATATGTTTTGACAACACGTTTTTATGCGCCCGTTTGTAAAAGAGTACATGGTATGGGGTTGTCCGACAATATTTAAGGTCTTTATCATGAAACCGCATATGTAGACTTGGAAACGTGGTTCTGTCTTGCCATTCACCATATATTATCTTGATGTAAATGGAGATGAGCCTTGCACGTTCATTCCTTTTAGGGGGCGTCCGTGGCCGAGTGGTTAATGTCTCTGACTTGAAATCACTTGCCCCTCATCGCTGTAGGTTCGATCCCTCAGGGGTCTAGGAATCTTTATGTGAGGAAGCTATACAGCTGGCTTGCGGAACGTCGGTGGTTCTACCCATGTGCCCGCCCGTGCACGAAAATTGCCCGGAGGGGCACCTGGGGTCTTCCTCCACCAATGGAAGCTGGAAAGTCGCCGTATGACCTTAGCTGTTGGTGCGACTATAAAATCCAATTCAATTCAATTCAATTCAATTCATTCCTTTTAGGCGACATATAACCTTCCATGTGTTGGTGCGCCTTAAAACCCAATTCAATTCAATTCGTCCGACAATAAGCAATTACGCATTCCGCATGATAACTTTGAAACCATAACGCTCATGAATTTTCATAGGTACATTGCCCTTGAGGAGAGGAAACATGTTATTTTCTACGCTTGGTAGGTCATTTGTCAAGGTTGCCATCCCTTATATGGAAATACACATTGTGTGATAACTTCAAAACCATGACACCCACATTCATGAAACGTTATTGATTAATTGTCCCTTGGTGAGCGTAGAAACCTTTTGTTTTTGGGTTAAAAGGTTGCAATGATTTTAATAAAATATGCATTCTGCAAGATAACTCTGAAAGCATAAAACACCATATAAAACTTCGTTGGTATATTGCCCTTTAAGATAGGTGGAAGCCTATTGCTTTTGGGATCAAGGTCACATTAACCTGACAATGACCCAGATCGGAAATAGTACCCCTGTTAAAACAATGACTTCTATTCATGTTTGGGCTAGAAGGTCAAAGTTTAGGGCATTTGACATTGCCTTGATAAACGCATTATAGTGTAACGATATAAAATGAATGAAAACGAATGAAATATTTTTCTGAAACAATGTAGTTTGTTTATGTGGTGTTTTACGTCCTTTTCAATACACACAATTTTATATATGACTGTCGTTTTTTTCTGGTGGAGGCAGACCACTCATACTTTTCCTGGGTAGAACCAGTACTGTAAACCTCCCGCCATCCGTAAGAATCGACACTTCCTCACTTACAAGTCGAGCTCAATGGTATGTAGGAAACATGGTTCCAATGTGAAAAAACAGTGCAGTATCAATAACTGTCAGGCTATGCACGAGTCACATTACTATGTTAAGGACCAATCGCAAGGCAACACATCATACTCAAATCTGAATCTGAGATGCTGAGTTAAAATCAGATCTGAGTTAAAATACTCAATCTTAAACAAACTGGTTGATTTAATTTTTTTGGTTCGATATTTTGACTATTACTTTCTTGGAAGATTTTTTTCTTTTTTATTTCCTTAAAAATATTTAGAGAATTTTCCCAGTCAAAACAATTTGGGAAATTTTCCCAATAACATTTGGGGAAAATTTTCCAAAAAAAAATTTGGGAGAATTTTCCCATTTTATTTTGGGAAAGTTTTTATTTCATTAAATTATTAACATAAGGGCATATTTAATTGTCAACACTGCAATGGAAGATGTTTCCAGGCTTCGAAGAGTTGTTATTAAGAAATAACTCATTTTCCCATGGGAAAATTTTCCCAAATTACAATATTGGGAAAATATTCCCATGGGAAAATATCAAAGTGCTCGTATCACTGTAAAACTTCGTCATAGACCTTAATTATGAAAGCCGCATACTATTTTGACATTATATTGAAATATAAATACTTTTTGTTTTTCCCATGGGAAAACTGCCCAAATCATTTCCCATGGGAATATATTGTCCCATGGGAAAGGGTCTTTCCCATGGGAAAAAAGCTTTTCCCATGGGAAAATAGGCTTTTCCCATGGGAAAGGTCAACTTCGCGTCAAATTTCTCGGAAAAATTAAAGTGTCACCGTTGAATAGAATATAATTTTACAATCATTTGATATGTGCTTTCATATGATACAGTCGAAAGCACCCTAGCTCATTCGGAATTACTTGCTGTTTTTGCCAAAAACCGGCGCGGTAAAAAAAAAACGGCGGCTGTTTATATAAAGATATAAAGATGATGTCAATGTGGGAACTGTTAATAACGAGTTTAATACAGTAGATTAATTTTTTGCTGTTTCTGATATTGTGCAGTCACAATGACATTTTTCGACCATATTTTTTGGTAGACCATATTTTAGCAAAAACTCGTGACCAATATAAGCTACATCATTCTGCAAATATCATTAGGGAAGTTGCCACTAAATTATATGGGTACTAGGAAGGTAGCAGCCACCGAAATACAGTTGCACTAGTAAGGTAGTAACCACCAAAGTCCATTGGCACTAGAAAGGTGGTAGCCACCAAAGTCCATGGGCACTAGGAAGGTAGCAGCCACCAAAGTACATTGGTACAAATAAGGTAGTAGCCACCAAAGTACATGGGCACTTGGAAGGTAGTAGACATCAAACTACATGGGCCCTAGTAAGGTAGTAGCCACCAAGGTCCATTGGCACTAGTAAGGTGGTAGCCACCAAAGTATATGGGCACTAGTAAGGTGGTATCCACCAAAATATTTAGGCACTAGTAAGATAGTAGCCACCAAAGTACTTGGGCACCATTAGGGTAGTAGCCACCAAAGTATATGGGCACTAGGAATGTAGTAGCCACCAATGTACATTGGCACTAGGACGGTAGTAGCCACCAAAGTCCATGGGCACTAGGAAGGTAGTAGCCACCATAGACCATGGGCACTAGGAAGGTAGTAGCCACCAAAGACCATGGGTACTAGGAAGGTGGTAGCCACCAAAGACCATGGGCACTAGGAAGGTAGTAGCCACCAAAGTCCATGGCACAAGGAAGGTGGTAGCCACCAAAGACCATGGGCACTAGGAATGTTGTAGCCACGAAAGTCCATGGGCACTGGTAAGGTGGTAGACACCAAAGTCAGTGGGCACTAGGAACGTGGTAGCCACCAAAGTCCATGGGCACTAGGAAGGTGGTAGCCACCAAAGTACATTGGCACTAGGAAGGTAGTTGCCACCAAAGTCCATGGGCACTAGGAAGGTAGTAGCCACCAAAGTACATTGGCACTAGAACGGTAGTAGCCACCAAAGTCCATGGGCACTAGGACGGTAGTAGCCACCAAAGTATTTGGGCACTAGTAAGGTGGTAGCCACCAAGGTATTTAGGCACTAGTAAGATAGTAGCCACCAAAGTATTTGGGCACCAATAGGGTAGTAGTCACCAAAGTATATGGGCACTAAGAAGGTAGTAGCCACCAAAGTACATTGGCACTAGGACGGTAGTAGTCTCCAAAGTCCATGGGCACTAGGAAGGTAGTAGCCACCAAAATCCATGGGCACTAGGAATGTGGTAGCCACAAAAGTATATGGTCCCTAATAAGGTAGTAGCCACCAAAGTCCATTGGCACTAGTAAGGTGGTAGCCACCAAAGTATATGGGCACTAGTGAGGTGGAAGCCACCAAAGAATTTGGACACTAGTAAGATAGTAGCCACCAAAGTATTTGGGCACTAATAGGGTAGTAGCCACCAAGGTATATGGGCTCTAGAAAGGTAATAATCATCAAAGTACATTGGCACTAGGACGGTAGTAGCCACCATAGTATTTGGGCACCAATAGGGTAGTAGCCACCAATGTATATGGGCACTAGGAAGGTAGCAGCCACCAAAGTACAATGGCACTAGGATGGTAGTAGCCACCAAAGTCCATGGGTACTAGAATGGTAGTAGCCACCAAGTACATTTGCACTAGTAAGGTAGTAGCCACCAAAGTCCATGGGCACTAGGAAGGTAGTAGCCACCAAAATACATTGGCCCTAGTAAGGTGGTAGCCACCAAAGTAGTTGTGTTCACTAATAAGATAGTAGCCACCAAAGTATATGGGCACTAGGAAGGTAGTAGCCACCAAAGTACATTGGCACAAGTAAAGTAGTAGCCACCAAAGTACATTGGCCCTAGTAAGGAAGTAGCCACCAAAGTCCATTGGCACTAGTAAGGTGGTAGCCACCAAAGTATATTGGCACTAGTAAGGTGGTAGCCACCAAAGTAATTAGGCACTAGTTAGATAGTAGCCACCAAAGTATTTGGGTACTAATTGGGTAGTAACCACAAAAGTATATGGGAACTAGAAAGGTAGTAGCCACCAAAGTACATTGACACTAGAACGGTGGTAGCCACCAAGGTCCATTGGCACTAGTAAGGTGGCCGCTACCAAAGTATATGGGCACTAGTAAGATAGTAGCCACAAAAATATATGGGCACTATAAAGGTAGTAGCCACTAAAGTACATTGGCACTAGTAAGGTAGTTGCCTCCAAAGTCTATGGGCACGAGGAAGGTAGTGGCCATCAAAGTTTATTGGCACTAGTAAGTTAGTAGCCACCAACGTCCATGGGCACTTGAAAGGTAGTAGCCACCAAAGAACATGGGCACTAGGAATGTAGTAGCCACCAAAGTACATTGGCACTAGTAAGGTAGTGGCCTGCAAAGTCCATGGGCTCAAGGAAGGTAGTGGCCATCAATGTACATTGGCACTAGTAAGTTAGTAGCCACCAACGTTCATGGGCACTTGGAAGGTAGTAGCTACCAAAGAACATGGGCACTAGGAATGTAGTAGCCACCAAAGTACATTGACACTAGAACGGTGGTAGCCACCAAAGTCCATTGGCACTAGTAAGGTGGTAGCAAATAAAGTATTTGGGAACTAGTAAGGTGGTAGCCACCAATGTATTAAGGCACTAGTAAGATAGTAGCCACCAAAGTATTTGGGCACCAGTAGGGTAGTAGCCACCAAAGTATATGGGCACTAAGGAGGTAGTAGCAACCAAAGTACATTGGCACTAGGACGGTAGTAGCCTCCAAAGTCCATGGGCACTAGGAAGGTAGTAGCCACCAAAATCCATGGGCACTAGGAATGTGGTAGCCACCAAAGTATATGGTCCCTAGTAAGGTAGTAGCCACCAAAGTCCATTGGCACTAGTAAGGTGGTAGCCACCAAAGTATATGGGCACAAGTAAGGTGGTAGCCACCAAAGTATTTGGACACTAGTAAGATAGTAGCCACCAAAGTATTTGGGCACTAATAGGGTAGTAGCCACCAAGGTATATGGCATCTAGAAAGGTAATAATCACCAAAGTACATTGGCACTAGGACGGTAGTAGCCACCAAAGTCCATTGGCACTAGTAAGGTAGTAGCCACCGAAGTATTTGGGCATTCGTAATATAGTAGCCACTAAAGTATTTGGGCACTAGTATGGTGGTAACGACCAAAGTATTTAGGCACTAGTAAGATAGTAGCCACCATAGTATTTGGGCACGAATAGGGTAGTAGCCACCAATGTATATGGGCACTAGGAAGGTAGCAGCCACCAAAGTACAATGGCACTAGGATGGTAGTAGCCACCAAAGTTCATGGGCACTAGAAAGATAGTAGCCACCAAAGTCCATGTGCACTAGGAAGGTGGTAGCCACCAAAATACATGGGCCCTAGTTAGGTAGTAGTCACCAAAGTCCATTGTCACTAGAAAGGTCGTAGCCACCAAAGTACATTGGCACTAGGACGGTAGTAGCCACCAAGTACATTTGCACTAGTAAGGTAGTAGCCACCAAAGTCCATGGGCACTAGGAAGGTAGTAGCCGCCAAAGTACATTGGCCCTAGTAAGGTAGTAGCCACCAAAGTAGTTGTGTTCACTAATAAAATAGTAGCCACCAAAGTATATGGGCACTAGGAAGGTAGTAGCCACCAAAGTACATTGGCACAAGTAAAGTAGTAGCCACCAAAGAACATTGGCCCTAGTAAGGATGTAGCCACCAAAGTCCATTGACACTAGTAAGGTGGTAGCCACCAACGTATATGGGCAATAGTAAGGTGGTAGCCACCAAAGTAATTAGGCACTAGTAAGATAGTAGCCACCAAAGTATGTGGGTACTAATAGGGTAGTAACCACCAAAGTATATGGGAACTAGAAAGGTAGTAGCCACCAAAGTACATTGACACTAGAACGGTGGTAGCCACCAAGGTCCATTGGCACTAGTAAGGTGGCAGCCACCAAAGTATATGGGCACTAGTAAGATAGTAGCCACAAAAATATATGGGCACTAAAAAGGTAGTAGCCACTAAAGTACATTGTCACTAGTAAGGTAGTTGCCTCCAAAGTCTATGGGCACGAGGAATGTAGTGGCCATCAAAGTACATTGGCACTAGTAAGTTAGTAGCCACCAACGTCCATGGGCACTTGGAAGGTAGTAGCCACCAAAGAACATGGGCACTAGGAATGTAGTAGCCACCAAAGTACATTGGCACTAGTAAGGTAGTGGACTCCAAAGTCCATGGGCACGAGGAAAGTAGTGGCCACCAAAGTACATTGGCACTAGTAAATTAGTAGCCACCAACGTCCATGGGCACTTGGGAGGTAGTAGCTACCAAAGAACATGGGCACTAGGAATGTAGTAGCCATCAAAGTACATTGACACTAGAACGGTGGTAGCCACCAAGGTCCATTGGCACTAGTAAGGTGGAAGCCAATAAAGTATTTGGGCACTAGTAACGTGGTAGCCACCGAGGTATTAAGACACTAGTAAGATAGTCGCCACCAAAGTATTTGGGCACCAGTAGGGTAGTAGCCACCAAGTATATGGGCACTAGGAAGGAAGTAGCCACCAAAGTACATTGGCACTAGGAAGGTAGATGCCACCACAGTCCATGGGCACTAGGAAGGTGGTAGCCGCCAAAATAGTTGGGCACTAGTAAGGTAGAAGCCACCTAAGTATATGGGCACTAGGAAGGTATTATCCAACGAAGTCCATGGGCACTAGGAAGGTAGTAGCCACCAAATTCCATGGGCACTAGGAAGGTGGTAGCCACCAAAGTCCATGGGCTTTAGGAAGATGGTAGCCACCAAAGTCCATGTGCTCTAGGAAGGTTGTAGCCACCAAAGTACATTGACACTAGGAAGGTAGTTGCCACCAAAGTCCATGGGCACTAGGAAGGTGATAGCCACCAAAATAGTTGGGCACTAGTAAGATAGTAGCCACCAAAGTATATGGGCACTAGGAAGGTATTATCCACCAAAGTTCATGGTAACCACTAAGGTATTTAGTAGGCATTAGTAAGATAGAAGCCACCAAAGTATTTGGGCACCAATAGGGTAGTAGCCACTAAAGTATATGGGCACTAGGAAGGTAGTAGCCAGCAAAGTACATTGGCACTACGACGGTAGTAGCCACCAAAGTACATTGGCACTAGTAAGGCAGTAGCCACCAAACTCCATGGGCACTAGGACGGTAGTAGCCACCAAAGTACATCGGCACTAGTAAGGCAGTAGCCACCATAGTACATTGGCACTAGGAAGGTAGTTGCCACCAAAGTTCATGGGCACTAGGAAGGTGATAGCCACCAAAATAGTTGGGCACTAGTAAGATAGTAGCCACCAAAGTATATGGGCACTAGGAAGGTATTATCCACCAAAGTCCATGGGCACTAGGAAGGTAGTAGCCACCAAAGTCCATAGGCACTAGGAAGGTGGTAGCCACCAAAGTCCATGGACTCTAGGAAGGTGGTAGCCACCAAAGTACATGTGCACTAGGAAGGTAGTAGCCACCAAAGTACATTGACACTAGTAAGGTAGTAGCCACCAAAATATATGGACACTAGTAAGGTGGTAGCCACCAAAGTATTTGGGCACTAGTAAGGTGGTAGCCACCAAAGTATTTGGGCACTAGTAAGGTAGTAGCCACCAACGTATATGGGCACTAGGAAGGTAGTAGCCACTAAAGTACATTGTCACAAGTAAGGTAGTAGCCACCAAAGTACATTGGCACAGGTAAGGTAGTAGACACCAAATTACATTTGCACTTGTAAGGTGGTAGCCACCAAAGTCCATGGGCACTAGTAAGGTGGTATACTACAGTGTCATTCGGCACTAGGAAGGCGGTAGCCACCAAAGTCAGTCGACTCTAGGAAGGTGGTAGCCACCAAAGTCCATGGGCACTAGAAAGGTAATAGCCACCAAAGTACATTGGCACTAGTAAGGTGATAGCCACCAACGTATATGGGCACTAGTAAGATGGTAGCCACCAAAGTATTTGGGCATTAGTAATATAGTAGCCACCAAAGTATTTGGGCACTAGTAGGGTAGTAGCCACCAAAGTATATGGGCACTAAGAAGGTTGTATCCACCAAAGTCCATGGGCACTAGGAAGGTAGTATCAACCAAAGTCCATGGACACTAGGAAGGTGGAAGCCACCACAGACCATGGGTACTAGGAAGGTTGTAGCCACCAAAGTCCCTGTGCACTAGTAAGGAGGTAGCCACCAAAGTCCATGGGCACTAGTAAGGTGGTCGCCACCAAAGTATATGGGCACTAGTAAGATGGTAGCCACCAAAATATTTAGGCACTAGTAAGATAGTAGCCACCAAAGTATTTGGGCACCAATAGGGTAGTAGCCACCAAAGTATATGGGCACTAGGAAGGTAGTAGCCAGCAAAGTACATTGGCACTACGACGGTAGTAGCCACCAAAGTACATTGGCACTAGTAAGGCAGTAGCCACCAAACTCCATGGGCACTAGGACGGTAGTAGCCACCAAAAGTATATCGGCACTAGTAAGGCAGTAGCCACCAATGTCCATGGGCACCAGGAAGGTAGTAGCCACCAAAATGCATTGGCCCTATTAAGGTAGTAGCCACCAAAGTACATTGGCCCTAGTAAGGTGGTAGCCACCAAAGTATTTGGTCACTAGTAAGGTGGTAGCCACCAAAGTATTTGGGCACTAGTAAGGTAGTAGCCACCAAAGTATATGGGCTAGGAAGGTAGTAGACACCAAAGTCCATTGGCACTAGTAAGGTGGTAGCCACCAAAGTATATGGGCACTATTAAGGTATTAGCCACCAAAGTGAATTGGCACTATTAAGGTAGTGGCTACCTAAGTACAAGGGCTCTGGTAAGGTAGTTGCCCCGAAAGTACATGGGCACTAGTAAGGTAGTGGTCTAAAACTATTCGGTTATTAGGTCTGTTTGTCAAACGAGTATGATAGTCCGGCAGATACATGCCCTTTTTGGACATAACCTGGATTTGGCGTCCAATTGATGTTTACCTTTTTGGCATCTACGGACATATATTATATGAATCTGAATGATGTCACTCTGACATCATTGAGCATTTTGCAAAATTCAAGATGGCGTCCAAGGTGGTGAAAACAACGTTTTTGGCTCATAAGGGGCCTACATAAGTACAAATCAGACTAATCTTATGTTCCTTAATTCACATAAATCTGTATTAATACTCATAATTCAATGATATTTTTTCAGCAGTTAAACTGCGATATAAATGAGAGTATATCTACCAAATGATCTTTTTTGATACATATATTAACATAAGCATAACTGGAGGAAATCAAATAACGCATATGCATATATTTCCATTAACTTTCATTTTAAAATGCAACTTTATCTCATTTGAAGAATTAATGTTTGTGCCCCCAACCCTACACTAACACCCCACTCCCTCCCACCCCACACACGCCCCTTACCCCATCCCGATACGGCATATATAGACCGGGTGTCAAAACTATAATCCAGATTGATATTTTGCACATATTTCATTACAGATATGCATATGCAAAGTCTTATATCAAAATATTTAAAATAAACTTTCCTGTATTTAAATTTTAATTTAACATGATATGTTTGACCCCCGCTGTGTGGGCTAGTTAAACATTAACCTCGCTTTCAATTAAAGGGGGAAACAGCGTGATGGACGGACGGACGAACAGACGGACGCAGATATGTCCATCGCAATGCACGTAGATACTAAACTTGATTGGTTGATGACATTGGGAAAGCAGAAAATGAATGCTTTAAGACGGATGTATGTGATAGTACAATATTCTGTGTTATGTACTATTAACGCTTTGGATTCAAGTCATAGAACAACTCAAGACATTTAGCACGTCAATTTCATACTGTGTCCTACATTTTAACTTTCGATTTTGTATTGAGTTTATACTGGTATTGTCTTCGTCTGCTCATTCAAGCAGTTAATGCTACCTTGGCATGCACAAAATATGGTGCAGGAAAGCCTGGCCTGATTACATCTTCAGTAGCTTGAGTGTCATTTGACCGAGAGTGAGGATGTCTCCTGCGTCACGTCACAGCACACATCATCTTATGGCTACACCGAAGTTGGAAGTTGGAAGTCAGAAGTCCGGAGCCGAGAGCTACACCGCCACATCGGATCGACGCCGAGGATGGAAGACTGAAAACCGAAGACGGAAGATGGCCATCGGATGGTGTGTGCGGCGCATGGGTCATACTGTGATGGGTATGGCCCCAAACTGGGCTACCTAAACTACACCAATCCAGTAGTTCGTTGACCACCTACAGGATGTCGTCCAGACCCCCCCCCCCCCCACCCCCCATTTCACCGCCGCAGCGACAACTACACAGAGCGAGAGCGACACATCATCTACATACAGGCAACAGAATCGACATCACAGCAGCAGCACCAGATCAACCAACACACTCATCTAGAACAGTCCATACTCTATTGTGCCCATCTCGGTGAACCTTGAGGATCGTCAAGTATGTTGGTGGAGGGACTATAAACCTTCGAACTACACACTCACACACACCCTGGCCTGATTACAACAGTATCTCATAGAAATACATGGAGCTTGGACATTTGAACAGCTTTGGCACCATAATAGTAAACAATGGATTTGGTAGCATCATCCCGAGACCATTCATATTCCATAGGATCTAAGTCTGGTGGATCTTCGACCAGAGCATGTTTCCAGATACATGACTGAAGATGAGGCGTTTAACGTTTTCCACAAACGATTCTGTTGTTGGGAGTAGGGACTTCAACTTCGGTGTGGATGCAGGGGATTGTCCAACCTTTTTAGCTCATGAATTATGTCGAGCCTCGGGCATGTTCTCCGCTCTTGATAGCCCATAACACGTACATGTGAACTTGGTTGACTGCTCAATTAAAATATCCATATCGGCATTTCTGTCACTCAACAAAGCAAGCGAATGTCCCGCTCTCAATGTTTTCAGCACTGTCCCTTTACCAATTCCCACAAAACAAGCAACTATGTCACATCCGGACAGTGTATGGACCGGCAAGTCTGGGATAATGTCCTTGTTACTTTTAACAGTGGTTTGGATATCTAATTGATCTGAGTATAGTGTGTACCCCACATATTTGTTGGAAATATCCATCCCACATACCCGAAATAGGCTTGTCAGACAGTAATACATAGCATTTTATGATGACTTTTCTGGGCCACCATACTTTCAATCAGGATATGATCGGACCGATTTCAACGGATTTCGCTAGGTATTGTATTCTATATGACAGTGTGTACCCCGCAGGTTTGTTAGAAATACCCATCTCACACTTGTCAGCCAGTTATACATAGCATTATATGATGATTTTGCTGGGCCACTATACTTTCAATCGGGATATGATCAGACCGATTTTAACGGATCTAGCTAGGTAGTGGTGTTCTATATGACGCTAGTATAGTGTTTACTCCTCATGTTTGTTGAAAATACTCACCCCACAAACATTAATTAGGCTTTTTAGCCAGATATATATTGCATGATATGATAATAGTTCTTTCACAAACGGTTATTTGTTTATCTTTACGATTCGCCATGTTAAAAATAAGTCACCCGGATTGGTCCAGTCTCTTTTCCGGTCGCCTTGTACCCAGCTTCATATCGTAAGAATAAAGGTAACAAGGAAACCAGTAATTTAATTGCAGCGTCTGTGATTACTCCTGGAAGTTCTTTGTACCGGTGAGTGTTGTTAAACGGTTTTCTTTCAACGATCACGTTGCATTTTTATGCGAGAGTAGTCGAAGAAACATACTTCCCTATACCTTACCATGTACATAGAAAATGCATTGGTTAGGTCATATCGTAGTCGACCTGCTTTCAAACGACTTTGACGTTTCGCTGATGCGATATAAAGGACACATTGGAGAAATCAGTGTTGTGGCTATTTGTTATAATATGTACCTGATTGATTCGAATCGGAATGACGATGCTATGACCAAAAATACAAGCACAGCAAGGCTTTAAGCGAGGTCTATAGTTGTTTTTATTAAAAAGTCCAGTACCTTTATATGGTATAGAGAGTATGTAATTTTTTTTTTTACATTGAAAACCAAGTAGAACAGTTTACACTATGTCATTGAAAACATATTTAAAGGGGGTAGTAGAGAAACAGGCGGGAAGGGGGGTAGTAGAGAGTTGGGGGTAGTAGAGGTGGGTAGGGTGTGGGCGGGGTGGGTTACGCGCCGTCTGCCTGTGTTTTTTATCACACGTGAGATAGGTTACAAGGGGCAAATGCACTTTGTAATTACTCAGCAAACAATCAGTACATGTCACACCTGACAGGTTCATTATATAAGCGTAGAATATTGAGGATACGTGTTTTGATTAATTCAGCTAGTTTGACAGCGCAGTGTTTTACAAGGCAGAGTATATAAGCCGGGCTGGTGAACACCTAATATCGGGGTCGGAAAGAAGAATTGTGGTGTAGTGGGTAGAGCGTCTGCCTTGCATTTTGGAGGTCGTGGGTTCGAGTCCCCTGACCGCGTCATACCAAAGACTTTAAAAATTGAGTAGTCACTTGTAACCCTTGCCTGACGAGCAAATAATGGGTAGTGCTACGACAGATTGACCAGTGTCAGACTAATGTGACTGGGGGTATCATGTCTACTACGGCGTGGTATTCCAGTGTGGCAGCACTATAAAGAAACCATTGAGATCGCTGCTTCAAGTAGACATATCATCACATCACACACAAAAAACACAGATAAAAGTCCAGACTCCATTGTGCATATAATCGTCGTGTAGGACGCCTGTCGTAAGCGGACGGAATATAATCCTTAGAAATACACACACACACACAGTATCGGGGTCGGTCTGGGAGGACAGGACAAGGGAGTCTGGTCCGGTTTTCTAGGCTGGCGCATGCCTTGGCTGTCTAGGTCCGAGGTTCGAGTTGTCTGATTAATTTATTAACTGACGCCGTCTCATACCTCGTGGACAAAAGCTGCGGAGTACTAATTGTGAATAAAGCTATATGATCTTCGACCTGAGTCCTGTATTACGTAACTCCATTGTGTTACAACGATAGATTTGATTGTGACAGGTACATGTATGTTTGTCTGATAACGCGAATATAGGTGGCTTTGACCATTAAAGGTTTAGTTTCACCTGGGCTACAGATAGGATATATACCGTTAAAACACTTCCCGTATAATAGTATACGAAAAAATGACGAGAAGTTCAGCTAGACTGACACCTACACTTAAAGACAAAAGTTCTGTCCGGTACGGAAACAAATCGTATTTTAAACTCAAGATTCAATAAAAATTGAATTTTTATTCAAATAGAAAATAATATATATATATAAATAAAAAATAAATAAAAAATACCGGACAGAACTTTTGTCCTTACGTGTATTCAATGATAATTCTATACCACTAGTGAAAATGAAGTCAGAAAAATAGTGGTTAGACAACATAGGTACCCTGAAAGTCAACAGCCGCGACAGAATACACTATTACAGCTTTCACTTTCCAATATTCCCAGAGTTAATAAAAGATAACCATTGTTATTCCTTACATGTCAAATGACACTTTCAAATAAAAAAGCGCAGACCCAGCATGAAATGAGTTCTTACCAACGGAAACAATTGGCACTATTTTACAGGGACATACCTTTGAGTGCACCAGGCAAGTACTTCAAGGGCATTAGACAGTTTAACCTGAGTACCGCTTCCGGGTTTCAGTGCTTGTATCAGAATACTCCTGGTAAAATGGTAAAAGGATTACATGTAATGAGTGTGTTTTTCTGTTTTATTATATACTTTCCAGTGAAATAGTGTGTTTTCTGATTAAAAAAAACCTTATGTTTTCATTGTTTATATTTTCACATGTGAGCCATATATCAGCTTATATTTCATCGGAACTAATTTTTTTGCATTTTTTATTCTTTTTTTGAAAAGTACACAAAAGTTATGTCATTGGAATGGAATCGATTCAACTAAGAAAATGAATGGCGGTTTACTGAAATCGGACAAATATTAAAATGTTATAGTACAAAACGTGAGCAAAGGGAGTGGGGAGTCGCCAGTAATAAAAGGTTTTAGAAAAGGGATACACAAGTTATATCAGTTGATGGGAAATGATTTAACTAAGAAATTGAGTGTAGGTTTATTGAAATTGGTCAAGTATTTCGAAAGTTATAGAACAAAACGTGAATAAGGGAAAGCCTCTAAGTACTGAATCCTATTTCACATGTTCGAAAAAGCATATATGATAAAAAGAAAATTTGTTGTTTTGTCGTGATTCACTCCAAAACAACAAATATCCTCTATATATTGATTGTATGGTGGCATGTGGTTACCGTTGAGATACGTTGGTCGCGTTAATAATGGTCAGCTACTAAGACGACTGTTAAGCCATTATATGTCGGCTAATAAACAATCTGCAATGAGGATGATTTTTCTTGCTGAGCACACTAATGTTTTCGAGGGTCATCTACTTATAAGTAAACGAACGCCTCTTTCTCACAAGCACGAATATCAATGGATATTTTTTAAACATTTATCCTGTTTTACAGTATGAAGCAATACCTTTTGTTGACAATAGCGATTATTACGATGTGTGTAGTTTTCATGTATGACCGGGACAACGTAAATATAATGTTTCCCATACTCGCTAATTAATAAAGTTTGTAGCATGGTCACAGACAATTCTCTTTGTTCAGACACAGGTGTAAATCGTTAAATTAAAAATAAGACCTGTCAGAATAACTGTGAGAATAACAGTTAGGGTAACTGAAATAGAGCTGAAATGGACATGCTACAAAACAAATAGAATTATATCATCTCGATGTTTAAATGAACCAACTCAATGAAACCATACTCTATCTATTACTTATTGTTCCACGTTGTTCTCATTGATGATTAACGACCCAGTTTGGTTGTACCCATCAACATGTGGCAGCGGTGGGAACATGAGAGTAAACAATTGTGATGCTGTATCCCAAATAGAGACAGGAGCTGAAATAAATACAATTTGCCAGAAATACTTTAAAAAACAGCAAGTGAAAAACAAACAGATAAAACCGAGAATGTGGAACAAATCAACTCATTAGGAGAAACCACACTAAAAGTAACAAATCCGTTGAACGGTGCAGAGCATGATATAACGTTTGTGGTAGTACCGAACGGGTTTGAATGTTTGCTAGGATTGAAAACAATCTGAAAGCTTGATTTGATAACAATCAACTCTGAAAAGTTCACAGGAGAGATTGAAAGGGATCTGGATGACCTTGGTCATGTGAAACTAAAAGTGGATCCAAATGCGACGCCAAAGGCCTTGCCGGCTAGAAACATCCCATTAGCGATACGCGACCAAGTCAAAAAAGAGTTGAATCACCTTACAGAAAGAGGAATCCTTATTCCAGTTACTGAACCGACTGATTGGGTGAACCAAATGGCGGTTGTAAGAAGATCGAATGGCAAACTCAGAATGTGTTTAGACCCCCAACCACTCAACAAAGAACTTATTAGAGAAAGGTACAAAATTCCAACGTTTGATGATGTACTCCCGCAATTAAGTGATGCCAAAATATTCTCAAAACTGAATGTCAAAGAAGCCTTTTGGCACATTCAGCTAGACGAAGTGTCAAGTTATTTAACAACAATGATTACGCCGTTCGGACGATTCCGCTGGAGTAGACTTCCATTTGGTTTGAATGTATCAAGAGTAATTGTTCAGCGTAAACTAAATGACGCTTTAAACGGACGTGACGGTGTCTTCATAATAGCTGATGATATCATAGTAGTAGGTTGCGGTGAAACCGATGAGGTAGCTAAATGTGACAATGACAAAAAACTGGAACAATTGTACAAACGCTGTGAGGAACAAAACATCATCTTAAACGATGAAAATAAAGATGTCGGGAAAGAGATAATTGTCCATGGGCACAAAATCACCGATAAAGGAGTTTTGCCAGACACCGAAAATATTGACGCTATCTTGAAAATGAAAAGTCCAAGTGATGTCAGTGAAATAAGAAGACTTTGTGGTCTTATACAATATATGTCCAGATTTCTACCAGATCTCGCAAACATGTTAGAGCCTATAAGAAAACTAACACGCAAAGACGTAGAATGGAACTGGACAGACGAATGTGAAAGTGCTCTCGCCAGGCGGTCAAGGTACAGTAAACTAAAAAAACAATACTTGCCTATTTCAACCCTGAGAAAGAAGTTGTCATACAAGTTGACAGTTCAAGCAACGGGCTTGGTGCAGTGCTCCTGTAGGAAGGGAAACCGGTGGAATTTGCATCGCGTTCATTAAAACCGTCAGAGCGAAAGAGGGCACAGATAGAAAAAGAAGCTCTAGCAGTGTTGTATGGACTAGAACGTTTTGATCAATATACTTATGCTAGGAAAGTGACTGTTCAAAATGACCACAAGCCACTTGAAACTATTCTAAAAAAAAACACTTAGTCAGGCGCCCAAAAGGCTGCAAGATATTATCATGAAGCTGTTTAGATATGATATTGACTTTCAGTTTGTTAAAAGTTCTGACCTAGTCGTTGCAGACACACTAAGTCGCCCATACATAGAAACTGATGAAGAAGATGAGGATGACCGTCCTAGGATTCTTAAAGTAAATGCGTTTGAAGAATTTCCAGATGCACGCATAAATGAAATTCGAAAAGCTACTAAAGATGACTCAGTGATGCAAAAGTTGACTGGGGTCATTTCGAATGGCCACAGAAGGATCTACTAGATTGTACTTTAAACCGATATTATTCATTTCGATACACTCTCAGTTATGAAGATGGTATCATACTGAAAGGCGAAACAATTCTGATTTCCGAGTCATTGAGGGCGGATATGAAAACCAGACTTCACAGTGCGCATTTAGGCCAGGACAGTATGCTCAGAAGAGCTTGCGGAATAATATGTTCGCCCGGAATGGCTGCTGAAATTAGGGACCTGTCACAGAAATGTGAGCAATGCGAACGGGTGAAACAAAACAAATCAGAGAGAAAGCCTTAAACAGCACGATGATGGAAAAGGACCGTGAGACAAAATTGGAACTGACCTGTTTGTGATCGAAAATAGAAACTACCTATTAGTTATGGACTATTTCACAAATTTCATAGAAATCGACTATCTCTCTACATTCTCATCAAAACAAGTAATTGAAAAAATTTAAAAACAGTTCTCAAGATTTTGCGTACCACGTCAAATTATAAGTGATGGTGGCCCGCAGTACACATCAACTGAATTCGAAATATTTGTGAAAGCATGGGGTATAAATCATCATATAACATCACCATACCATTCAAACTCAAATGGTAAAGCAGAAGCTGGTGTTAAGATTATGAAAAACATGATGATTAAATGTCTTCAGTCAGGGACTGACCAAAGTGAATCATTACTAGAGCAACGAAATACGCCCAGGCAAGATATAGGACTTAGTCCATCAGAAATGATGTTTGATACGAAAAGGAGAACCATGTTACCTTTGAAAAGAGAGTCACAGAAACTGTGTTGAGGTGACCATACGGGACAATTCACCATCGAGGATATCCAATTCACCACCGACGATATCCAATTCATTACCAATGATACTCAATTCACCACCGACGGTATCGAATTCGTCACCAATGTTATCCAATTCACGATCTGCCGACGAGGAACACCTTCCTGTGTCGAAGACAAACACAAACTATGGTGTTACCAATGAACGACCTAGTCGCACTAACAGAGAACCAACCTATTTGAAAGACTATGTGCGGTACTAAAATACTAAAATAGACAGATAAACATAAATAACCATTTAAGAGTGTCAATTCAACAGTTAATAATGACCAGCACTGTGTTAAGGGGCACAATAATCCCCGTGCCGTCACATTTTAAATGATCCAAATTAATTAGAAATAGTATTCAATTAGGTTTAAATCTATTTGCAGACTTCAGGACAATGTTGAACATTATATATTACTTCTCCTCATTCACTTACGTGATCAGTTATTTGCATTTTTCTTTATCTATCAGTTTCATGAATTGCTATTTTATTTTTTATTTTTCTGAAAGAAAAAAGGATGTTGACAATAGCGATTATTACAATGTGTGTAGTTTTCAAGTATGACCGGGACAACGTAAATAGAACGTTTCCCATACTCGCTAATTAATAGCGAGCACAGCTTGCGTCGCGAAACGACGCGAGCGCAAGCGAGCTCCTATGGTATCATGCAGGCGAAGAGTAAACATACCAATCCATCCTTTTGAAATGTCTTGGGTCATTTACGGTAGTTTATGAAATTAAAAAGATAAGCATTCATAGAAGTCATTAAGAATGGTGGTTTCCAAGCAGATTGAGGTGAAAAAAAACATTAAAAACCTTTCTCGAACCCATTCAAAAATGACAATGAAATTGTATTTTTACCTATGTCGCCAAAAGAGGTATAATAGTGGCTCATTTTGGAAGCAACAACCGGCGAAACAACCGGGCGACAACTACGGCTGCTATGCGAATGCTAGCTTTTTTCATGGAATGTTTAATAATAACACGAATAATGTAAATAAATACCACGGACTGAAGCTAATAATGATGCGTTGCGTGTTGCGTTTTGCTTGTTGCTGATGAGTTGATGAGTATTATGATGATGATGATGGTGCTTATCTGCTTCTAGTTTTTTTGCTGTTGTTTCTACCGCTATTGATGCTGCTGATGCCGCTTATGCTACTGCTGCTGAAAGTGCTGCTGCTGCTGCTGCTGCTGCTAATGATGATGATGTTATTTTGCCGCTGCTGCTATTGTTGCTGCGGCTGCAGCTGCTGCTGCTGCTGATGATGATGATGATGCTTCAGATGCTGCTATTCCTGCTGCTGCTGCTGTTGTTGTTGCTGCTGCTGCGATGATGATGATGATGTTGCTGCTGACGCTCTTGCTGTTGATGATGCTGCTGATGCTGTTTTCCTGCTGCTGCTGCATATGAGGATGATGATGATGTTGCTGCTGCTGCTGCAGCTGATGATGCTGCTGCTGCAGATGATGATGATGATGCTTATCTAGCTGCTTCTACTTTTTTGCTGTTGTTGCTGCTGCTACTGAAGGTTCTGATGATGCTGCTGCTGCTGCTGCAGCTTCTGATGATGATGATGATGCTGTTGTTGCTGATGATGATGAGGCTTCTGATGCTGCTTCTGTTGTTGATGCTGCTACTGCTGCTGCTGGTGCTGCTGATGATGATGTTGTTGCTACTGCTGCTGCTGCTGATGAAGATGATGATGATTCTGCTGCTGCTACTGATGATGATGATGCTGCTGATGCTATTGTTGCTGATGATGATGAGGCTTCTGATGCTGCTTCTGTTGTTGATGCTGCTATTGCTGCTGCTGGTGCTGCTGATGATGATGTTGTTGCTACTGCTGCTGCTGCAGCTGATGTTGCTGCTGCTGCAGATGATGATGATGATGCTTATCTAGCTGCTTCTACTTTTTTGCTGTTGTTGCTGCTGCTACTGAAGCTTCTGATGATGCTGCTGCTGCAGCTTCTGATGATGATGATGCTGCTGATGCTGTTGTTGCTGATGATGATGATGAGGCTTCTGATGCTGATTCTGTTGTTGATGCTGCTACTGCTGCTGCTGGTGCTGCTGATGATGATATTGCTGCTACTGCTGGTGCTGCTGCTGATGATGATGATTCTGCTGCTGCTACTGATGATGATGATGGTGCTTATCTGCTTCTAATTTTTTTGTGTTGTTGCTGCTGCTATTGATGACGATGACGCTGATGCTGCTGCTGCTGTTGCTGATGATGATGCTGCTGAAGAAGATGAAGATGTTGCTGCTGCTGCTGCTGCTGCAGCTTATGATGATGATGATGTTGTTTATCTGCTTCTACATTTGTTGTTGTTTTTGCTGCTGCTATTGATGATGGTGCCGCTGATGCTGCTGCTGAAGCTTCTGATGCTGATGCTGCTGATATGATTGTGTTTCCGCTGCTGATGATGATGCTGCTGAAGAAGATTAAGATGATGTTGCTGCTGCTACTGCTGCTGCTGGTGATGATTATGATGCTTATCTGCGTCTACATTTTTGCTGTTTTTGCTGCTGCTATTGATGATGATGCCACTGTTGCTGATGCTGCTTCTGCTGAAGCTTCTGATGCTGCTGCTGCTGCTGATGATGATGATGATGATGAAGATGATGATACTACTGCTTCTGATGCTGCTTCTGCTGATGTTGTTGCTGTTGCTGATTATGTTGATGTTGCTAAGCTTCCGATGATGATGATGCTTCTGAAGATGCTGCTGCTGCTGCTGATGATGATTATGCTGCTGTTGCTGCTGGTGCAGATGATGATGATGTTGCTGATGCTGATGTTGCTGCTGAAGATGATGATGATGATGATGCTGATGCTGCTTCTGCTGTTGTTGCTGTTGTTGCTACTGCTGCTGTAGATGATGATGATGTTGTTGATGCTGCTTCTGAAGCAGCTGCTGCTGATGCTGTCGTTGCTGCTGCTGATGATGATGCTTTTCTGCTTCTACTGTTTTGCTGTTGTTGCTGCTATTGATGATGCTGCTGCTGCTGAGGTTTCTGATGATTATGCTGCTGATGATGATGCTGTTCTGATGATGATGATGATGATGATGATGTTGTTGCTGCTGCTGTTGATGATGATAATGGTGCTTATCTGCTTCTACTTTTTTGCTGTTGTTGCTACTGCTATTGATGATGATGCCGTTGATGCTGCTGCTCAAGCTTCTGATGCTGCTGCTGCTGATGATGATGCTGTTGCTGATGATATGCTTCTGCTGCTGAAGATGTTGATGATGATGCTTCTGATGTTGCTGCTGTTGTTGTTGCTGCTGCTGCTGGTGATGATTATGATGATGTTTTTGCTGTTGCTTTTGATGATGATGCGTCTGAAGCTGCTGCTGTTGCTGTTGATGCAGCTGCTCCTGCTGTTGTTGTTGCAGCTGCTGTAGATGCTGCTGCTGCTGCTGATGATGATGATGATGTTGCTGCTGCTGCTGATGATGATCCTTATCTGCTTCTACTTTTTTTACTGTTGCTGCTGCTGCTATTGATAATGATGCCGCTGAAGCTGCTGCTGCTGAAACTTCTGGTTTAAACATACTGTATTTCAAAGATAACGAATTATACAAATAGGTAAATGGATTGGAACGAAAGCAAAATGCTTATAGAGATCCAATGGACAATGATTTACATGCATATATCAATTTACATAGCGGATTTTCAATGCAACACAAAGTTATAGATGTGAAGCTTCGGATGCTGCTGTTACTGCTGCTGCTGCTGATGATGATTCTGTTGCTGATGACGATGAAGATGATGCTTCTGATGATGCCTCTGCTTAAGCTGTTGATGCTGCTGCTACTGCTGATGCTGCTGCTGACGATGATAATGATGTTGTTGCTGCTGCTGCTGCTGATTCTTATGATGCTGATGCTGCTGTTGCTGCTGCTTCTAATCATGATGATGTTGTTGCTGCTGCTGCTGATGATGATGATGTTGTTGCTGATGCTGATGCTGATGATGATGCTGATGATGATGATGATGCTTATCTGCTTCTACTTTTCCTACATTGATGATGATGATGATGATGCCGCTGATGATGCTGCTTCTGAACCTTCTGATGATGCTGCTGCTGCTGCTGATGATTTTGTTGTTGATGATGATGCTGATGCTTCTGATGCTGCTGCTGCTGTTGATGCTGCTGCTACTGCTGGTGTTGTTGCTGCTGCTGCTGTTGCTATGTTGGTATTCTACCGGGCTTGCAACCGGATCATATATGTTGGGTAGTTAACTGAGTTTAGGGTCTGCATATATATCTGAAACATATATATATAAGACAAACATACTTACACCACCTATGTTGGTATTCTACCGGGCTTTCAACCGGATCATATATATTGATACCGGGTAGATAGGCTAATGTCGTTAGAAGTTAATGGTTGGCAATATGAAACAATGTACCCTTATTCTGTGGAAATTGTTATAGTTAAACGTAAACCATATATTCCTTAAATTTCAATGATTTATTAATGCATATTATTAAGGAAACATTTGGTGTAAGTGACCTTATGATTCAGTATAAAGTTAACAACAGAAATGAATATTATATGTGAGTAAAAGATAAAGACATTAGCAAAATAAGTTTTGATAGAATAAATATATTAATTATGTAAAGATATGCATGAATGAATGAATGAATGAATGAATGAATGAATAAATGAATGAACGAACGAACGAACGAACAAACGAACGAACGAAAGAACGTAAGTACAAACGAACGAACGAACGGTCGTACATAAGTACGTACGAACGAATGAACGATCAAACAAAACAAAAATGAATGAATGAATAAATAAATAAATAAAAATATGAGTGCGTGCGTGCGTGCGTGCGTGAGTGAATGGATGGGTGAGTGCGTGCGTGCGTGCGTGCGTGCGTGCGAGCGAGCGAGCGTGAGTGAGTGAGTGAGTGAGTGAGTGAGTGAGTGAGTGAGTGAGTGAGTGAGTGAGTGAGTGAGTGAGTGAGTGAGTGAGTGAGTGAGTGAGTGAGTGAGTGAGTGAGCGAGTGAGTGACTGAGCGACTGAGCGACTGAGTGACTGAGCGACTGAGCGACTGAGTGACTGAGTGAGTGTAACATCAATCCCAGCACTGTTGAAAATACGTTCCAAAGAACAGACGAATGAACGCCTTCCATGACAGAAATATAATCAGCTTTCAGATTCCAATATGAAACCTTTTCTTTATTAAATGAGAAAAGAAAATATGTTAAATACAAACGTTCTTTATTTGTGTATTTTATCTGGTTTGCTAACGGATCTTACCGGCAAGAGGGCGTGAATGGGTAGCAAGAATATTTCACTTCCTTTCACGAACAGTCTCAATCAAACCCAGACTGCAATATTATATATATTAATTTAAGGAGAATTCACATACACCCTCTGAGTGGGTAGTCTACCGGGCTTGCTACCGGATTGTATATATTTATACCAAGAAGACGGGAGAGTTCACTTGTGGGTTTGCACATTTATACATATAAGGGAAATCAAACACTTCATAATTGGGTATTCGACCGGGTTTGCTACCTGATCTTATATATTTATACCAGGAAAGGTCACTATTCGGTTTGCACACATATACATATAAGGGAAATTAAACACTCCATATTTGGGTGTTCGACCGG
Source organism: Cyrtodaria siliqua (assembly GCA_037043455.1). Taxonomy (NCBI): domain Eukaryota; kingdom Metazoa; phylum Mollusca; class Bivalvia; order Adapedonta; family Hiatellidae; genus Cyrtodaria; species Cyrtodaria siliqua. The sequence goes on from JAWPHD010000031.1 coordinate 40,635, forward strand.
GCTTGCTACCGGATGTTATAAACCAAGTAGACGGGAGAGGTCAATTTATTAATTATTAATTAAAAAAATAAGGTTTCTGTTGTTCTGTTATCACTATATAAGATATTCTTCTTTCATTTGTTTTATTTTACAGCCTACACGCCTACCTATCTACCCAAAATTTGAAATTAGGACCGGGAAAGGCAAACATAAACATGTTTCAAGATGTTAAGATGTTAAGATGAAAATATAAATACTCATATTCATTATTGTACGGACTTGCTACCGAAAAAATGCAAACTAATCTTATATGGGTATTCTACCAGGATTTCAACCAGATCTTCTATATTGATACCTGGTACATGAGTAAGCTTACTTTAGGGTGGGAAGCATGTGGGTTAACTGAGTTTAAGTCTGCATATATATTTGACAAATATAAATAATATAAAAATATGCTTCCATCGCCTAGTTTGGTCTTCTACCGTGTTTGCAACCGGATCTTATATATTGATACCGGGTAGATGGGTTAACTGAGTATAGGGTTACATACTCACACCGCCTTGTTTGGTATTCTATCGGGCTTGCTACCGGATCTTATATATTGATATCAGGTATATGAGTTAATTGAGTTTAAGTCTGCATATCTATCTGGAAAATATAGATAATAGAAACATATGTTTCCACCGCCTAGTTTGGTCTTCTACCGGGCTTGCTACCGGATCTTATATATTGATATCAGGTATATGAGTTAACTGAGTTTAAGTCTGCATACTATCTGACACATATAGATATTAGAAAAACATACACAGCCTAGTTTGGTATTCTACCGTCCTTACTACCGGATCTTATATATCGATACCGGGTAGATGGCTTAACTGAGTTTAGGGTCTGCATATCTATCTGATTCATATAGATATTAGGAAAATATGCTTACACCGCCTAGTTTGGTATTCTAACGTGCTTTATACCCATATATGGGTATTCCATATATATATTTATACCGAGTGGACGGGAGAGGTCACTATTGACTTTGCTCACTTATAGTTATAAGGGAAATGAAGCACCCCGTATTCGGGTATTCGACCGGGCTTGCTACCGGATCATATATATTTATACAGAGTAGACAGGAGAGGTCAATACTGGCTTTGTTCACTTACATGTATAAGGAAAATCAAGCACAACATATTTGGTTATTCGACCGGACTTGCTACCGGATAATATATATGTATACCGAGTAGACGGGAGAGGTCACTATTGGCTTTGCTCATTTATAGGAATAAGGTAAATCAAGCACCCCATATTTGGGTATTCGACCGGGCTTGCTACCGGATCATATATATTTATACCGAGTAGACGGTTGAGGTCACTATTGGCTTTGCTCACTTATAGGTATAAAGTAAAAATAATAATAATAATAATAATAATAATAATAATAATAATAATAATAATAATCATATCTTTATTTCAAGAGGATAACATATTTGGCTACAAGCCAGTCTAACATATAGAATATATTTACATTTTATACAAACATAATTAAAACACTGGTACAAAAATAATAAAATGAATAAACTGTCTAGAAACTGTCTAGAAACTTCATGATTTTTTTAAAAAGGTGGTATTTGAGATACATTGATTAAGACTGATTCAACCTTTAGGTGATGTGTATACAATAAAACTAATGTTTAAAACCCATTAACTGTATATGTTTTTAACAATATAAATATTAAAATTTTAAGAATTACATTTTATAACTTAATGAATTAGGTACATATTGTCAAGTAAGTGACATTGTACACGTGCAGACACTGTGATTGACGTAGGTAATACATTGGTAATCATGTTGTCAAATCACATATATAACAAATCATGTAAACATCACAATAAATACTGCTGTAAGATGATCGTAACAATTAAAAGTAATAGTATATTGACTAAATATGCAAGTGATCTTGAGAAATATTTTCTGATTGAAATATCACACCTATTTGTTTTTTCTACAGGGTTAGTCTTGTTTAATAGTAATACACAAACACGAATGGGCCATTGCATTCTACTTAGTACTGGTTAAACCACCAGTCCTACCTATAGTATTTTTATGTGTGATTTAGCCTAAGACAGCAACACTTTACTAAGTATATGTTTTATAACATTTCTTTATAAATTAACCTCCTTGTAATCAAGCCCAGTTGACGAAACGTAAACGCTGATCTCCTGAGCTGTCATGCAATGGTGTTTTCAATTGAGAATTCATTCTTTCAAAACAATATACCAAAAATGTATGTAAGGTAATCAATGTTGTCTAGGCCAGCAGACGAAACATACAAGCTGATCCACTGAACCTTCAAACATTGATGTTTTATTGTATTTATATTAGTTCATGTTTGCATAATAGTATTGACCTATTCAGAACCTATCATGCACACAACAATACTCTTTGTATGCAAGTTTATAACTTTACATATGCACTTAACATATATAGTTTTTATGATTTCATAAGACTTTGTGTCGTTAAAAACGACAATCAATGTAAATCAAGCAACTTATATTTGGATCAATCCATTGAATCGTAAATATATGTTGATACACACATTGAAAATAAACTGGATACATTTTAATACTAGATGTAATACTATTCTCTATTCCATATTTGAGATATGATTATTTGATTGTTATTTCTATTCATATTTATTTCTTTTTTTCTATTTTTATATGAAAATGCTTTTTTGAATTGTTGTTTTCATGCATTATGTCTGATGCGCTAATAGCTCGCGTAAAACAATAAGTTCAAATTTTAATTTTATGTTATTATTTTTTATTTTACAATTGCTAGTGTGGGTGTGTGGGTGTGTTCGTGCGTGCGTGCGTGCGTGCGTGCGTGCGCGCGTGTCGAGCGTGCTTGCGATAACTATTTCAATGTGTACGGAAAAGTATTTTAACCTCTTTTTTACGCAACTGTGTACATGTGCATCATCCCACGTGACTGTTGTTGCTTTCCCCCAAATCAATTATATACAGTTCAATTAGTCTAGATTTATTACTATGTGGCTTTCATATTATTTCATACAACAGAAAAAAATTCTATCAAAATAGACACAGGAACGTTCTAAAACGGCTTAGGAAACTCCGTGAAAACATTTTTTTGTGTATTTCAGTGTATTATATTCATTACACCTTTATCTATAAAAGTAGACGGGAGAGGTCACTATTGGCTTTGCTCAACTATAGATATAATGGAAATCAAGCACTCCATATTTGGGTATTCGACCGGGCTTGCTACCGGATAATATATATTTATATTGAGTATACAGGAGAGATAAATATTGGCTTTGCTCACTTACATGTATAAGGGAAATCAAGCACCCCATATTTGGGTATTCGACCGGGCTTGCTACCGGATCATATATATTTATACCGAGTAGAGGGGAGGGGTCACTTTTGGCTTTGCTCACTTATAGATATAAAGGAAATCAAGCACTCCAAATTTGGGTATTCGACCGGACATGCTACCGGATCATATATATTTATACTGAGTAGACGGGAGAGGTCACTATTGGCTTTGCTCACTTATATGTATAAGGGAAATCAAGCATTCCATATTTGCGTATTCGACCGGGCTTGCTAACGGATCATATATAATTATACCGAGAACACAGGAGAGGTCACGGTGGCTTTGCTGACATACAGGTATAAGGGAAATCAAGCACCACATATTTGGGTATTCGACCGGGCTTGCTATCGGATCGTGTATATTTATACTGAGTAGACGGGAAAGGTCTCACTATTGGCTTTGCTCACTTATAGGTATAAGGGAAATCAAGCACTCCTTATTTGGGTATTCGACCGGGTTTGGTACCTGATCTTATCTATTTATACAAAGTATACAGGAGAGTTTATTATTAGTGCGTTTGCGCACTATTATATATAAGGGAAATGAAGCACTCCATATTTGGGTATTCTACCTGGTTTGCTACCTAATCTTATCTATTTATACAGAGTACACATGAGAGTACATATTAGTACGTTTGCGCACTTATAGATACAAGGGAAATGAAGCACTCCATGTGTGGGCATTCTATCGGGCTTGCTACCTGATCTGATATATTTATACAGGAGAGTTCACTATGTGTGCGTTTGCACACTTATAGATATAAGGGAAGTGAAGTACCGGGCTTGCTACCTGATATGATATATTTATACAGAGTACACAGGAGAGTTCACCATTAGTGAATTCCATCGGGCTAACTACCGAATCTTAGATATTAATATCTGGTAGATTGGCGTGTGCATATCGAAGCCCCAGTATTAATGGGTCGCATACATACATGCATGCATGCATGCATGCATACATTCATACATGACATGCACGCACGCACGCACGCACGCACATGTGCATGCATTGTACATACAACACATTGTCAATTACAAACATATGTGTGTATAAAGGTCGTAACGGGTAGTTAAAACCTTTGACATTACTTTTGTTCGCATATTCGCTCAATAAACATAAGGTCATAAGTGAAACATCCTTTATTGCAATATCAGAGTTTTTGTTACAATAATGAAATAGTTAAAACCGAAATTATCATATTTACTTTTTAAAAAAAACGGATGTATTTTAAGGCAGAAATATATCACTCGGACCCTAGACCCATATGAATAGCCGGATGTACCCCCTTTAATCAATGCATGTCAAAGTTTCTAGACATTTTATTATTTTTGTTCCATTGTTTTAATTATGTTTATATACACTGTAAACATATTATATTTTGTCTGAGGACCATATGTAGCCAAATGTTATCCTCTTGAAATAAAGATATTAGTATATGTTTTATTTAAAATTCCAATAGGCCTTAAGGCCTGTGAGGATACAAATAGTTAACACAATACAATGACAGGTAATACGAAATGAAACAACATAAACAAATGTACATATGGAGAAGATGGTATAAATATTTTTATATCATTTAATCATCTATTTTATACACACAGTCTTTCACTATGTAATACAAAATATGAGTAAGCCCACGTGAGATTAAAATTCACAATCCATGGACATTGCATCTTTGTAAATATTTATATTTTATTTTATTTTACATTTCTATTTTACGTATTATGAATATTGTTTTAAATATTGTTCATACACATGACTATAAACATATAAAGACATGTATTTAAATGCAATATGTAACTATCATGTTTTCAGTTTATATATATATATCATCTGATAAAGATTTCAAGCACTAAACAAACAAATAATACATAACTCATCATGAAGATTACAACAAAATACATGTGGCGTTGCACAATGTATCGTCTAGGATATAATTCAAGTGAAGCTATTTCATTGCATATATCATAGCACAATCAAACATAACCAAAATTTTTGCATATACAATGCAACTGAGTATATATTGTGTATTGTTTATTATGAAACACAAAGCAAAACCAAACTTTAAGACAATGCATAGATAATGCAGATGTGTATATACAATAATTGCATATATTCTGTGTCACAAAAACAACAAAAAACGTTACAACATGATATTTCCCTTTACTTACACACAATTTAAAACTTTTGTAATGATTAGTTATTGGGAAATAATATCCTTTCGGATTTCAATTATTATTATTATTATTATTATTACTACCTTTTACCTATAAGTGAGCAAAGCCAATAGTGACCTCTCCCGTGTAGCCAATAGTGACCTCTCCCGTGTACTCGGTATAAATATTTATGATCCGGTAACAAGCCTGGTCAAATACCCAAATATGGGTGCTTTATTTCCTTTATAACTGTAAGTGAGCAAAGCCAGTAGTGACCTATCCAGTCTACTCGGTATAAATATATATTATCCGGTAGCAAGCCCGGTCGAATACCCCAAAACGGGGTGCTTCATTTACCTTATACCTGTAAGCGAGCAAGTCCAATTTTGACCTATCCAGTCTACTCGACATAAATATATATGATCCGGTAGCAAACCCGGTCGAATACCCCAATACGGGGTGCTTGATTTCCCTTATACCGGTAAGTGAGCAAAGCCAATAGGGACCTCTCCCGTCTACCCAGTATCAATATATAAGATCCGGTAGCAAGCCCGGTAGAATACCGAAATGAGCGGTGTAAGTATGTTTTTCTAATATCTGTGTCAAATAGATATGCAAACCTAAACTCTGTTTAACCCATATACCCAGTATCAATATATGGCATCATCCATGTATTTAGGAAAGTCGATAAAACATTGACCATTGTTTTAGAACCAGTGATCTGGCTAGGACTGTTTGCACTTTCCCGACCCCAATTTCAAATTTTAGGTATGCTGGGAGGCACATGTTTTATTTTATTTGTTAAAAAGCAAAATTTAATAAAAAGGAAAGAAAAACAATGGTATTTTAATTAATTAACTGAATTGGCATGATTAATATATGAAACAATCGTTAAAAATGTTTAAAAATATTGACTTGTTTAATTGTTTTAGCCATGTTGGCAGAACATATGACTATTATCACCAGTGTTGACTTGAAATACAAACAGAGCAACAAGAAAAATGGCTGTAATATTAAAGTAGAGCTTTTAACACATGCATTCAATGCAATATGCAAATGAAAAATTATAAACAGAAGAATTTAAAACGCAAGCGTGTACAATGTATTTTACACATCGTAGAACTGGCGGCTTTCCGTCATATCTTGCCTAATTAAGGTACTACGGGGTGCAGTAAAGATGTTCTTAGAATGGGAAAAACATACTTGATAGGGCCATATTTTCGTGTCGATCGTGAAAGGGCAAACACTATATTTTTAAGTGTGGCCCATATCTATATGTGTCACATATGATTGCAATCCCTAAAGTGAGTTTACAAATCTAACCGGTATCAATATATAACATCCTGTAGCATTCTGCTATATCTATATATTATGCATTCATGCAAACCCGATAGTGAGTTTTACCCATATAAAGTGTTTGTATTTTATTATTTTATCTATATGTGCGGCCCCGTTGAAAGCCCTATTGTATACATCTATATTTGTGACATGCACACACTCCTTAATTTCAGTTTACTTATCTGCCCGGTTCCAATATATAAGATCTGGTAGCAAGCACGGTTGAATTACATAAATAAGCGACGTGTTTATTTAATCCTTATATATATATAAAAGTGTGGCATGCATGCAAATCCTAAGTTGAGTTTACTCATCTACCAGAATCAGGTAGCAAACCCTGGTAGCATACAGAAATCGACGATGTTTGTATATATACATGCATATTCTGTAAGGATGTTTTACCCATCTTCAGACTCCTCATAAATATATTAGATCATCATTATCATCTCAGCAGGAGCAGCAGCAGCAACAACAACAGCAACAGCAGCAACAACAGCAGCAGAGGAGAAGCAGCAGCAACAACAGCAGCAGCAGCAGCATTTCCACAACGAAAGAACAACCTATATAACTCTATGTAAACAAAATATTTGACATCCCATCAAAATGAACTTTGGTTAGGACCAACTACATGTCGTGCCAGTCATTTTCGTAAAGGTTCCAAATCAATATCACTTATAACTTTGAGAAGTAGTCGCCACAATATCGCATTTTTTAGCCGTGGTGGCCATCTTGAATTTCCGGCCGACCTGAATTTTTGCTTGGATCAACTAGACATCATGAGCAACATTTCTGTGAAGCTCCATGAAAATTCGTCAAGTAGTTTCAGAGGAGTAGTCGCCACAAAAAAAAAGTTTACGGACGGACGGACGGATGGACGAACGAAGGACGCCGCGCCACGGCATAAGCTCTGCTGATCTTTGATCAGTAGAGCTAAAAACAAACAATCATAGTCTGCATTATCATCAGCAACAGCAGTAGCAGAAGTATTATCACAACTAAAAAAGGTCTCCATGATGATGATGATCATCATCATCTGCAACAACAGCAGCAGTAGCAACAGCAGCAGCAAAACACAGCAAAGCATCATCGTCATCATCATAATCGTCGTCATCTTCATCATCATCAGCAGCAGCAGCAGCAGCAGAAGAAGCAGCATTTCCACAACATCAACACAGTCTCCATCATCATCATCATAATCCTTAGCAGCAATAGCAGCAGCAGTAGCAACAGCATATTGTTATAAGCAGCAGCAGCCGCATCTCCAGTAGCAGCAGCCGTAGCAGCAACAGCAGCAGCAGTATCATCATCATCACCTGCAGCATTTCCACAACCACAACACCACCTTCACCACAGTCTCCATATTCAGCATCACAATCATCTCAGCAGCAGCAGCATAACATCACTCTCTAAAGGATCATCATCATCATAAAATATCACCATCATCATCATCATCAGCATCAGCAGCAGCAGCAGCAACATCAGCAGCAACAGCAACATCAGCAGCAGATAAACATCATCAACAACATCATCATCATCAGCAGCAGCAGCAGCAAAAACAGTAGCAGCAGATAAGCATCATCATCATCATCATCACCATCATCATCATCATCATCATCATCATCATCATCATCATCATCATCATCATCATCATCATCATCATCATCATCATCATCATCATCATCATCATCATCATCATCATCATCATCATCATCATCATCATCATCATCATCATCATCATCATCATCATCATCATCATCATCATCATCATCATCATCATCATCATCATCATCATCATCATCATCATCATCATCATCATCATCATCATCATCATCATCATCATCATCATCATCATCATCATCATCATCATCATCAGCAGCAGCAGCAGCAACAACAACAGCAAAAACAGTAGCAGTAGATAAGTATCATCATAATCATCATCATCAGCAGCAGCAGTAGCTACAACAGCAGCAGCAGCAGCAAAAACAGTAGCATCAGATAAGCATTATCATTATCAGCAACAGCAGCAGCAGCAGCAGAAGCATTTCCACAACATCAACAGTCTCCATCATCATCATCATCATCATCATCATAATCCTCAGCAGCAGTAGCAATAGCATATTGTTATCAGCAACAGCAGCCGCATCTCCAGTAGCAGCAGCCGTAGCAGCAACAGCAGCAGCAGTATCATCATCATCACCTGCAGCATTTCCACAACCACAACACCACCTTCACCACAGTCTCCATATTCAGATTCACAATCAACTCAGCAGCACCAGCATAACATCACTGTCTCAAGGATCATCATCATCAAAAAAAACAAACCATCATCATCATCAGCAGCAGCAGCAGCAGCGGCAGCAGCAGCAAAAACAGTAGCAGCAGATAAGCATCATCATCATCATCACCATCATCATCATCAGCGGCAGTAGCCGCAGCGGCAGCAGCAGAAAAAACAGTAGCAGCAGATAAGCATCATCATCACCATCATCATCAGCAGCAGCAGCAGCAACAACAACAGCAAAAACAGTAGATAAGTATCATCATAATCATCATCAGCAGCAGCAGCAGCGGCAGCCGCAGCAAAAACAGTAGCAACAGATAAGCATCATCATCATTATCATAGCATCCTCATCATCATCATCAGCAGCAGCTACAACAGCAACAGGAGGAGCAAAAACAGTAGCAGCAGATAAGCACCATCATCATCATCAGCAGCAGCAGTAGCAGCAGAAAAGAGTAGCAGCATATAAGCATCATAATCATCATCAGCAGCAGCAGTAGCAGCAGCAGCAAATAAGCATCATCATTATCAGCAACAGTAGCAGCAGCAGCAAAAATCATCATCATCATCAGCAGCAGCAGCAGCAGTAGCGAAAACAGTAGCAGCAGATAAGCATCATCATCATCATCAGCAGCAGCAGCAGCAAAAACAGTAGCAGCAGATAAGCATCATCATCATCAGCAGCAGTAGCAGCAGATAAGCATCATCATCAGCAGCAGCAGCAGTAGCAAAAACATTAGCAGCAGAAAAGCATCAGCATCATCATCATCACCTGCAGCATTTCCACAACCACAACACCACCTTCACCACAGTCTCCATATTCAGCATCACAATCAACTCAGCAGCAGCAGCATAACATCACTGTCTCAAGGATCATCATCATCATCATAAAATATCACCATCATCATCATCATCAGCAGCAGCAGCAACAACAGCAACATCAGCAGCAGCAGCATCAAAACAGTAGCAGCAGATAAACATCATCAACAACATCATCATCATCATCATCCTCAGCAGCAGCAGCAGCAGCAAAAACAGTAGCAGCAGATAAGCATCATCATCATCAGCAGCAGCAGCAGCAACAAAACAGCAAAAACACTAGCAGCAGATAAGCATCATCATTATCAACAGCAGCCGCAGCGGCAGCAGCAGCAAAAACACTAGCAGCAGATAAACATCATCATCATCATCATCATCAGCAGCAGCAGCAGCAGCAGCAACATCAACATCAACATCAAAAACAGTAGCAGTAGATAAGTATCATCATAATCATCATCAGCAGCAGCAGCAGCGGCAGCCGCAGTAGCTACAACAGCAGCAGCAGAAAAAACAGTAGCAACAGATAAGCATCATCATCATTATCATAGCATCCTCATCATCATCAGCAGCAGCAGCTACAATAGCAACAGGAGGAGCAAAAACAGTAGCAGCAGATAAGCATCATCAGCAGCAGCATCAGCAGTAGCAGCAGCAACAAGAGTAGCAGCAGATAAGCATGATCATCATCATCATCAGCAGCAGCAGCAGTAGCAGCAGAAAAACAGTAGCAGCAGATAAGCAGCAGCAACAGCAGCAGCAAAAACAGTAGCAGTATCTCCAGCAGCAACAAAAACAGTAACAGCAGATAAGGATCATCATCAGCAGCAGCAGCATTAGCGAAAACAGTAGCAGTAGATAAGCATCATCATCAGCAGCAGCAGCAAAAACAGTAGCAGCAGATAAGCATCATCATCATCAGCAGCAGCAGCAGCAGCACTAGCAGAAGCAAAAACAGCAGCATCATCAGCAGCAGTAGCAGCAGATAAGCATCATCAGCAGCAGTAGCAAAAACATTAGCAGCAGATAAGCATCAGCAGTAGCAGCAGCAAACACACTAGCAGCAGATAATCATCATCAGCAGCAGCAGCAATAGCAGCAGCAAATCGTTAGCAGCAGATAAGCAATAGCATCATCAGCAGCAGCAACAGCAGCAACATCAACAACAGTAAAAACAGTAGAAGCACAACAGTTTACAATATCTAAAGTTGAAAAACACTGTTTGTTTATGTGCACTAATTTACTGTACCGTTTTCAAGCCGTATATTCGAAAACAATCTTCCTCCGTAGATTGGTTTAAACTGTTTTTAGAATAATATTTTTGGGGGCATTTGACAATAAATAACACACGTATAATTACTTTTATTAACATTTCTGGCAGGAAATCGTCAAAAACAGCCGAAAAAGCAAGAAATTTGCCGCCGGTAGATAGCCCGGTTTTAGTGTCCAAACTGGGTTACTATCATACCTGCTTTGCAGTGACCGCCATTTGGTCAGTATCGATCTGTTTTTGTGTTTTAAAATTGTAAGTGTCGAATATGTCCGCAACAAGCGAACATGTCCGTGGCAAATAAGTTCGAGTACGTTTTATTGAACGCCTGCACAAGCGGAATCCTCAGCTTAACTCTAGATTGACAAAGAATGTTGGCGGTGCGGTTCCCGGCCTTGAGTTATCATGGGGTGTAAAAGGACCCGGAGTAAATGTAAATGGAGAATGGGATTATTACAGGATGACGTTGGCTTAAAGGCCACGATAATTATCCCACCCACACACACAGACACTACCCTCCACACCACGCCCGAATAATAGCATGTAACATGTAGGTAATTAGTGTGTTACGTACTGATATTGATAAGCATTAATAATTCTCAGTGGGGAAGCAAATTAGCCTCCGCTCATTAAAGGACAATCTACTGTGTTTATTGCTTTCGTCTTATGGTGTTATGGCATCCTCATTAGGTCTGCCTATTTTTATCGGCAGTCATACTTCACTATGACCCTTCACCCCACGTAGTGTCTTTAATTATTTCACAGAAAACTTTTTTCTCAAGAGTGTTGACGTGAAAATTGCAAAGTATTGAATCAAAAAAAGTAGTTCCAAAAACAATGAACATTACTTATGGTAATCTTACAGTTTGAAAGAGTGAGATTATCAATTTCATCCGAATGAAAAAATTACATAAATCTCTGGAAAGCATAAAAAATAAATGCAGTATGTATTCTTTGACTCTATTATTGATGAGCTTTCAAATACGGATGATGTAAAAATCGGTATTCCACAAATGTCAGTCACAACATACCCACTACAATGGAAGCTTATAGGGATCATAACGGGATCCGCGAGAGCAGCATTTTTCATATTTCATCCTGTCTATTACCTAGTGCTGACAAAAAGTGTTGATTTCTTTTAGTTTTCTTACCGCAATGGTATTGTTCTGATCTTCAATATAGTAAATGGAGTCATACAAAGTAGGGGAAGTAACAAACATTATGTTTGGGAGTCTATTATCATCCATATAATAGCCTAACAACGGTAATAAACACAATACTAAACATTGTGGACACTTTGTACTATACCTTAACGCTTATAGTGAGCTGATTGGTGAATAAATCGTGCATTGTTTTCCAAAAGCACCAAACTTGGCACAGCGTTAAAGGGGCAACATTCCCTACCCTGGTAGGGAGAAATTGTAGTTGTGTCTTTATCAATTAGTCATAGTGAATGACTCATGCAAACAAATCTCTCTTCAAGCAGACGACAGAAAACTGTTGTTAGATATCAACGAGGAGTAAAGTTTTTTAATCCAACGACTCCAAACTGCATAATTTCTGTTTAATTTATTGGAACTGTGACAATTTACTTCCCAGTATTATTGATGTTTTAGCATGTATATTGTTTATTGTATTGTCATCTATATACTATCCACTGCACTGTGTATAACATAAAACGGAATCGCTATGAACTTTTGCATAAATGTAATGTGATGACTTAACAGCCAGCAAATATTTCACAAGTTATCAGTGTTTATTTACTGCAGTACACAATACGAGTATATGGTATAATTTGGACATTTATGGTGGTAGTAATGCATTTTCAAAAATGAAACATAACTGTACACATTATTGTTAGGAATGGCTGAACATGATGGAGATAATAAGATAATAAGATAATAAGATAAGGAATTACATCTTATATAGGCCTAGTTATGATTTAGGAACATATACATCTCTGAGCCTAAGGAGGGAATATTCAATTTTCATAGGTAGTGTATAGAAGTGCATTGTGATGCTACTGATTCTGGTGTGTTTCTGATTATGATGTGAAAATGATAAAGATGAATTGTTATATGGAACACATAAATAGTCGCAGATTCAAACATCCCATCTCAGAGTATTGCTATGGAGGTTTACACACAAAACTATTGCCAATCTCCATACCACGAAGTGGTTTTGACGTTTGACCTCACAGTGTGAACTTGACGTTGGAGCCACGGACCTGGATTTTGCGCGCGACATGTCGTCGTGTTGTGATGAGCACTTGTGCCATCCGTGTTATTGACCAGACACGATTGTACGGACAGACTGACTGACTGACTGACGGATTGACTGACGGACGGACGGTGTGACTACTATATGCCGCCCTACGGAGGTGTCATGTTTAACTTATTTTAACAAATTTGAATTTTTTTTATCTAAGGATCATACATGCGAAGTTTGGTAAAATTTGACCAAGCTGTTTCTGAGAAGATGATTTTTTGAAGATTATCCCTATATAAGTCTATGTAAAACATGTAACCCCTGGGGCGGGGACAAATGTGACATCAGAATCACCATTTGACCATGCTTGGTAGAGGACCATAATCATATAGTAAATGTAAAATATTAAACCTCTGGCTCTTGTAGTTTCAGAAGAATATTGTTAAGTATTTCGCTATACAAAACTATGTAAAACATTGGACCCCTGGTGCGGAGCCAAATGTGACCCAAGGGTCACCATTTGAATAAACTCGGTAGAGGACCATAAGCCTATAGCAGGCGCTAAACATTAAACTTCTGGCTCCTGTAATTTCAGAGTAGAAGATTGTTTTAATTATCTCTATATAAGTCTATGTAAAGAAATATAAAAAGATCGGACAGGGAAAGTAGCATTTAAGGAGGACAGTCAACCACAAAACACAGAAACAAACATGCAAACAGACAAACAAGAAGGCAAAAGTAATAATAAATGCAAACGACATCACAAACACAAAATGGTTGACAATAGGGCTACCGCCTTGGAACGGTCAGTGGCAAAGTAGGCCACATCTTTATAGACAAACTTTAGAAAAATTAAATAAAAGAAGAATGGCATCCAACAATAATACAAATGAGGAATAAAAAAAAACCAGTGGGATTTGAACCGACGGCCTTAGCTTCCCAGTGTACACGATTTTCTATGGCAACCTTGGATGTCGTGTTTATATAATTTTAACACATTTGAAGTACATTCACCTATTAAGTATCATCCATGTGAAGTTCGGTCAAAATTGACCAAGCTGTTTCTGAGAAGACCATTTTTTAAAGAAAATCCCTATGTGTCTATGTAAAACATGTGACCTCTATGCGGGGCCAAAAGTGACCCCAGGATCACCATTTGAACAGGCTTGGACCATAAGCTTATAGTAAATGCAAAATATAAAACCTCTAGTTCTTGTAGAGTCAGAGAAGAAGATTTTTTAAATATTAACAGTTCGTTAAAAGTATGCATACATAATAGAGAGAAACCGTATATTACACTTATTCATACATTATCAAAAGAAACAGTTCGTTACACGTGTGCATACATACTGGAGAGAAACCGTATATTACACTTGTGCATACGTTCTCAAGAGAAACATTTAGTTACATGTGTGCATAAATACTGGAGCGAAACATGTACATACATACTGGAGAGAAACAGTTCGTTACACGCGTTCATACATACAGGAGAGAAACCGTACATTTGACGTGTGCATACATTCTGCATGTTATAGACAACTATTGCGTTTTAAATAGACTTACTGTTTAGTGTTTCCCCATGCAAACAACTGCAGGCTACTTTTGTTTACCCTGTTGCACAGAAGCAACTTAGATACATGTAAACTTCTTTTTTGAGGATGACCTATTTTTAATGCCACTTCTGTCCAAAAGTCATGAACTTACACTTTGATGAAATCCCCAAACACATTTATGAAATCATACCC
Organism: Cyrtodaria siliqua; assembly: GCA_037043455.1. NCBI lineage: Eukaryota > Metazoa > Mollusca > Bivalvia > Adapedonta > Hiatellidae > Cyrtodaria > Cyrtodaria siliqua. Next base: position 55,819 of record JAWPHD010000031.1, read on the forward strand.
CTTCTGTTTTATTCTGCTATATTACATAAATAAAGCATATGAATGACAGATGTGTAAAATAATAATCAGAATAAATAACAAATTCAAGTTAACACAATTGAAATTCCCACCTAGTATCTCATCAAATCAAAGCGCGGTTTACATATGCATTGAGCATGGGAGTTTTCAAACACCTTTTCTGCCAATCAGACAGGTTTTTGCAATAGGGTACTGTAACCTAAAGGGAAACACGTGTGCATACATAATGGAGAGACACCGTATATTACGCTTTGCATACATTCTAAACAGTTCGTTACACGGGTGAATACATACTGGAGAGAAACCGTATATTACACTTGTGCATATTCTCTAAAGAGAAACAGCTCCATACATACACGTGCATATATTCTGAAGAGAAACAGTTCATTAAGCGCGTGTATACATGCTGGAGAGAAACCTTATACTACAACTGTGCATACATTCTAATGAGAAACGGTTCGTTACACGTGTCCATACATACTGGAGAGAAACCGTATATTACACATATGCATGCATTCTAAAGAGAAACTCGTTACACTGCTGCATAAATGCTGAAGAGAAACCGTATATTACACTTGTGCATACATTGTAATGTAAAACAGTTCGATACATGTGTGCATACATACTGGAGAAAAACTGTATATTTCACGTTTGCATACATTCTAAAGAGAAACACTTTGATACACATGTCCATACATGTTGAAGGGAAACCGTATATCACACATGTGCATACATTCTAAAGAGAAACAGTTCCTTACACGTGTCCATACAAACTGGACATCAATCGTATATTACACGTGTGCATACATTCTCACGAGAAACAGTTCGTTACACGTGTGCATACATACTGGAGAGTAACCGTATATTGCACCAGTGCATATATTCTAAAGAGAAACTGTCAGTTGAACTTGTGCATACATACTAGAGAGAAACCGTATATTACACGTGTGCATACATACTAGAGAGAAACCGTATATTACACTTGTGCATACATTCTCAAGAGAAACAGTTCGTTACACGGTGCATACATACCAGAGTGAAATCGTGTTTTACCATTGTGCATACATTCTAAAGAGAAACAGCTCGTTACACATGTGCATACATACTGGAGAGAAACTGTATATCACACTTGTGCATATATTATCTAAAGAGAAACAGTTATTTACACGTGCATATATTCGAAAGAGAAACAGTTTATTACACGTGTGCATACATACTGGAGAGGAACCGTATATCGTACATGTGCATACATTCTAAAGAGGAACATTTCGTTACACGTGTAAATACATACTGGCAACACATGTGTATATATTCTAAAGAGAAACAGTTCGTTGCTCCTGTGCCTACATACTTGAGAAAAACCGTATATTCCACGTGTGCATACATTCTAAAGACACACAGTTTGTTAATCGTGTGCTTATTTACTTGAGAGAAACCATATATTACTCATGTGCATCAATTCTGAAGAGAAACAAACAGTTACACGTGTGCATACATACTCTCGAGAAAACATATATCATACAGGTGTATACATTCTAAAGACAAACAGTTCATTACGCCTGTACATACATAGTGAAAAACCTTATATTACACTTGTGCATACACACTGCAGAGAAACTATTCGTTACACTTGAGCATACATACTGAAGAGAAACCCTATACTGCACTGTGCATATATTCTAGAGAGAAACAGTTCGTTACAAGTGTGCATACATACTGGGGAGAAACCATATATCACACTTGTGCACACATTCTAAAGAGAAACAGTTCGTTACATGTGTGCTTACATTCTGGGTAGAAACCATATATTACAATTGTACATACATTCAAAATAAAACAGTTCGTTACACGTGTGCATACATACTGGAGAGAAACCGAGTACTACATTTGTGCATACATTCTTAAGAGAAACATTTCGGGACACATGTCCATACATACCGACGAGATACCGTATAATACACGTGTGCATACATTCTAAAGAGAAACAGTTTGTTAATCATGTGATACATACTGGAGAGAAACCGTATATCACACAAGTGCATACATTCTAAAGAGAAACAGTTTGTTAATCGTGTGCTTATTTGCTGGAGAGAAACCGTATATTACTCGTGTGCATACATTATAAAGAGAAACAAACAGTTCATTACACGAGTGCATACCGACTCTCGAGAAACCATATACCACGGAGGTGCATACAATCTAAAGAGAAACCGTTCGTTATACCTGTACATACATACTGAAGAGAAACCGCATATAACACCTGTGCATACATACTAAACATAGTTTGTTAAACGTGTGCATACTGGAGAGAAACCGTATATCACACCTGTGCATACATTCGAAAGAGAAACATTTTGTTAATCGTGTACTTATTTACCGTATATTACTCGTGTGCATATATTCTAAAGAGAAACAGTTCATTACACGTGTACATGCATACTCTCGAGAAATCATATATCACAAATGTGTATGAGGATACATTCTAAAGAGAAACAGTTCGTTATATCTGTACATAAGTACTTGCGAGAAGCCGTATATTACACGTGTGCATACATTCTAAAGAGAAACAGTTCATTACACATGTGCATACATACTGAGTAGAAACCGTATATTACACGCGTGCATACATTCTATAGAGGAACAGTTCGTTACATGTGTGCATACATACTGGGGAGAAATCATATATCACGCTTCTGCATACATGTAATGAAACAGTGTGTTACTAGTGTGCATACTGACTAGATAGAAACCATATATTACACTTGTACATACATTCTAAAGAGAAACAGTTCGTTACACGTATGCATACATACTGGAGAGAAACAGTGTACTACACTTGTGCATATATTCTCAAGAAAACGCTTCGTTACACATGTCCATACATACTGAATAGATACCGTATATTACACGTATGCATACATTCTAAAGAAAAATAGTTTGTTAATCATGTGCATACATGCTCTCGAGAAACCGTATACTACACGTGTTCAAACATTCTAAATAGAAAAAGTTCATTACACTTGTGCATACATACTGGAGAGAAAATGTATTTTAGACGTGTGCATACATTCTAAAGAGAAACAGTTCGTTACACGTGTGTATACATACTTGAGAGAAACCGTATATTACACGTGATTGTGCATACATTCTAAAGAGACACAGGTCGCTACACGTGTGTATACACATTGGAGAGAAACCGTATATAACACTTGTGCACACATTCTACAGAGAGACATTTCGTTTCACGTGCACATACTGGAGAGAAACCGTCTATCACACATGTGCGTACATTCTAAAGAGAAACTATTTGTTAATCGTGTGCATACATACTGGAGAGAAACTGTATATTACACTTGTGCATGAATTCTAAAGAGGAATAGTTCATTATATGTGTGCATACATACTGGCGAGAAACCGTAGATCACACATACATGGTGCACTTTATTGGTATGCCCATCGGGATGTGCCGGACTGAACCGGTCACGTGATCGGTACACCGAAATGTGCAAAGCAATTCTATCGGGGCAAGACGGCATATGCCGATTGGATGAGCGCGCAGTCACCCGGAATAAATCGAGTGAAAATCGAGTTAAACAGGTACACCGCGGCATATAACTGGGATACCAATAAAGTGCACTCACACTGTGTACATTCTAGAAACAGTTCGTTCACCTGTGTATACATACTGGAGAAAAACCGTATATCACACTTGTGCACACATTCTAAAGAGAAACAGTTTGTTACACCTGTACATACGTACTTGAGATAAACCGTATATTACACTTGTGCATACATTCTAAAGAGAAACAGTAAGAAATAGTTTATTATACGGGTGCATACATACTGGAGAGAAACCGTATATTACACATTGTCATACATTCTAAAGAGAAACAGTTCGCTAAACGTCTGTATACATACTGGAGTGAAACCGTATATCACACTTGTGAACACATTCTAAAGAGAAACAGTGCGTTACACGTGTGCATACATACTGGAGAGAAACCGTATATTTTACTTATACATACATTCTAAAGAGAAACTTTTTGTTAAACATATTCATACATACTAAAGAGAAACCGTATATTTCACGTGTGCATACATTCTAAAGAGAAACAGTTTGTTAATCGTTTGCTTATTTACTGTAGAAATCCGTATATTACTCGTGTGCATCAATTCTAAAGAGAAACAAATTATTACACGTGTGCATACATACTCTCAAGAAACCATATATCACACATGTGTATACATTTTAAAGAGAAACAGCTCGTTACACCTGTACATACGTACTGGAGAGAAAGCGAATATTACACATGTGCATACATACTAAAGAGAAATATTTTGTTAATCATATGCTTATTTACAGTAGAGATACCGTATATTACTCGTGTGCATCAATTCTAAAGAGAAACAGTTTATTACACGTGTGCATACATACTCGCGAGAAACCATATATTACACATGTGTTTACATTCTAAAGAGAAACAGTTCGTTACAACTGTACATACGTACTAGAGAGAAACCGTATATTACACGCGTGCATACATTCTATAGAGAAACAGTTCGTTACATGTGTGCATACATACTGGGGAGAAATCATATATCACGCTTCTGCATACATGTAATGAAACAGTGTGTTACTAGTGTGCATACTTACTAGATAGAAACCATATATATCACTTGTACATACATTCTAAAGAGAAACAGTTCGTTACACGTATGCATACATACTGGAGAGAAACATTGTACTACACTTGTGCATATATTCTCAAGAAAACGCTTCGTTACACATGTCCATACATACTGAAGAGATACCGTATATTACACGTATGCATACATTCTAAAGAAAAATAGTTTGTTAATCATGTGCATACATGCTCTCGAGAAACCGTATACTACACGTGTTCAAACATTCTAAATAGAAAAAAGTTCATTACACTTGTGCATACATACTGGAGAGAAAATGTATTTTAGACGTGTGCATACATTCTAAAGAGAAACAGTTCGTTACACGTGTGTATACATACTTGAGAGAAACCGTATATTACACGTGATTGTGCATACATTCTAAAGAGACACAGGTCGCTACACGTGTGTATACACATTGGAGAGAAACTGTATATAACACTTGTGCACACATTCTACAGAGAGACATTTCGTTACACGTGCGCATACTGGAGAGAAACCGTCTATCACACATGTGCGTACATTCTAAAGAGAAACAATTTGTTAATCAAGTGCATACATACTAGAGAGAAATATACTTATACTGACTACTTACATTCTAAAGAGAAACCGTTCGTTACACGTGTGCATGCATACTGGAGGGAAAAAGGTGTGTTACACGTGTGCATACATTCTGGAGAAAAATGGTTTGTTATACGTGTACATACATACTGGAGAGAAACTGTTCGGTTTTACTAAACTGTTAGTTTGACGGTTAATCAATATCAGTTACATCTCGGTAGAATTTTACAATGAGCATAATTAACTAGTGACTTATTAAGGTATTACCCTTGATGTTTTAAAAAGATCTTTGACTAGTTCGACTCCGAGTTATTGCCCTTGATCATTGAACAAAAGCAAATTTCAGCGTGTGTAACAATCTTAAGTGAAGGCATTTGGTTCCAATTGCTAACGAATTGCGTGTTTAGTTTTATATCAAAAATACCTCAAACATAGAGTGCCTTACTGAGTAATTGCTAGTGATTATCGAACAATACGAATTTCCTATTGTTTCCTCCATAACTTTAATAAATGCGATCTTTACCACGTTTTATGGGTTGAAGGCTAGTATCAGCAAATCTCGGTTGAGTTTCACCATGCTCACAATTAACAAGTGCCTTACTAAGCTATTTCCCTTGTTGTTTTTTAGAAAAAATGTAACTTAAGACTGGCTACACTAAAACTTATGTTAATAGGTTCTGATTTGAATCAATTCTAGTTGAAGGATTGTTTTTGCCTGGACACCATTATGGGGTTATTAATCACTTTTAGTGATTGTTCTAGTTTTAGTAAACAATTGTTTGTATGTTTGCAACATATTTGTCTTTGTACTTTTATGTATTCATTTAAAACGCTTCCCATTGCAGTGCATTTTGAATTGAACTATTTTAGTAAAATTCCAGACTCTTTCTAAAATTTCTTCATGATATGTACGAATTTAGTTTTCATCTTTTATATTTAAATTTGGAATGTAATCTTTAGCTTTACGGGTTCATCATATTTGTTAACTTGTTTACGGTGTTCAATACATTCTTGAATTGTAGGTTCGTTTTAGTTATTTTTGTTGTTCAAGCTATTTAAAAGATATCCAGTATTCTTTATGGTTTAAGCTTGCAATTATCGAAGTTTTCTTTCAGTTTCGAATATATGTGCCCGAATTTCCTTGTTCGTTATTAATTTAAAATGTATACTAGATTTTTTGAAGGTATTACGAAGTTCGTCCGTTTTGTTTAGTACGTTAAATCGTTTCTTTGCATTGTTGTATATTACCCGAGCATTTCATATTTGCTTCCGAACCAGGGTTGTTATTATTTTTTATAGAGAACAGATACGTTGATTTGATAAATTCACACATAATTGTGCCATACCCCGATTTTGCAGATGAAGTCTCAATTAGTATGACACTAAGTATAATTTTATTTACCTTGGAAACGTTATTTTCTATAACCTTCGATAAACATGAGCCATAACACTGCAGCAGTCATAGATGTATCCAGTGATGTATCGTATGAGGTCGACCTGTTTGGTTAAACACATCTGTGAAATGAATTACATGTTCAATATTTTAAGATAACTATGTTTTTAATTCTTATTGATTCAACATGTGTCAAGTATCGTCTTAATTCTGCTATAAAGCGTAATTAACGAATAAACTAGAAAATGTGTAGTTTGTGTGGGAAACCATTTTGACAGGAATGCTTCGATTCTGGGTTATCGGTTTCTTAAAAATGGAGTAACCATTGTGCTTAGCATTAAAAATGTAATTTATTGAAAATACGTTCTTGCACTAGGAGATGAGTGTATGAAGTCAACAAAGTCAAAAGCTAAAAAGTCAAACTCTAAACTGCTTCATTTGTTGATCTTCATTTGTATAGTTGATATTTTTACCATACCATCCTTTTTTGTTAATAGGTTCACCGATCTAATTTTTTAGATTTACATTAATGTTTAATACCTTACACTTGTATGTTATGTTTGTCAATATTTCGTAATTTTTTATGTGTGGACGTGTTAAACACCATTCAGTCAAATAATTATTCATTCATTCATTCATGTTCTATCTTGGTTCAATTTAGTGAAATGCTGGAAACAAGTGGAGCATGACTGGTGAATGTGAATGCCAGTAGTTGGCGCTATACAGTCATGTGACACAGCCATGCGACACAGTAATGTGACATACATTAATTTTACTTAGAAATCATGTTCCTTACCTTTAATATAAAAATCACACCCGTAGTCGAGAGGGTAAAGACTCATCGATTGAAACCTTCTCAGCTGACACCGCAGCCGGTTCGAATCCCACAGGAAGCTATTGTATGATAGCATGTAAGTAGCATGTACATTGTAGGATTGACACAGTGACTCTATAATTGAACAGACAAATAACTATATAAATATTTAGTTTCGAGTATAAACAAGTACAAATGTGAAGTTTGATAGCCTTCATATACATTTTAACAGTTTCAACTAGAACCGATTCGAGGGCAAGCAAGACTACAAGACGCAGTATGTGTCTATTTAGAAATAAATGCTCGCAAAGGCGAAATCCGGTAAATCGAGACAACAGGTGCGACTCTATGACTGATGTACCGATCAATGCTTCCCCGATCGGAGAGTTTGTGGGGTGGCGTGGTGTCGGCAGTTTTAAAAAAATACTTACATACCTTATTAGTGTATTCATATTCCAAAATGTGTTTTGTTGCAGACGACAATAAACAGACTTTTTATTAAAGACACCGTCTTGCACCTTCATACAGACATGAGCATTTGTTACATCAAATGCAAATCTGAAATATATTTAACAATTAGCAAACGTGTTCAGACAAGTATTAATTCAAGGCACAAATTGTCTTCAGTTGTGATTATTAGTCATTAAAGCAGTATGACAATATATTAGAAAGTTAAGAAGGATCAAGAAAAGTGTCAATTAAGACAATAATGAAACTATTTATTATTAATACTAATTTACAAGTTGTAGTTATATAACTGCTACTGGTGTTGTAGTTGCTAATGCAGCGTATACAGATACTATTGTTGTTGTTGCTGATGCAGCGTATACAGCTACTGGTGTTGTTGCTGGAGATGCAGCCTATACAACTAATGTTGTTGTTTTTGTTCTGATGCAGCGTATACAGCTACTGCTGCTGTTGTTGCTGAAGCAGGTATACAGCTACTGGTGTTGATGTTGCTGATGCAGCGTATACTGATACTGTTGTTGTTGTTGTGTGTCCTTACAGCTACTATTTGTTGTTGAAGCTGATGGAGCTTATACAGCTACTGTTGATTTTCATGCTAATGGAGCTTATACAGTTACTGTTGTTTTTGTTATTGTGGCTGATGCAGTTTATACATCTACTGTTGATGTTGCTGTTGGTGACGCAGCTTATACAGCTACTAGTTGTTGTTGAAGCTGATGGAGCTTGATTTTGTGGCGAATGGAGCTTATACAGCTACTGTTGTTGCTGTTGTTATTTCGGCTGATGCAGCTTATACAGCTACTGTTGACTTTGTGGCGAATGGAGCTTATACAGCTACTGTTGTTGCTGTTGTTATTGTGGCTGATGCAGCTTATACAGCTACTGTTGATGTTGTTGTGGGTGATGCGTTTTATACAGCTATTGTTGTTGTTGAGCTTTTGTGGGTGATGCAGTTTATACAGCTACTATTGTTGTTGTGACAGGTGGATCGTATACTGCTACTGTTATTGTTGTGGCAATGGAGATTATACAACTGCTGTTGTTGTTGTTGTTTTGTGTGATGCAGCTTATACAGCTACTGTTGTTGTTGTAGCTGATGGAGCTTATACAGCTACTGTTGATTTTGTGGCTGATGGAGCTTATACAGCTACTGTTGTTGCTGTTGTTATTGTGACTGATGCAGCTTATACGGCTACTGTTGATGTTGCTGTGGGTGACGCAGCTTATACAGCTACTAGTTGTTGTTGAAGCAGATGGATCTTATACAGCTACTAGTTGTTGTTGAAGCAGATGGAGCTTATACAGCTACTGTTGATTTTGTGGCTGATGGATCTTATACAGCTACTGTTGTTGCCGTTGTTATTATGGTTGATGCAGCTTATACAGCTACTGTACATGTTGTTGTTGTGGGTGACTCAGCTTATACAGCTACTGTTGTTGTTGTAGCTTATTGACCTTATACAGCTACTGGTATTGTTGTTGTCGTTGTTGTTGTTATGGCTGATGGAGCATATACTGCTACTGTTGTTGCAGCTGCTGATACAACTATACAGCTACTGTTTTTGGTTTTGCTGCTACAGCCGATACATATATTGCTGATGTGGATGCTGATACAGTTTATACAGCTACTTCTGTTGATGTTGCTTTTGCAGCTGAAACAGCTACTGGTGTTGTTACTGCTGATGGAGATTATACAGCTACTGTTGCTTTTGTGGATGATTGAGAGTATACAGCTACTGTTATTGTTGTTGCTGATGCAGATTGTACTGCTACTGTTGTTGTTGTTGTCGATGCAGCTGATGGAGCTTATACAGCTACTGATGATGCAGTTTATACAGCTACTTTTGTTGGTGTTACCTGTGCAGCTGATACAGCTACTGATGTTGTGTCTTGTGCATTTGTACAGCTTCTGTTTGTGTTATTTTGAATATATCTGGTGTTGAATTCATATGCTATTGTCTGAAATACATAAAAGCGATTTAGAATAGAAACAAAAAAATTAAAAGCACAGCAAATTTTATAAACTATGTAAGCAAAGAAGATCTCATTTTAACTGTCGACCTGTAAAACGTTATAACTTCATAGATCCATCCACAAGAGATACATTCGTATCGAGGTAGCTCGAAGCTCAATAATTTAGAGGTGTTTAAAGTGTTTTAATGATTAGCGCCTTAAAGAGCACTCTTTAGCCGCTAGTTAAGAGTTTCCATCAAGACTGTTAGCTAACTAAAGGTGTGTCTTTCAGTACTGGTCTACAGCTTTCATCAAGTTCTGTCTATGTGAGATGTCTATAAAAACTGTGTTGCAAATTGAAAAGTAATACAATCGCCTAATGTTTAAACACACACCACGGAAAATATTGCCTATCGTGGCTTTGACAAAAAATTATACAAAACAAAATATGAAACATGCATGATTTTACGCAAGCGTAAAATAGCTGCCAAGAGACAAAAAATTAACATAATAATAGATCAAGTCACGGTTGTTAAAAACATATTTAAAAAAAAAAGGTATTTCTGTGCTGATGTGTACTTCTAGCACGTCGTGTTACAAAGGTGAATTGTAATCAATATCTAAGGCATCTGAACAGACAGAAGCGAGGTCGCCCACATTGATTCTCTAAATGTTTGGTAGGAATAACTGATGGTAAAAATCTGGAGAAAAAAAAACGGTCGTGGCGTGATTATGTCCGACAACGGAGATTCCTACCAAACATTTAGAGAATCAATGTGGGCGACCTCGCTTCTGTCTGTTCAGATGCCTTAGATATTGATTACAATTCACCTTTGTAACACGACGTGCTAGAAGTACACATCAGCACAGAAATACCATTGTTCACATATAAGGGATAGTGTGCGTTAGCGTGTGCATTACAACATAATATAAACTGTTCACTGCTACCATGTGTAATTATAAGATTGCGTTATTAAAGTAAAAAATGTAAATGAACTGTTCATTGCTACCATAATCATGAAAAAAAAGATGCAGTCTCCGTGGCCGACTGGTTAACGATGTTGCGTTGCAAACCTTCGCCTCTCACCAATGCGGTTCGAACCCCGCTGGGTGCTCGACTTGTAAGTGAGGAAGTGTCGATATTTACGGATGGCGGAAGGTGTACAGTACTGGTTCTACCCAGGAAATGTGGGGTGGTCTGCTTCCACCACAAAACATCGACCGTCATATATAACCTTATATGTGTTGAACATGACGTAAAACACCATACAAACAAATAATAATGCAAATTAAAAAAAAAGGAACAGTATATCAGCATGCTTGAACCCTCACTTCCCCGGCACTAACCCGACGCCTCAACCAATTGCTCTACAGAGACTAATGAACGTTTTGTTGGTAATATACATGTCATAATTATCGCAAGCTACACTTCAGTAGACTCATCCACGAAAACGTTATTTCAGCAAGTAAAACGGTAACCTTTGAACATTGCAAAAATATGTGTTTATACCATTCAAGTTGTTTAGACGAGTTCACTAGCAATTGAAGTTGTAATGCATGCTTATCGTCAACTACATGATTCGCAGTCTGTTAACTATAGACAAACACAAAACCCATATAAGGATTCAGCATCTGAATAAGATTACTATTAAAAATGTAACTTATAATAAATAGTGTTATATATCACGTGGTACGGATAACTGGAATCTTAAAACAAATATCAGCCATGAAGGTAGATGTTAACTTTGATTATTTGTCAATTAATTTGGTAAGTAATGGCAACTATAATACAGATTTTACTTAAAATGTCATCGCTATGACTCAATTACCCGTATCCCTTTCTTAATGCATATAATTGGACCCCATTTCTAAACAAATAAGTTGGGTAATATAAGCTGCCAGTTAAAATGGAAAAGGAATATCCTAGATATATAAAACAGCAAAACGACATTTTGGAGCTAGTTACGTAACCGAAATGCTAGACAATTTCATCAAACTGTCCATAAATGTATATCAGACCTTGATGTTAATAAATGTATGACATGGTAATAATACATACCCTACTCCGAAGTTAAAATTTAGAACACGTAACAGATGATAGTACAATATAAGGAAAATCGCATCATGACCTTTTGGGGACACAGGGAAACAAAGAAAAACATTATAGCTTCATGTTTGAGCAGAGTTTTTCTCATTATGCATACCACTAATGGGTATCATTAAATATTATACATCATCATCGTCTCTATTCATGTCATGATCTGCAATAACGAAAACAGGAGCCCCAGTTGATCTCTCTAAATTCAAAATCGGCGAAAAAGTACAGTTGTTAAGTACGGCAGCTTTTTAAAAAATAACTAATTATGCGGACCAGTGATGTTGTTGTACAGGAGAAATGAGGGTGGTAGGGTCCATTTAAGCATCGACGTTATTACTTTTATATTTGCAACTCGTTCTTAAAGACAAGTCTAGAAGTAGACATGTTACATAAGAATTTCTTCTTAATAGTCTATATCAGGTGTCTTGAAGCGCACGTAACGCGGACCTTATAACTATCCGATAGCGCGTATCTTCACTTGGCTAGCTTAAAGCAGACCTAAAGAGTTGTCTTCAAGTGTTCAATTAGTGATTACTATTTTCATGATCACTATATTTTACCATTGATTTATATACCATTGACTACATGTATAATAGTTGGTGTACGCATTCTTAATGCAAAGATAATTGGAAAATAGAAAATGGCTGCTGGATGGCTCTTTGAAGTTTCAACGACCACTTTTGTACACATTCAATAGTTATATCGAAACTTTAACCAAACTTGGAAACTATCTAATTTTAAATGCAGTTATACAGAGAAATACTCATAATTGAATTTATCTTTCTTTTTCGTGTTCATATGCTTGACGTCAGTAAGAACAACTTCTCGGACTTTTAAAAGCATTATAGTTAAATCTCTCCCGTAAGTCAGAATGATATACATATGAAATGTTTCACAACAACATGTGTTCTTAAACGACTTTAATCATTAATCAGTAGCGTTATTACTTACCGGTCATGGCCAATCGTTGTTGCTCCAAAGTAAAATACGACTTAAGCCAGTGGTAGGGGCGTGAGAGGGGTTGCATCGTACATTACCTCTCACGAGCAGATTCAATAAAACCGAGTCTACTACTGTTCTCTTTTGTTTATGTTTGTTGTTTCCATTATATCCCCTTTTAAATATTTACTGACATTCACACTAGCGTTTGTTTAGTGCAGTGTGGTGGCTGTAAAACGTCTCCCCGACTACAAATCGTTCTATATACCGGTATTCTATATATCTCTAACGTCTTTGTGGCCGTGATGATAAAAACGCTGCGTTTGAAACCTGATCGCCTTTTACCGCTGCGGGTTCGAATCCCACTGGGAGCTCGACTTGCTAAGTGAGAACGTGTCGAGTCTTACGGATGCGGAAGGTATACAGTACTGGTTCTGCTCATGGAAAAACATCGACCGTTATATAGCCTAAAATGCGTAAAAATAATGTAAAAAAACATTCAACCATCTCCCACAGCCATGACTGTTCCTCAAACATAATTATGCATCGTTTGATACGAACCAAACGTTTATAAGGACTGGATGCGGCTATGAATATCATTCAAGGGTAACACTGACTAGATAAATGTGTGAACATATTAAACTGGACGTTGCATGTAAACATATTCAAATAAATAATAAGTTTTAATTATATATTTTACTTAAGTGCAGCTTTTTTTCAATTCCGACATTCTAAGTACAGCTTGTATGCATCCGACACTGGTGTCTATGTCTGCATTTATTACTGTCAAGTCATGGCGATAAGCTAAGTACAGCGTGCATGAATCCAACACGGGTGTTATGTCTGCATTTATCACTGTCAGTGTAACATAGGCAGCACACTTATAGTGTAAAAGAGACCCGCGGCATCGCGTTTTTCTTTTTAAATCTTTATTAATAATAAGTAGTGCATTATGTGCTTGCACGTTTACATTTAAAGTAATGTTGGATTAATGGCCTATGCGATAGTTTTTTTTTATTCAAGATTGATGTGTCTCCTTAAAACTAAGGTAGTTCGAATCGCTGTTTGTGATCTATAGTGTTGTTTAGTAAGCATTTACACTCTAATGTACCCATTTGCGTTTGCGGTAGTACATATTGGTTGCATGTTTACACCCTGAAATGTGCGGGACGTTGTTGTATGTGTGGACTTGTTGAATGTGCGGGACAATGACTTAGGTGTCTAAGTGTTGAAATTGCGGGACGCTGTCTGAGGTGTCGATATATTTTAAGTGCGGGGCGCTGTTGTAAAAGTTGGCGTGTAGAAAGTACAGAACGCTTAGACAATCATAGCGTGCGGGTATTAACACTAATATTAAGACGTGTTACCAAATCCTTGTGGAGATCAGAGGTGGAATTCTCCTATGTTATATAATAAGTTTCGTTTCTTACTTGAAAGCTTTAAAAAATAAAAATGGTGAGATTTCTAACAATTTTAACATTTTTTAATTTCAACATTTCTATAAATTGAGCATCTTACATGAGAACTCATTCATTATTGAATTTATTAAACGAGTTGGCACCGGGATATAATGCGAGGCCCTTGCCGCTAATGAGTTTAATAAATTCAATAATGAATGAGGACGAATGTTACATTCTATGTATCACATAACTCACATATCGATTTTTATTGCATTTTGACTGTCGCTTTAACACGCGAAACCGACATAAACCGTGGGAATTGGATCATAGTCATTATCGATTTTTTTTGACAGCGCATACTAGGCTCATTTGCATATTTATATAACTAGTGGTATATCGAAAATATAGAATTGTGTTATTCCACTCCCACACCGTAAGTTATGTGATAAATTATTATGTCTTATTCTTCGAATAGTAGAGCTAATACATACTCCAGATCATATTATAAAATGTGTACATAATATGATAACGTACCTACAATAAATAAATGCAATGTTCCTAGAAAGACATCTTTGGCGTTCCAAAGAAATCAATGCTGCTGAATATTCGAGCTAAATATGAGTGCCAGAACCTAAGGTATCTTGCGCTAAAATGAATGAATCGACACGTTATGTAACGATACAAATGCAATAAAGCAATGCATTTTTCCCGAATACTAGATAACAATAATAAAACACTGCAGTGTGCTTATGATGCTGAATTAAATGAAATGGAATAGGGTAAAGAAACTTACTACATCTATTCATCCGTCCATTTCTGAATCAGACATCCAATTGACTTGTTGTGAAGTTTCTCGGCCTACACGTACCTCGAAGATTAGAACCATTAAAAAGCAAAACGGCCGAATTAATCGACTAAATTCGACTCAACTGTCCGTAGATGGCTTATGCTCGTGCACGGGTGGTGAGTGGATTTTTAACACAAAGACCCAATCAGTATAGTAACATATATAAAGCCTTTGTTATTCTGCCAGGGGGCATTTACAATCAATTACATATGACACATTTAAATTTAAACGCACACCAGGTGCAGACCAAGATGGGCAATTCTGAGGGAATCTCTAATCCTGCACCTCTGTAAAAGCGGGCAGAGAGCATTGTTTTGTTGTTAGACCCAACCACACAGAACCACCCACGGCAACCCAGCACCGCCCCAAATCTCGTTCCTGAGATGTGCAACATAAAACACAGTATATATATATTTATCTTATTTGTGAGGGTGGGGGGTGGGGGGAGTGGGGCGTGGGGTTGGGGGAGAGAAGGGGATGTCAAATGATTTTTACTAACTGACACCCTAATCCTGGATCCGCGTAATCAGTTGCACGTTTATGCAGGGTGGGGTGTGATGGGGTGGGGGAGACGTCGCTATATGCTTGGCATTGAGTCAGCTCATATTCTACGAAATCACCAGCTGCACATGTAAGGTATTAAAAGGAGGTAATAAACGCATTCAGTTTTGTTCCAAAATGTAAATAGAGGCTACCTGGAAGAGTATTTGGTAGCAAATACAAACACAAGATACTTTTTGTTATGGCCGGGTACCCTACCCCCTCCCTAATCCCCTAATCCTTTATCCGCGCAATTCAGTTAACATCTATGTGTATTTGGGGTGGAGCTAAATTTGCCATTCACTACCCCCTACCCACGCCCACGTGTCCCCACCCCCTCACCCCCTTCCCCCCCTCCACAGACAAATAAATAAATAATAATTATAATAATAAAATGCGAATCAATTCTAATTTCATTTTCCTAAACATAAGTGGTGAATTCATCCATGCGTACGAAGACTTTGCAGGGGAGAACTTAGTGTGTGAGTGTGTGAGTGGGTTGCGTTTAGGGTTCGGAAGCATCACATCCTTCCTAAGATCTCAACAGTTGTGAACATGTACTTGATTTTGCTCTGAAAAATGGCCTTGCGTCCACCCTAAATGGGAAATATGCTCTGAAACATGGCCCTGCGTCCACCTAAATGAGGGTGTGGTGGGGGGGGGGGGGGGGGGGGGGGGGGGGGGGGAGGGAAGCAAGGGTTATTTCCGTGATCCTGTTATTGGCGAAATTTTATATTTTGTTATCTGTTTTTGTGAAACAATATTAACTGTTATCTGTTATTAGATGTACTGTTAACTGTTTTCAGTGTTTTATAATTGACTGTTAACTGTTATAAGCAAATTCAATTTGCTGTTATCCTGTTATAAGAACCCCGCTTGCCCCCACCAACTCCTAAATTGGAGAGATGCTCTGAAACTGAAAGAGAGATACTCTGAAACATGGCCTTGCGTCCACCCTAAATGGGAGAGATGCCCTAAAACATGGCATTGCGTCCCACCCTAAATGGGAGAGATGCTCTGAAACATGACCTTGCGTCCACCCTAAATGGGAGAGATCCTCTAAAACATGGCATTTCGGCCACCCTGAATGGGAGAGATGCCCTGAAACATCGCCTTGCGTCCGCCCTGAATGGGAGAGATGCCCTGTAATATGGCCTTGCGTCCACCTTTAATTGGAGAGATGCCCTGAAACAGCATTGCGTCCACCTAAATGGGTGAGATGCCCTGTAATATGGCCTTGCGTCCATCTTTAATTGGAGAGATGCCCTGAAATAGCATTGCGTCCACCCTAAATGGAGAGATACTCTGAAACATGGCCTTGCGTCCACCCTAAATAGGAGAGATGCCCTGAAACATGGCCTTGCGTCCACCCTAAATAGGAGAGATACTCTGAAATATTAACTGTTATCTGTTATTAGATGTACTGTTAACTGTTTCAGTGTTTTATAATTGACTGTTAACTGTTATCAGAAAATTCAGTTTGCTGTTATCCTGTTATAAGAACCCCGCTTGCCCCCACCCCCTCCTAAATGGGAGAGATGCTCTCAAACTGAAAGAGAGATACTCTGAAACATGGCCTTGCGTCCACCCTAAATGGGAGAGATGCCCTAAAACATGGCCTTGCGTCCACCCTAAATGGGAGAGATGCTCTGAAACATGACCTTGCGTCCACCCTAAATGGAAGAGATGCTCTAAAAACATGGCATTGCGTCCAACCTGAATGGGATAGATGCCCTGAAACATGGCCTTGCGTCCGCCCTGAATGGGAGAGATGCCCTGTAATATGGCCTT
This sequence comes from Cyrtodaria siliqua, assembly GCA_037043455.1. Taxonomy (NCBI): domain Eukaryota; kingdom Metazoa; phylum Mollusca; class Bivalvia; order Adapedonta; family Hiatellidae; genus Cyrtodaria; species Cyrtodaria siliqua. The sequence goes on from JAWPHD010000031.1 coordinate 73,324, forward strand.
GCGTCCACCTTTAATTGGAGAGATGCCCTGAAACAGCATTGCGTTCACCCTAAATGGGAGAGATGCCCTGTAATATGGCCTTGCGTCCACCTTTAATTGGAGAGATGCCCTGAAATAGCATTGCGTCCACCCTAAATGGGAGAGATACTCTGAAACATGGCCTTGCGTCTACCCTAAATGGGAGAGATGCCCTGAAACATGGCCTTGCGTCCACCCTAAATGGGAGAGATGCCCTGAAACATGGCCTTGCGTCCACCCTAAATGGGAGAGATGCACTGTAACATGGCATTGCGTCCACCCTACATGGGAGAGATGCCCTGAAATATGGCCTTGCGTCCACCCTTAATGAGATAGATGCCCTGAAACATGGCCTTGCGTCCACCCTAAATGGGATAGATGCCCTGAAACATGGCCTTGCGTCCGCCCTAAATGGGAGAGATGCCCTGAAACATGGCCTTGCGTCCACCCTGAATGGGAGAGATGCCCTGAAACATGGCCTTGCGTCCACCCTAAATGGGAGAGATGCACTGTAATATGGCCTTGCGTCCACCCTGAATGGGAGAGATGCCCTGAAAGATGGCCTTGCGTCCACCCTGAATGGGAGAGATGCCCTGAAACATGGCCTTGTGTCCGCTCTGAATGGGATAGATGCCCTGAAACATGGCCTTGCGTCCGCCCTAAATGGGATAGATGCCCTGAAACATGGCATTGAATCCACCCTAAATGAGAGAGAAGGCCTTGCATACTCGCTAAAATGGGTAACGAAGAATAGCTATTAAGTAATCCATCAACACATATAAAAGGAGTGATATTTTGGGGTAAAATATTGCACCCTCATAATTTGGAATAATGGATCTCTCCAATAATTGTGCTCTTATTCCAGGTACTTTGTTCCATCATGAAGTTTTAGCTGCCTATATGATATTTGCACCGAAAAGTAATAGGTAAAACAAATAAAAATCAACGAAACTGTGTTATGGCTTGTTAAACTACATTCAGCTTTTAAATGTTTAATAATTAAATAACACGTCTGTGTTAAACATTGCCCTGCACCAAACACCACCCCTTTAAATGGGACAAACGATAATTAGTTTGTCTGTACCATTGAAGCCGATGTGTCGATTATATTTTTAATACGATCTCACATGAACTTACACGTTGAATTTATGTTGCTGTTTGTTTTATTTTGTGTTTAATCTTAAAAAAGACTTATAAAGCGACAAGACTGCATAGATGTAATTATTATTTATTACTAGATCTAGTCTATTGTCTTTTTTGTGTAAGCATTTCAGTGGGGGTAATCTAAACATCTCGTTATATTTGATTACATTGAAGTTATTTTCCATAGCTCGTCTGCTTGTCGCCCCGTGTGGTTCCCGGGGCAAAGAATAGGGCCACTGCAGATCCCTTTGGAGGGGTAGGCAGAGGGGTAGAATCCCCCCAAATTCATGTTCATTTTATCATTTTTTGTTCATGTTCATTAAAGGTCTTCATCATGATCCCTGCATTGTTTCAGGTGCTATCTCGCTCGCATCAAAAGAGCAACTCTGCAATTCAGGGTGAAAAGGTTCTAGGCCCATTTTCCATATTTTATCTCGATGTACATGGAAGATGAGCCTGGCATGTTCATGCCTGTTAGGCGCCATATAACCTTTTCATGTGTTGCTGCGCCTTAAAACCCCAATTCAATTCAAAATTCGTCCGCTTGTCAAAACATAAACAATGACTTCAATGGCTAAGTTTAAAGTAGGCGATATTGTACAAGTAGGTTCTTGCGGGGAAAAGGGCAGATTATTGTTATTGTCAGGTCCCTAGGGACATACCAAATGTGTAAAGTCCACGTTATGACTACTGGGATCATTAAAACCGCAGCCCTTCATGAATTGATTAAAGGGTTGCCAGATGAAATTTTCCAGGATCCGTTCGATGCATATGACATGGAAACTAATGTAATCACTGACAATAACGTCGACACCACAATAAATACAGGTTTGTACAATAAGCTATACCAGTAACCACTTGTTTAGCTTTATATACATGTAGGTCTATTGTACTGTAGATAATGAACAGTTCCTTTAAATGTAATGCACCTAGACAAATTGTCTATTTCCCATCTTATCGGTGTAGGTATGGCTTACGTTTTGAAAACTGCAAATGGAAGTTTTTCAAGCAATCAATGCTTCCCACGAAATTACGAATGGGGGCGTAAACCGGACGGTCCGGTGTAACAGATTAAATCCTCAAAAGAATTGGAATCTATACGATAGCAAGAGTAGGGCATTTTCCTATATTCCAGTCTCTGTGGCTGCTCTAAATAACCTGTAATGTGTAATGAGCAATTACGATGTGGCTGTCTGTGCTACCCTGTTTATAATATTGAAAGCAAGCTTTGCACTGAAAAAGAAAACAACTCCAGCAGCTACACCTGATGGAGATCTATAAAGATTATCTTTGTCTGAACTGACATTTACTCTCCGCGTGGAACGGGAGTCTTTTAGCTTTCTTTCAACACTCCAAAACACACATGGAAAACATACATACAACCACACTCAATGTCCAGTAAGTATAAGTAGAGGATAACCAAATAAGAGGTCATGACGTATCCCTCATCATCCCGAATTCAAGCCCATTAAGTATATATACGAGTGACTCATAAAAGCAGTCGCAACTTATCCCTCATCATCCCGAATTCAAGCCCATTAAGTATATATACGAGTGACCCATAAAAGCAGTCGCAACTTATCCCTCATCATCCCGAATTCAATCCCATTAAGTATATATACGAGTGACTCATAAAAACAGTCGCAACTTATCCCTCATCATCCCGAATTCAAGCCCATTAAGTATATACACGAGTGACTCATAAAAGCAGTGGCAACTTATCCCTCATCATCCCGAATTCAAGCCCATTAAGTATATATACGAGTGACTCATAAAAGCAGTCGCAACTTATCCCTCATCATCCCGAATTCAAGCCCATTAAGTATAAATACGAGTGACTCATAAAAGCAGTCGCAACTTATCCCTCATCATCCCGAATTCAAGCTCATTAGGTATATATACGAGTGACTCATAAAAGCAGTCGCAACTTATACCTCATCATCCCGAATTCAAGCCCATTAAGTATGTATACGAGTGACTCATAAAAGCAGTCGCCACGTATCCCTCATCATCCCGAATACAGGCCCATTAAGTAAATATACGAGTGACTCATAAAAGCAGTCGCAACTTATCCCTCATCATCCCGAATTCAAGCCCATTAAGTATATATACGAGTGACTCATAACAGCAGTCGCCACGTATCCCTCATCATCCCGAATACAATCCCATTAAGTATAAATACGGGCGACCGGTAAAAGCGGTCTTTACGTATCCCTCATCCCTTACACATGCCCATCAAGTGACTCATAAAAGCAGTCTCCATGTATCCTTCATTATTGGGCTTGTACAGGGATGATGCGGGATACGTGGCGACTGCTTTTATGAGTCACTTGGACTTTAGGGAAGGCGGTTTCATAGATGGCTAGGGAGTTCCCATCAGAAAACGAGGGAAAATATTTGATATAAACACAGCACATTTAGAGTTTGGGGTTGATGTCCTCATGTATATGTCAAAATATTACATCTAGGATTAAATACCAAACCAGCTTGGGCTCAGATTTTGATTGTTTCTTAGGTGTTCGTCAGGGCGAGTGCTTCGTTCTTATTTTCATGTTTTTTTTCTGAATGACATTGACCGCGAATTTATTATCAACAGTTGTGAAGGCACTAATTGTGGAATGATAAACACGTATACAGATGGATATCTGCGTTAGTATGCCTACATCACTGTAATGTAGGTTATGTTTTTAAATGAAGAGTGTTGACATAAGAACTTATAGATGTTATATCCGAACATTATTATATCACAGCCACATGTGTCCATGATGTGAACAATGTTTGTTTCTAGTAACGTCCATTACAGTGTGTGTTTTAAAAAGCATTTTTAAATTTAATATCGTTTATCATCCGATTTTGATAATTCTTTCACATTTTCCCCAAGTCTCAATAATACCGATTGTTTGGCTGTGTCGCTACTTTCCCTTTAATTCAAAATGCCATAATTATTTTTATTAAACTGTGTTGTTCTACCTCATATAGCACTTCCTGCAGACAAAATTAGCAGATAAACTAATCGTAGATAAATATTGCCTGGTCCCTAATGCTGCGTTTTGCAAGGTATTTAAAGAAAATTTGAGAAGTAACATTTGACAAAGTTAAATAACCTACACTGTAAAATAAAATAAGAAACAAACGTTGAACCTTAAACCCCCTCCCCCCACCCCCATGTTTGAACTTTTTGTAGCTACGCTGATGCATAACAACGTTCTGCTGCCTACTCGAATTTAAGTATGTGCGAATTTTGATCTCAAAACAAGGGACATAATCCTTCTACTGTTATAGTTCAGTCAACAAGGGAAATAATCCTTCTACTGTTATAGTTCAGTCAACAAGGGAAATAATCCTTCTACTGTTATAGTTCAGTCAACAAGGGAAATAATCCTTCTACTGTTATTCAGTCAACAAGGGAAATAATCCTTCTACTGTTATAGTTCAGTCAACGTAACGGCATTTTCATTACACATGTATAAATAAGTACTACGTGGTACATATTACCATGTGATACTTTTACTTTTCCTTCGTGTAATACCAGCTATTGTTAAAAAAAAAAAGATACTCTGAACATTGCGATTTTTACATATTCATTCATAATTGTTTTATTTAAACTAATTATTTTTCCGAATCGTATCTTTTATTATCGGAAGTCTCCCAATCCGTTTTTTTTTGTCCATGTCCAAGCCATGCTGATCGTTGGGAAATTTTAATGTAATAAAAGGCATAGCTGTGAATGCCCAATGGATGTCAAGAATGAGCGGTTGTTCCTTGGTTAAGGGTTCAGGTTGTCCTACGATGTCCGAGACGGTAAGTGGTAGAATTTCATGAACCGTAGTAGCTAAGATATATACCCGTAATACTGTTCAAGTCATCATACCTTTTAATTGAATTAATTTGAGTCACACGATTATTATATAACTTAGTTTTAACACATATTTTATCGCACATTCCGACGTCCCCCAAATAGGAGGTCCTGACAGTTGATTGCTTAAGTATCATAGCTTTTTTGAGCAGAGGAATCGGATAGGTGAACTACATTTTATAATATTTGCAGAATGCTAGAGAAAGTATAATGTATGCGTGTGAGCGTGATTTAACCCAAATCGCAATAGACTAGACAGGTATGAAAAGGCAGGGCAGCCTTTTATTCAAGATTTTATTTTAATTCATCAATACGTTATATTACAGAAAAGGAATATAACACATGTTTCTTCACAGATTACTCGTACCATTGCGATGATTTACTGCTTTAATTTACATAAACAACACATAGTAATACTGAATATGTCAAAACTCAAGAGACTGGATGCGATCCGGAAGGGTGACTGATGTCAATCAAAATACAAATGAAAACCGTACTAGTATGCTTCGGTTTTATATGGAATGTGTATATGCATTAAATTAAACCCCAAGCTACCGTTGGTTACGTTTATATTTTTTTGTTTGTGAAAATGTTTGTCGACTCAGTTTGTTTTTGTTGCTAAATCATACATATTAATTTATAAAGGAGTTATATTGCTAATAGATATATTTTAAACAAAGTCGTCTTCGATCTGATTATACATAAGCAAAAACTGGCCGAGTCGCCTGGTTTCTCAGACAAGTTAACCTGTGTGGAGCATGGTCCTAATATAGTGCATAATTATGTCCATTGAATATAAAACTGAAACATATGGTTAGTAGTATAGATACTGAGGGAACCAGCGCAATTTCCCCTCGCGGGCCTCAAACCCAAGCAACAGTAAAATATGCAAGCCGTGGCTATTAACTCAAGCACGCCATCATTTACACAAAAAATCTAAATGAAAGTCATGCTTAAGTCAAAAGCCCCAGACACATATTATTAGTTGCTCAAGCAACCCCGCTCTGAGAAACTCCGCTGGTACCCTCAGTATCTATACTACTAATCAATCCGGTTTGTCATTTTAATAACATAACATTTCAACTCATTAAGCAAAGTCAGACGGAACCGGACAGTTGTCTTCATCATCGCTCTGCATATCATTTTTTTTACCATGGAGTATTTTATTTTCCTACACTTTGCTATTTTGTATTTTAGTTCAAGAAGCTCTTCCCAGTTTTTATCCAGCTCACGTTCATAATTATCCATTTCAGCTGCTTTCTAAGGAAGCATAAGGGCGCCCAGCCCGAACCTTTAATCGTTTTGAGGGCCCTGGAGACTTTTCATATACCCCCAATTTCTATACCACAATCAGTCGTGACAATCAAAATTGATTAACAAAAAAAAGTCTGCTCGAGTTTTTTTTATAAATCTTTGCAAAAGCCACGTGTCATGCGCATGCCTTTATATTAACGGATGCACAAATTCTTTTTTACGCAGCTGTGCACAGCCGTTAATGTGATCACCTGGTTTTAATTAGGAAATCTGCGCTTGCGCTCATCCAACAATCCAACAATCCATTTAACTTTTCAATGGGCTGGCTCGCTCCATAAACATCACCAGAACTCTATTTGGCATATCTCTACCGAAATGAAACGCAGAGATACACCTAAAGTTTGGCGAGGTCTGTTACCAGCAAACACATATCAGGGAAGAATTCTTTAGCAGCTGCACCCCAATATTAGTTTGCTAGTATCGGAACTACACAGATACCATCTACTAAACGCCACGATTGTGAGACTACAACAAGTTAGCAAATAACTGTCATTTTCACCAGGTAACCAACACTTGCATACATATAACCGATAGATACTATAAATCGATCGTCTATATATGCTATACCACCGACCGGAGAACTTTAAAGTTTTTTTTTAAATCTATGAATTCAAATTATCATAGTTAGTAATTCTAATTAGCATTGTGCTGCAGTACAATCTGATAAATTAGTTGTGTTGGTAATAATAGCGTTAACATTTGCTTTAATATTTGTAAAAGTATTTTTAAATATTAATTTAAACAAAAATTTGTCACAAAACGTTAAATCTTTTAGCGCCATATTGGAAAAATACAAAGAGAGATAACCCGTGTCGATTATTTGTCAAAAAAAAAGTAACTGTTATTTCCCTTTGACCATTATTGGAAAGATTATAGCAGCACTGCGTCGGATATAATTAGCCTGTCGCGTGATATCGGTAAAACCACACATGAGAATTCATTGGGAAAAAAAGATATTTTACTATCGTCTCGATCAAACCGAAACTACAATATTTTGTATTTATCATGGTTTGTCGTTTCAACCACACGCCCGTAAGACTCACAACACGCGCTTGTTATTGCTTGATGTTTTGAATGTCCTTAAGTGATACCCAACTATTAAAGCTATTATCATAACCGACCCATTTTACTAGAACTAATTTCTTTTTATAATCACGCCGTATAACCTTTTCAATTCTAAATACCTCTTGGTCGGCTTTTATCATTTCTAATCATAAAAGCTTTCATCAATGCTTTCGTTGTTTAAATCATTTATTGTGTATGCCACAGGATTTGTGTTTTGAATTTCATCAACAACAAATATTTCTTCTGTCCAATTTGGGGTATAACCTTTCTCAAACGTTCTTTTATATTTGCTGATTCTAACATTATCCCCTATTTTAAACTTGGCTTAATTGATTACTTCTCATTTTTCCATGCACGTTGAAATACACCGTTCCTTCATTTTTCTCATCACTAGCCTCAATCGGTGTCATTTTAATACTCCGATGCTTTGTATTATTATACTTATCAACCATCGCCTGAAGCACGTCTAAATATGTATTTGTATTGTTAGCTGTAAAATATGTCCACATCTTTTCTTTTAATGTTCTGTTAAATCGTTCAATTACTACAGCTTTTCCGAAATTAAAAGTTTGATACATTTTGATATTATTATCATCAAGGAATTGCTTAAACGTCTTGTTATAAAACTCCACACCTTGATCAACCCACAACAATTTACACTGTCTTCCTGTATTTATTATCTGTTGCAACGCCTTAGTAAATTCTAAACCAGTTTTATTTGGAACCGGCAGATACCAAGCATATTACATCAATAACAGTTAGCAAGTATTTAGTACCTTTATTATACTTTGAAAACGATTGCATATCAACCAAATCAGCATTCCATATTTTATCAATTTCATTAACAATCACACGGCATTAAGTGAACTTTCTTCGTATAGGCTTATGAAGTTCATCTGCTAACTTGCCAGTCCATTTCAACGCTTTTTCTAGTTTTTTGAGTTTCAAGACCAAGTTTATATTTTGTACTAATAACTGGTTATACTATCAAATTTTTAGCCATCTTTTCTCAATAGTTTTAGACTTACTTTTTTTTAAACTGGCCAACATGTTTTTATCACACGTTGAATTATTACTAGGATTTTCATCATAACAATAATCATGATCTTTACAAACAGCATCTAATTCATTTACCGGTTCTCCGCTATCAAGTGGATTACTAGGGCCACAATATTTATAACCAGGAATTGTTAACCCCTTTTTAGATAACAGAGGAAGCATAGCTTTATGAATATCAATATTACCACCTTCTGTGTTTTTAACAAACTTTGTTTTAGTAATACCACAAGATGCACAAGTTGCTCTTAACATTTTCTACCATTTTTTGCTAAAACATACTTAGGATCAACATTTTCAGTAACCTTTTTTCCTTTTATGCAATAACTCATATATAATATGATTATATTAAACTTTATTTTAAAAAATATGATTTTATGATGTTTTCATTTTCTACTGGTTTGTAAGGTTTTAATAATTTGTAAAGAATATCGTACACACTATTTCCTTCTTGTAACATTTTAATGCAGAATAGGCAGAAATATCCACATAGAACACTTGTTTTATCTTGATACTGAATAGTGTTGTATTTTATATTAGGTATGTACGCCAGAACTTCTTTTGGTGGGCTCAGACCAAACGGATCGAAGTAATAATTATCATAGTAACAAGTCCAGTGTGTACCAGGTACAATATGATCACCAAGATTAATAATACCAAGTTTTTGTTTATTTTGTTTGTCGGTAATTTGTTTTTGCTATGCACCCCACTGAATTTCTTTATACCTAGCTGTTTAACCCATTTCATTATATCTATATTAGTATATTAGAGATAGGTTCATTTTTTAATTATTTTTTTTTACAAATGGAATACTTCTGTATGGTCTAATTTGTCAAGTCTACTTGTAAACCATTTCCACGATCAACTCTGAGTCCTTTTCTTTTTATGCCTACTGGTAAACCTTTTCCAGTCAAACAACTAATAAGAGATCCGATCAACGGACTTCCTAATGATGCAAGAAGTCCGAGAAATCCCCCATTTTGCTATTTCTTTGTTAGTTTAATAGGGCAGCAACCTTTTGACTTTATGATCTTGTTTCTTTGTGCAAGTGTTAATTTATTTGATTCAAGAAGTGCTTGTTTTTTGTCACTAGCAATAGTTACCATCCCATTTCCAAATAGATTGCCAATTCCAGTACTTGCCAGACCACTAAGTACTCCTGTTGCTAGTGGTGCTAATATCTTTGGAGCGAGTCTAGCAGCTGTTGGTAATATTGTTTTAGTTAACAAACCAGCTAATGCACCTAAAAGCCTCCATTTTTAGACTGAGATCTCATCTGCGATTTTGATATATTTATGTCTAATCCCCGTCCATCAGATTTAGCTTTGCTAATATTGTTAATCTGAGAAGCTGTCAGCAGCAAAGGAAAACTCCCAGTTAGTTGGTTATTTTTTAACCTGAGTGTTAATTCGCACCTGTGTTCATATGCTTTTGCTAAACTTTATTTTTGCCCATCTGTTAAATTTACTGAATAATTTACGTAAGTCGTATATATTATAAGTTAGATTAAACAATAACTAGTTCGTTTCCAACAGTATCAATAACAACGTTTTCCTCGTATAAGACTAAAGCATAAACTTTATATCTAGCGGTAGGAACGTTGTTTAGTTTATATCTCAGATTTACTTGTTTTGGATCAACACTAACTTCATCACCTGTGTGACTTAAATCGAAATATATCATTCCGAAGAGATCTTTAAAATTACTCGTATTGAGCAAAGTTCCGGTGTTTTTATCATTTTGCTTGTAAGAATAATTAATAACATCTCTGAATATTCTTATGATATTATCATAGCTGTATTCAGCTTCTGGATAATAAACCCTATTTCCAACTTCCAATATAGCTGATTGTAAATGGCAATTAGCATCAGCAGCATTTAGTTTTAAGGTATCCAAAAAATTAGGATTATGTGTCTGGGAAGAACTCTTGTCTGACCTTTGCAGATAAACAAAAACATGGTTTGGACTTTTATCTGCAGACGTTATTCTAAATACAGATTATGTATGTTGAGTACTTCCGCTTTCTTGTATCATTTCACGAAGGTAAGTCCATCTTGTTGTTGTCATGTGATTTGTCATTACGTAACTTAAACCATCTGAGTTAAATATCATTCAAAACATCCACAAAAATAATTTATTAATAACTACTTGGCCATCAGCGAGACCAGCATCTTTGAAAATGAACACATTATCAGCCGCCAGTTGAAAGCTAATTTGAATTTGACTAGGAGGAAGCATGTTTGTTTCCGAACCTTCAAAGAAGGAATATTTATTTAATGGAATCATAGAATCAACATTTTGATTAGTTATGATTAAAGCATGACATGCAGTAAATCCTAGGTTATAACCAGCTTGATCATCTCGGGATTCTGTAGCAGTCGTATTATCTAAATAAAAGTATTCGTTTGTTCCGGTTGTTTTTGCATAATCACCAGAAATTTCAAGCAAGCTTTTGACATTAACAAATTTGTGAAGATTATTTCCATCGTAAACTATTTTTTCATTTTGCCTTACTTGCATTTGATCAATTAGTGAAGCTGCATCGTTAATTAAAGCAATTCTTTCAGCGTCTGCGAAAGCGGCTCCGTTAGCAAGTTGGTTTACTTGAAAACTGATTTCCAAATATACATTATACCAATCAAAGTAAGAACTTCTATCATTTATTGTAAACTGATAACCACTTTTCATTTGCCTGGCAGCATTTCCTGGTTGTGTTATAGGAGTATCTAACTGAATAGGTACATGTTCATATCTAGTTATACATGTATCACTTCGAAACATCTATGTATATTAGTAATTAGATTATTTTTATTTAATCAATCGTTTAATTGTCGCATGAATATTTTTGGTTCCTCTTCCGGATAGCAATCTGTCAATTTTTATATTTACATCTTCTTTAGTTTTAGCTACAACTTTTGCTTTGTTATCAGCCTTTGTAAGTACTTTTAAAATTATCTCACATTTTGGTTTAGGTTTTATAATTGAAACTAACTTATCAGCAGCTTCCTACTTCATCTCCAAGTTTTTTAGAACCACTCTCTATGATTTTTTTCCAGCAGTTTCTAATGCCTTTTTACCTGCTGTTTTCACAGACTCACGTAATATTTTTGATCCAACTTTTGAAAAAATGTCAAATATACCAGCTCCAGTTAATCGATCAACTTAAGTATATGTTCCCATACTAGCGTCATAAACTTTTTTAATCGTGTCATATATAACATATATTACATTAATTCCTTTAAAACAAATCGAAATGACGTGTGGACACCATTAAGATTAATAATTTTATTTGAGAAATCGTTAATGTAAATATTAATACTGTTAATGATCGTTTTGTTTACTTCAAGAACCCGACTCTTATCGGTTCAGCTTTAAAAGGATACGATCTCGTAAGATCAGCTGTACTTATTTCATAAATAACATCCCCGTATGATCCATCAACAATATAATTACTTATCAAATCACAGTGGATACACAATGTATCGATGGAATTTGTTATGTTTGGTGTTACAGTTCCAAATTTAGTTTCTCTAATAACTGCATCTTTGTCAAACCCGATCAAGGTGTGAAAGTTTGTTTCTCTTAAATCAAGTACAAATTTATTATGAATGGTAACTAAACATTTAAAACTTGATAAATCAAACTCAATTTGTATCGGAACAGGCGAGTCATCAGTTAAATCACCATTTACAGTCAATGTTTCTTTTATGTAATTATCGATATCAGCATAACTGTAATTTCCATTTGTAAAAATAATACTTTTCCAATCTGTTACATTGTAATACCTTATCACTTTGTTATTAAAATCTTCACTAATATTATACCATGAGTAAGTCTTGGAATTAATCTTATCGAGTCCAATACCATACTGTTTGTTCCTGCCTAATATTAATGGTCTGTCAAGCACAGTTGTAAAATTACTTGTATTGATCGGTGTATTTGAGCTATTAATTGTTGAAGCTTTTTCTGATGATAATACAATTTTTTGTTCCATGTAATATAGGATAGATATTTTTTTGCTGAAATTAATCACCTTTGTAATACAGTTTAAAACTTGATTTTTCAAAATTGAAAACTTGCGTAGTATTTACTTTTGTGTTAGACCTGAATGTCATACTATATGGTGGTTTGAGATATAATTCAAATGTTTCTTTTACTATTCGTTTGTCATTTTATATTATCGGGCGGAGATACTTTCCGATCCCACCAACAAATGCTGGTTAAATAGAGAAACTTTCTACATCTGCTCCTGTATAAGTAAAATCTATTTCAAATACATAACGGCCTTCTTTAAGAATTTGTATCATACCCGAAGATTATTTTTTATAATATTCTTCACCTTTTATAAGTGGATTGACTGTAAAAGTAAACGCTTCGAGAAAACCATCACGTTTGGTTCTTTCAAGTTGTTTTCCTGTTGGATATGATACATAACCATTGTCATCTTGCATGATGCTCATTCCATCATCTATTGTCGCTTCAAGAATTTTAATTCGACTTAAATAGTCTACTTTTACTTTCAACCCATCAATTATACCAAGAATTGCAGTGTGACGACTATCAGACTTTTGATTAAACTGTTTCAATGAAGCTATTTCGCCATCAAACGCTTTGCTCCTTTCATCCTGGACAGCTGTCAAGTGCTTTGAAACATCATCAAAAGCAGTTTCAAGTTTATCAATGTCAACCACTTTGCTCAGAGCAGTCTCCAGGGACTTACCATCAACCATTTTCTTTTTGATGTCTTCAAGCTCTTTGTTGATATCAGCAACGTTGGTGTTTATCTGCTCATTTAATTTTTAATTCCAGTTATTTCGGTAGCAAAAGCAGTTCTCATTTGTTTTGAAGCATCAGCAATAGCAGTTTCTAGTTCATTGTTATCAACCATTTGTTTATTGATTTCTCCAATCCGTGTATTAATATTTTGAACACCAGGTCTTATTTGTTCACTTAATTTCTTGTATTTTTCACTCTCTTCCAGTCCATCTTCTTTCTTTTTTAACTCTTTTAAAGCATCACCCAAAAGTTTTATATCATCTTTTAAACCGTTTTGAATTTCAATCATTTTCTCACGGTTTGTAAGTAATTGCTTTTGTATCAGACTTAGTTTATCATCAACACCTGTTGTCAAATCTTTCATCTGGAATTTTATCAATATTATAATCATGTATGATTTTTGTTATTCTTCTTACAGTAAATTGCTTTGTTGCTGCATCATCTGCTTTTTCTGGATTAACAACATTGATAATTTTATTTTTATCCATGTTAAGATTACTTTTTTAAAACATTTTCCTGGCTTTTTCCTTTGTTAAGATTATTAATCAAATGTTTTTGTTTTACGTATTCGGACAGCACAATACCAAACTTTGTAATATTAACACTGCCAGTAGTAACTTCCTCACCAAGATCATTAAAAAGCCCCAATATATATTACATTAAATTTCACCGGTGAAGTTACGCTTTACTAACTTCCTCGGGCGATCTAGATACAGAAAGTCGTACTGCTTGTCAGTTGCTTTTTTATACTGATCTTTGCTGACATCTTGTTCGTTGGAAAGCATACCCAGCTCACGATTAACTGGAGTCGCAAAGAAGATGTAATGAGAACAGTTCAAACGAATGTCTTTGGGAGTTTTGTAATAAGATTGAGATTAATAAATTACACAACAATGTTTGTGTCTTCCCTGGATGAAATAATTAATAATATCATTTTGATTGCGCTCGCAAACATAATCATCAAAAATGACTATCTTCTGGTTATCTTAATCTAAAGTATTCACAGGGATAACTTCATCATTTGAACATTCTAGTATGTCTCAACTTGGATTTTATTATTTTTTGCTATATTTTCAAGTTTTTGTGATAAGACCTGATACTTAGACTGCTCCAAGTTTTTAGCAAACAAGTAAATCTTATCGTAGTGAACTAAAGGTTTCAGCAACATGTGAACTAATGTGTTTGTTTTGCCAGATCCTGAATTACCACAAATTAACATTCTAAAACAGCAGTCTGGCATAAAGTTCCATATTTGTTAAAAAAAAACGTTTTCTGTTTTCATATCATAGTTTGGAATTTGCATTATAATAATACTTAGATAATACTTGTCTAAACTTATCTTAACTTATCTTATTTTAATCTAACCTGATATTAATATTATCCAAGTATTATTATATATGTCTAAAGTGTATTGTGGAATAAAGCAAATTCATCGTGGTAAACAACTTGAAACAGAAGCAGAATGTTTTAAAGCTAATCAAGTTAGATATTACGGATTACAAAAAGTTAAGATGAGTATCCCAGGACCTAAAAAACAAAAATATGCAGATCCTGCCTGGAGACCGACAATGAAAAATCCAGGAAGTCTATCGAAAACAGAAGACCGGCCAAATATTATTTATTTGATAGGATTAGAAGCAGAAAGAAAACATATAAATCAAATGTTAAGCAAATCAGAATCTCCTAGTGAGATAACACGTCTGGAGAAGAAGTTGATTAAAATACAAAATGAGTCTGAAAAAGCACATGCTTATAAAAAATGAAGTTGGTTAAAATACAAAATGAGTCTGAAAAAGCACAAACTTATAAAAAATAAAAAAGCGATTAAGCCTCCAGCTAAAAAAGCAACTAAACCTCCAGCCAAGAAGAAAACGAAACCCACAACTTCGAAAAAATAAGTGAACATGCATACGAACACAGTGCAAAAATTAAAATTATCTTAACTTAACTTAACTTATCGTTATTTATCCTATTTTAATCTAACCTTATATTATACATGTCTTTGTTAAAATGGAAAGAATTAGGAGATAAAAAGCGAAAAGCGAGTGAGCTTGTTAAAAAACACGAAAATAAAGTTACTCAAAAAAGACTAGAAAAAGGAGCTAGTCGTGATTTGTACAAAGAAATATTTAAACCTGTGACTGGCGAAATAAAAAGTCAGTCAGAACAGCTAACCGAGCAGTTAGCTTCTCTTCCGAAAATAAGTTAGCAATTAGCCGCTCTTCCAGCAGCAATAGGCGAGGAAGTAGATGAACAAAAAAACGTACCGGGGATTATACCAGTTATTTGCTGAAGAACCTCGTAAACTAACTACTGGTGATCTAGATGCTGGAATCAGTAAAGAAGCGATAGATATACATAACTTTCCCTTACCTTCGAGTGTAGTTGGAGATAACTCAAAACTCGGAAGCATACTCGGGGATGTTAGTGAGATTATTCGACAAAATGGTCACGATATGACTGACTACTCTTAAACATAAAATTAATAAAGGAAAGGATGCAACCACGAGAGATCAATACAAACAAGTTCAAAAAACCGTATAAAACGAGTCAAAAGCTTTAAAATATTATAGAGAAAGAATTGATGCAATGCTTGAGCATAGTGAATTCTTTTCAGGCAAGGGATTACAACAAAATAAAAATCCATACAAAGTCGACAAAGATGGCTACTATGGAATGTTACAAATTGATTTATCTGAACTTGTTGGTCATCACAAACTTATTGACAAACAAGGAGAAGCAATCGTGCTAGATTTGAAAGTAGATGATGAATTTGTAGACTTGATAACAAAGCGTTACAATAATAAAAAAACTTATTCAAAACAGTCACAGAATTCTTTTAAGGAACTAACAGATTTATCTGGTTTACAAATTCACAAAGGTTCTTCAAAGTTTAAAAAGGTTTTAGGAGGTTGTGCTGATGTTAAATATTACAATAGTCGTATATATTTGGCTAATGATCTGGAGTTAGTATGCGGAAGCATCAAATCAGGAAATAATAGTCCACAGTTAATAAATAAAGGTATTAGCATAATTGATGAATTATTAAACATAGGTGAAATATCACCCAAAGAACATGAGCAACTGATCTTTAAATATCTTAATTAAATTATTGTCCAACTGTAATTATACATTAGAACCAAAGAATAAGTAATTGATTACTTGACGCGACTTGTAGCTGCATACAAACGCAGTTATAAATTGTGCGGTATTATAAACACAACATTTAATGTCAGATAACCAGTGGAATAATTGGTTGTGGTGCTGTCCTAGCATTAGTTTCAGCAATTCCTGTTTTCATAGCTGTAGTTGTACTACGACTTGTAGCTGCATACAAACGCAGTTATAAATTGTGCGGTATTATAAACACAACATTTAATGTCAGATAACCAGTGGAATAATTGGTTGTGGTGCTGTCCTAGCATTAGTTTCAGCAATTCCTGTTTTCATAGCTGTAGTTGGCGCAGTTCCTCCAATAGTTGCTGTTTTAGCAAGTAAAAAAGAGTATGATAATGGACCTTTGGAAACGGCCGAGCACGACAAATATGAAATATTGCAGTCTCGGTTTGATTGAGACTGTTCAAAACAAGAATAGCAGAAAAAACACTTTGTTAAAAACACATCATAGGAATTTTAAACAACTTCTATCATATGTCCAAACAACAACAGGACTAGAAAATGATGAGGAGATAATTAGGATTGTCTTTAATAAAATATTAGAAATTCAAAAGAATGATAACTTTACAGAACCTCAGGAAATGTATATGAAACAATTTAAGTTAAACGGTCATGGCATCCAGTCGTAATTCTTTTCTGACTTGCTTCCATATCCTATTGTACTTTTCTCTGGTTAATTTTGTTTTAATCGGTTTTGTTTATTTTTTTATTTTTAATATTTTAAATAATTTTGAAAAATGTATTCAAATTTGATTGATCTTTTTCGACCTTTTATTTGATCCAAAACCTTTACAATTTTGTAAAACAAATCTTCAATTTTTTTTATATTTTTAGAAGACAAATCATATACTACCAAGTATATATCTAAACGGTACTTTCTGTGGTAAATAGTTTTCTTTCGATTGTAGTTTTAACCTGTAATGAGATAATAACCATTGTGAGTGCCACAATTAAGGCAAACATGCTCGTTATCGAAAGCTTCACAAGTATTATTACAATTTATACATGCATAAGCACACTTATAGCATAGTTTGGTTTTAGTACAATATTTACAAAGCTTCTTTTTATTAGTTGTGTTAAATAAGATGCAATCTATGCACACCCCAGGAGGATCAATAATATCTAAAACTATTTTACAATATTTGCAATTCATTATATTATACTATAGAATTATATATTTAAATAAGGTTTAAAAAATATTATCTGACGTAATATTATAATGGAACAAGTAGAAAAGGAAATCAAAAACTTTAAGGAAGATCAAATGCTGAAATGGTTGATTTTGAAGATAAGAATAAACTTGAAAAAGAGTTAATAGTTTTTACAAACTTTCCAGATCTGACTGAAAGAATTATAACAATCGCACAACAACTAAAATTACCATTGAAAATAAAAAACCCAGATATAAACAAGCTGCGTGCTTTTTGCAAAAAACAAATTTCAGAGGCAACTAATATTCTTTCAACAGAGGCTGCTTTTATTCCTTACTACAGCATTTTGTTAAAGCTGGGGATTGATATTATTGTTTATTCTGGTTAAATATAAAATAAGTCAAGATAAGTTAAAATAAGTTAAATTAAGCTTAATTTAATATAACCTAACATATAAGGAAAGTTATGCAGAAAAAGAAAGAAAACACTTCGGGAAGGAAAAAAAGGTTTACGAGCACGGAGCTGCATATGAACAAACTCTTTTAGCTGAAGCAATCAAGGATATTAAACTATTCGAGAAAACTTGCATGAAACGATTGGAAGAGAATATTACAGCTTTAAAACAAAATTGGACTGAAACTGAGTGCAGCGATGCCATAAATAAATACTGATAAAGGTGATCCTTTGAGAGCAACAAACACAATTCAGAGAATAAAGCAGCAGACTCGGTTTTATTGAGTCTGTTTATGAGAAGTAATGAAAGAAGCAACACTTCTCACGCCCCCTAGCACCGGCTTAAGCGGTATTCTACTTTAAAGACATATATATTGGGCTTGTTGGTCCCAAAGGACCAGTAAAAAATAACACTACTGATTCGTAGCACGGGGAGACTTTTACAGATCTAGCACTAAAAGAAATTAAGATTTTTCAAAAAGGCCAAGCAGACTCAGTGGACATAAAGGTTGAACATTTTAAGAAATAATTAATTAAGGAGAAAAAATATCTTATGAGTGATATTGATATCGAATGCTATGAAAACTTTAAAATGTTTATTAAAAGCTTAAAATTAATTATTAAATAATATAATCTATAGTATATGGGAAGTTATGCAGAAGCAGAAAGAAAACACTTTGATGAAATAAACAAAGTTGATGAAAAAGTAGCTGCTTTCGATCAGACTCTTTTGGATCAGTTAGACAAAGATATCAAAGAGTTTAAAGAAAATCACATGAAACGGCTGGAAGATGATATTGCAGCTTTTAAAAAAGATTGGGTAAAAAAAACTGAGCGTGAGTGTAACGATGCTATAAAGCTTCTTACAGATTTGGCAGAAAAACAAATTAGAATTTTTAATGAAACACAAACAAATGCAGTAGTCAAAAATGTTGAGGCTTTTAAAAATGAGTTAATGAGCAAGTTGGAAAAGCCTCATGTAATTAATACTGAGACTGGATGTTACGACGACTTTGAAATGTTTATTAAAAAGATGTCAGAAATGATTTATGCGAAAGTTTTTGATAAAGACGAGTTTATAAACTATTGCAAATATAGGATAAAAATAAAATCACTGACAGCTGGAGGTAATCTTGAAACTGTTGATTTTGATAGATACTGCAAATATCATGTAAAAATAAGTCAGATGATAGATAATAGAGTTCTTGAAGAAAAATGCTTTTGGAAATACTTAGACATTCTTCTGGATAATGAAATATATGCTCTTTTGGATGAGGTTACTAATGAGGACATCGATGGACATGTTTATGAGGTTACCGATAAAGATACCGATGAGGATGCTGATGAGGACACCGACGAGGATAAAAAATTTTTTTTTTTTATTTAATTAATTAATTAATAGGGGCTTAAAAAAATAATCGCATGTAATATTATATATTGAGTATCCGAGAAATTGAAACATCCCCAAAACAGTATAGCAAGGTTTTTAAAGTAAATGTTGTCAGTAATGATCCGTTCAGACAACTACAAAAAACACAATCGAGTGTTGTGAAATTTCTTAAAAAATATAAAGTAAGTGCTAATATAAAACTTACTTTAACAAAAAGAGTACCAGATGACAAAGGAAAGGTTGGGTAACCACATACAAAGCAGCCTACTTTAATTCTAAAGCGGCAACAATATTAACCGAAAATGAAATAGTAGAGCCTTTAAATAAAGCACGTGAGGAAATTATAAGAAGGATCGGAACTTGGGTTCAGCAGGGAAGTGGTTGGGTAATTGAAATACTAGACGTACATTACATAAATCGAATAAAGTACACGCCTTTGAGAGGTAGCTCTTATTTGGATTTACCAAAAGGACTTGCTAATGCTAAAAAAGGATTGATCAATATAAAAAATGAAAAAGATAACGAATACTTTAGATGGTGCCATTTAGCTTGTAAATTTCCTGTTGAAAAGGATCCCCAAAGGATAACAAAGTATAAAAAGCATATTGGTGATCTTGATTACAAAGGAATTACTTTTCCTGTTACTATCAAACAAATCCCAAAAATAGAAAAACAAAACATCATTTGTTTTAACATATTTCGGTATGAAAGTAATCAAGTATACCCTTTGTGCATATCAAAAAGTAAATCAAAAGAATCGTGTGATATGCTTTTGATCACTGAAAAAGAAAAAATCATTACGTATGGATAAAAAACTTTAACGGTTTGATGTTTAATCAAACACTATATTCAAATAAAAATGGTTTTGTAAAACATGCTTGCAGTGCTTTACATTAGAAAGAGTTTTAGAAAAACATAAGCCTGTTTGCCTTTCACATAATGGTAAGCAAGCAGTAGAAATGCCAAATAAGAACGAAAAAGTTAAGTTTAAAAACTATGACAGACAGCTAATGGTTCCGTTTGTTATATATGCTGATTTTGAAGCAGTAACCGAAAGTATTTCTTTAGTATGAAACAATCCTAAACAATCACATACAGAAGCATATCAAAAGCATACTGATTGCAGTTATGGATATAAGGTTGTTTGTTGTTATGATGATCAATATTCAAAACCAGTTGTATCGTGTAGAGGACCAAATGCTGTTTACAAGTTTTTAGATAAAATGATAGAAGCAGAAAAACGGTGTAAAAAAACTATAAATGCACATTTTAAGAAAGTTTTGGTGATGTCGATGGAAGAAGAAGCTAGATTCCAAAAATGTAAATCATGCCATATTTGCGGTAATGGTTTTGTAACAACTCTCAAAAAAGGTGACGCGGGTCATACAGTGGCATACAAAAACTCCACCAGAAAAGTTAGAGATCATTGTCATATAACCGGAAAGTACAGAGGAAGCGCTCATGACATATGTAATATTAATTTCAAACTAACTAAAAAAATACCTGTTGTGTTTCATAACTTGAGAGGATATGACTCCCACTTCATAATGCAACGCATCGGAAAGTTTAAACAAAACATAAATGTTATACCGAATAATATGGAAAAGTATATGGCTTTCATGTTAGGAAAAAGTTTAGTGTTTATTGACAGTTTCAAGTTTATGTCCTAATCATTAGATAATCTAGTAAAAACGTTCCGTCGTTTCAATACATATCTCAAGAATATAGCAGTAAAAAGTTAGACTTGCTAAAAAGAAAAGGTGTTTATCCTTATGATCATATGAACAGTTTTGAACGTTTTAAGGAAGCTAAATTACCTAGCAAAAATAACTTTTATTCTCAATTAAATGATGAGCACATTTCAGATGCAGATTATGATCATGCTAAAAAAATATGGAAAACATTTAAGATAAAAAATATGGGAGAATATCATGACCTGTATCTTAAGAGAAATATAAAAAGATCGGACAGGGAAAGTGGCATTCAAGGAGGACAGTAAACCACAAAACACAGAAACAAACACGCAAACAGACAAACAAGAAGGCAAAAGCAATAATAAATGCAAACACATTACAAACACAAAAAGGGTTGACAATAAGGCTACCGCCTTGGAACGGTCAGTGGAAAAGTAGGCCACTGGGGGTTTAAACCGGTTCTAGGGTGCACCAAACACACTTACCCTACTGTCATCCCATTAAAACAGGACAGTGTAAATAAAGAAATCCCCGCCATGATCTAATCTCTAACCAACAAGGCAGCATCAATAGGCAATATAAGTAAAACACAAATATGCTCGTGTAAATATAATACAAAATAACAATAGCCTAGAAAGCCACAATAAAGGTACTCAATGACTTGGCAGAAGCCAGAGCAGTAAGAGAATACACCATTAAGGGCACGACAAGAAAGATCATGGACAAATATCAAACGCCACCGTCCCTGTGGGTTTTAGGTAGGCGTCATCATAGGGTCCACAGCCTGTCCGGTCATCGTACAATTAAAGAGGAAAGCATAGTGGCAAGACTGATGTACTGCTGCTTGCATATATTTTTTGAAAACTTTAGAAAAATGTGTATCGAGTATTACAAATTAGATCCTTGCCATTACTTCAGTAGTCCTGGTTGCCTGGGATGCATGTCTTAAGATGACTCGTATCCAACTTGATTTAATAACTGATATTGATCAATATTTGTTTGTGGAAAAAGGATTAAGAGGCGGCACGAGTTATATTGCAAACAGATATTCACAGGCTAACAATAAATGTATAAAAAACTATGACAAGAAAAAAGAAAGAAGTATATAATATATCTTGATGCTAATAACTTGTATGGGTGGGCTATGTACCAACCGTTAACTACTGGCAACTTCAAGTGGGTTAACAAGATTGAAAAAGGAAAATCAAATTACAGTGTTGAGTGTGATATCGAGTATCCTGAGAAACTGCATGACTCGCATAATGATTATCCTCTCGCCTCGGAAAGTTTAAATATCAAAGATGAGTGGTTGTCAGACTATTGTAAATATTTAAAACAAAAGTTTAATTTGGGATATTGCAATGTTAGTAAACTTGTCACAACACTAAAAAATAAAGAAAAGTATGTCGCGCATTTTAGAAACTTTGTATAAAAAGCTTGGATTGAAGGTAACAAAAATACACCGAATACTACAGTTTGACGAATCAGAGTGGTTGAAGACATACATAGACTTTAATACTGCTAAGAGAACAGCTAGTAAAAATGCTTTTGAAAAGGATTTCTTCAAACTGATGAACAATTCAGTTTTTGGTAAAACTATGGAAAATTTGAGAAAAAGAATTAAATTAAATGTTAAATTAACTCACGATGAGGAGGTCCTTTTAAAATATGCAGAAATACCTTCATTCATTTCTTGTAAAATGTTTAATAAAAAATATTTGCCATAAACAGAATAAAAGAACGATTAGTTTTAAATCGTCCTTGTTATGTTGGTATGTGTATTTTAGACTTGTCAAAATATTTGATATATGATTTCCATTACAACTATATCAAAGACAAATATGATGAAAAAGCTAAGTTATTATTTACTGATACAGATTCCTAGTGTTATGAAATAAAAACAAAAGATGTATATGCAGACTTTTACAAGGATAAAGAACTTTTTGATAATTGTGATTATGATCCAAAAAGTAAGTTTCATTTTAATGATAATAAAAAGGTCATTGGCAAGATGAAAGATGAGACTTGTGGAAAACCCATTGTTGAATTTGTTGGGTTGCGAAGTAAACTATATTCGTCTATGTTAGATAATGAGGTTAGTACAAAGCAATGTAAGGGTGTTAAGAAGTGTGTTGTTAAAAAAATATAACGCATGGTGATTACAAAAATATTTTGTTTACGGCAACTGAAGCTCAACATGAGATGAAAGTTATAAGATCACAAAAGCATAACATAAGCAGATATGCAATAAATAAAAAAAGTTTATCAGCTTATGATGATAAACGGTACATACTAGATAACGGACAAGATACATTAGCATACAAGTAAAATACACCATGGTAAAACATGATATGCAGAGTGATGATAAAGACTACTGTCCGGTTCCGTCTGACTTTGCTTAATGAGTTGCAAATGTTATGTTATTAAAATGACAAACCGGATTGATTAGTAGTATAGATACTGAGGGTACCAGCGGAGTTTCTCAGAGCGGGATTGCTTGAGAAACTAATAATATGTGTCTGAGGCTTTTGACTTAAGCATGACTTTCATTTAGATTTTTTTGTATAAATGATGGCGTGCTTGAGTTAATAGCCACGGCTGGCACATTTTACTGTTGCTTGGGTTTGAGGCCCGCGAGGGGAAATTGCGCTGGTACCCTCAGTATCTATCTATATTACTCTTGATTTATTTGCATTTGCCGTTAAATTACTTGAAATCGAACTTTAATGTTTTACATCTATCATGGCTTGGGTGAGTTTTCAACTAGTCGGATTAACCCACATTGTTTCGCTTCTTGAATAATTATAATTCGTTGCAAAAGTATGTGTTTTTTTTTGAGTAACAAACATATTATATCGCTAACAACCTTAATTAGAGTCAATATTACAGATAACACATGCAGGGATATATACTGTTTTCAATAAGTTCGTATGTTTTAATTACTTAAGATGACTTAAAATATAAATGTTTGCTAACGTCTAGTAGAAACGCATTATTAAGGATATTTTCTGCAATGTGTTCGCTGTCTAAAAGCGACATTGAACGCAAATAACGTACTTTTTCAAAACGTTCTGTATGCTTCACTAGTTTAGATAGTGAATACATTTGTTGATACACTGAAATCAAGTACAATTACTTTTTTTGGTTAAAGACCATTGTTTAGCCGCTTTAGCTAAATACTAGTAGTACTGACTTGATGATTATGGAAAATGGGTCATAATTATACTTAACTTATGATAACTCAAAATCAAAGTCTGCGCAGTCTTTTATTTTTAAATGTTTAAAGGTTAACTATGTTTAGAAAATGCAGTTTTAAGGATGTACAAAATTAAAAAAATAATAATCTGGGCTATTCATAGGAACAAATTTAGGAAATGTCCTTAATGTTTCAAAGAATTTAACAAAATTTGCGCATTGCGTAGGGCTCTTACTGGTATTAGACAATAAATTAGACTGTTAATATAAGTCAGTTACCTAATCATTGAATTTACAATGTGTTCATTTATTTTAGGGACGAAACATCCTTTTTTAATTACATGAAGAAATCAGTAACATTATAATGAAGACCGATGTAAACGAAAACAATCGGAATCGATAAGATATAATCAAGCAAAATGATGTTTAATTATTTGAGCACGCAGTTAATTTTTGATAATTTTATATTCTTTCTTTACATAATTATTTATGTTACCTGACTTTTAATCCGAGGCTTCTCTGACCATACCAGCCTTTTTTTAGCTGGGTGAAATTGGCTCAACATACGACAACCGACATTCGACATACGATATTCAAAAATATCCTCCAAAGTGAATATCGTTTCACGCAACATACAACATTCGACATACGACATTCGACATATGACATTCAACACCATCCTTCAAAGTGAATGTGTTTCACGCGAAATGCAACATTTGACATACGACATTCGACATACGACATTCGACATTCAACATTCGACATACGACATTCAAAAGCATCCTTCAAAGTGAATGTCGTTTCACGCAACATACAACACACGACATGTCGTAGTAGTACCATTTTTAAAGTAGTACCAGTAGCTGAAGTTACGTCAGTGTATCGCTTTAAACGACATTCAGTTTAAATGTCGAATATTGTATGTTGTATATCGAATGTTAAATGCTGTATATTGAATGTTGTATGTAAAATGTTGAATCTTGAATGTCGTGTGTCGAATGATGTATGTCGAATGTTGTATGTCGAGTGAAACGACATTCACTTTAAAACTGATGTTTGTCGAATGTTGAATGTTGTTTGTCGGATGTTGTAAGTCGAATGTTGTATGTCTCGTGAACGACATTCACTTTAAAAATGTTTGTCGAATGTCGAATGATGTATGAAGAATGTCGAATGTTGTATGTTGAATATCGTATGTCGAATGTCTATGTCGAATGTTGTATGTCGAGTGATTTAGTTATTTTCCGACGATATCCAGTTAATTCGCGTTTCTATTCACTAGCCCGCTCATATTGAATTTTGTTGGCTTATTACTTGTTATGTTTCATGAACATGTTTATGTTTTTTAAATCGAAATCAATACTCAACAATAGATATGTACAATTCACACATTGCAATATCTGTGAAAAGAGAGAATAACATTTTATTTGATGACGTTAAAAACTTTGAACAGGAAAATTAATCCACAGGTAAATGTATTGATCAATTATCTGGCAATAGTTGTGGAGCTATACAATTCAGATTTACCTCATTTCCTCGTGCAGTCACGCACTGGTAGAAGTAGTATTTACGTCATGCACATAATACTTATATTTACATACAACTTAGTAGCGGTTTTAAATATATGTTTCTCTACGGGATTATCAAGAAAATATCATATGATGTTTAAGAGTTAAATTTGTTAATTGATAACACTACAAAAAGGGATGCCATTCATCTTTAAGTTCAACATCACTAAAACATGATTATGCCCGATCAATTTCCTGAAACTATCATATGATTTCCTGGCACATTCAATTATTTCCCAGTAGGCCTATAGTTTTGTCTTCGATGTAAGTGATTACTCTGTTTTAATGTAGTGTTGATTGATTACATTAAATGGAATTAAAGGGGCGAGAAAACATCACAAAATAAGAACACATGAAGAACAAAAAAGAGTATGATAATGGACCTTTGGAAACGGCCGAAAACGACACATACGAAATATTGCAATCTCAGTTTGATTGAGACTGTTCATGAGCGGTAGTGAAATATGCTAGCTACCGCTCACGACTTCTAAGTTCACTTATTTTCCGGCGAGATCCTGTTAGTGAAAAATATAAAAAAATGTAAGAAAAACTATATATGGTCCAGGTATTTCCCGGTGATGTGCAGTTATTTCCCCACACACTGTTCCGTCAATATGTGTTGTGCTGTTATATAATATATTCGTGAATTAGTTATAACTATTGTATCTTTTTGCTGCGAAGGATGTAGAATGCATCAAAAGTAAAAAAAACTAAAAAAAGCGTAAGAGAAATTATATATGGTCGAGTTTTTTTCCGGTGATGTCCAGTAATTTCCCGACACACTGTTCAATCAATATGTGTTGTTTTATAACATATTAGTAAATTAGTTATAACTAACGTATCTCAGTGCTCAGAAGGATCTAGAACGCATCAGAAGTGGGAAAAAACTAATTGTAAGAAAAGCTATATATGGTCCTGGTATTTTCCGGTGATATCAAGTTATATTCCGACACACTTTTCATTCAATATGTGCTTTGCAATTATATAATATATTCGTGAATTTGTTATAAGTATCGTAATGAGAAGGATGTAGAATGCATCGGAAGTGAAAACTAATAGAAAATTGTAAGAAAAAATATATATGGACCAGCTTTTAACCGGTGATGTCCAGTTATTTCCAATCACGTTTTTCTGTCTACCATATCACTGTCCTGATATGATAGAGTATTGTTACGGATATTGTGAGCGACAAACAATTAAAAATGAGATATGCAAACATATTGCTCAAATACAATATATGGTCCATTTATTTTCCGGCAATTCTCCGAGCTGGGTTCAAATAACGAACTCCGAACTGGGAATGTCGAACTCCGAGTTGGATTCGAATATCGAACTCCGAGCTGAGAATGTCGAACTCGGAGTTGGATTTGAATTTTGAACTCCGAGCTGGAATGTCGAACTCCCAATTGTATTCGAAGGTCGAACTCCTAGTTGGGAATGTCGAACTCGGAGTTGCGTTTGAATGTCGAACTCCAAGGTTGGAATGTTGAACTCCGAATTGGATTCGAATGTCGAACTCGGAGCTGGAAATGTCGAACTCGGGGTTGGGATTGAATGTCGACCTCCGAGCTGGGAATGTTGATACCCCAAGTTGTGTTTGAATGTTGAACTCCGAGATGGCAATGTCGAACTCCGAGTTGGGTTTGAATGTAGAACTCCGAGCTGTGAATGTTGAACTACGAGTTGTGTTTGAATGTTGAACTCCGAGCTGAGAATTTCGAACTCCGAGCTGGGTTCGAATATCAAACTCCGAGCTGGGAATGTTAAACTCCCAGTTGGATTCGAACTCCGAGCTTGGAATGTCGAACTCTGCGTTGCGTTTGAATGTCGATCTCCGAGATGGGAATGTTGAACTCCGAGTTGTGTTTGAATGTTGAACTCTGAGCTAGGAATGTTGAACTACGAGCTGGGTTTATATTGCGATGAGCCGCGTAGTGTTAGTGCCACATGTGTAATCTTTTAAATAAAGTACGATGCTAAACAATGCTGTGCATGCTCATTCATTTGATCTTTTGAATTAAGAAAAACAGTAAACATCACTAATTAGTATAAACAAGTTTAACAAAGTATGATTTCTTTCTCTGGCAAACTGTGTAGTAGCAAAAGATCATTGACAGGTCATTGACCTTACTCTAAAGATAAAACTTTTTTTTTAGTTTACCAGAAATAAATATTGCAATACAGAAACCGCTTTACATTTTTAATAGTAGAAATAGTAATAGTAACACACATATATATATAAACAAAAGCAAGTATACTACAGCATCATCACATAAGATATGAAGTTCACATATTAAATCATACATATAATTTCCGTTGTCAAAGGAACATGTTGTTAATAAAACTAATTTAATAAATGTGTAGTTTGGGGAATAGCTTGAAATTATGTAGTAAGCATATGAGGTTTTATTGTATACTTTCATATTGTCCCGTTTAGTTTGCATTGAGCTAAGTGTGCAATATTCTACGATATTTCACACATTGATATTGCACCGGAACTTTCTCTTGTGCTTGCTAAGAGCCGCGAAATGGAAATAAGGAACTACTTTCAAATAAAAATAACGGAATCCTTCCTATACAGTAGTGTCAACAAAAAAATATATTTTTCAACCCTTTATGGCAGAAATTGATAAAATAATTGAAATGGTCACCACTGTTTTTAACGTTATCGAATGGTAAACAAACTTTAGAAAATCGCTTGATGTTTTAATGACGTCATCCGACGTCGACGTCGTTTTTGAGCAAAATAATCATCCACACAAAATGAAACTGAATGACAAGATAGGAATTCCATCAAAAGCTATAAAAATAACACAAATACAATGAAAAGTAAGTCATACAATTAACATTGATCGAAAACAATATGAAAGTATACAATAAAAAGGTTATTGAATTTGTATGGCTAAATATTACTTGGAACTCGTTGTTTTGGCCAAAACAACTCGTTCCAAGTAATATTTAGCCATACAACTCGTTGTTTTGGCCAAAACAACTCGTACCAAGTAATATTTAGCCATACAAATTCAATAACGCCAAAACAACTCGTTCCAAGTAATATTTAGCCATACAAATTCAATAACGCCAAAACAACGAGTTCCAAGTAATATTTAGCCATACAAATTCAATAACCTATAATATTACCATGATTACGTACACATATTTTATATAAGGCTTAGTGTACTTTTATTCGTTGTATTATATTTTTTGCTTAACATATATCATACGGTAGGAACATAATCTGTGTTGTATTGTAGGTGAACGAATGGAATAGTGCCACCCAAATGCATATATACTTGTTAATTAATTTCAAAATTATTTTGTGTATTTCAAATATTCTGGAACATTAAAAAGTATGTATCTGCCCGTTATGGTAGTGTTAATATCGGCTAGTTTGCAAATAGTTGCAAAGACATTGGCATTGCGTGTTTGTGGGTAAATTAGAATTATAGTATGAGTTTAGTACATTCAAAATAAAACAAACACATCGAAGACTACACAAAATACATACAAATAAGGGTAAATAAAACTGTCTAGTATAGCATAATAAATTGTACGCTTAACATGCTTAACGTTTAACTGTTGTTTTCAGTCTAAAATTGATTTGAAATTCACTAACCCGGTAGTCTTAGTTCTCATTATTTTAATTAACAATACGTATACTAGTCAAGTATACTTATTTACAAATATTAAAATGTTTGATAAACCCCATTCTTACAATTGGATATAGCCACATTATAAACATATTCAGTTGCGTGTAATATCTCTATTTGTTTAGGAATATTTCATTTTAGATAATTTAGACAATACATATTAGAATTAAAAGCATGTTTTCATATGTGTATGCGTAGTCGCTCGGCATACATTTGCATTTTATGTGTCGCTATATAAGTGAGTTCCATGTTTGTCAGTTCCATCAGGCGAATGTTGATCATTTATGTCACCTGTATCTTCAGTCTGCAAAGAAACATGTTCTAATTAACAGTCTAACAGTAGCATAACGTAAAAACTGATCAGTAAGACCAAGTCCCCCCCTCACACCCACCCAGCCATAAAAAAAACGAAACTCAGGTAATACATTAGCCTTCACAACATGATTACGTTTAACAACAGTGCAATATGGAAATATATCGTATATATTTACCTATCACTGGATAATACAATAAAAAAAATTCCCCATCATACGCTTTTTTATATGTTCAGCATCATTACGGAATTGTAATAACATAGCATCAGGTATTGTTTTAATATGACTTTGAACTTGCGTGGCTCTCATACTGCGCTTATAAGCAATTGAATGCTACATGTAACTCAGTCTATAATACGTATAGGTAATTAGATTTGTATTTGAATATATGCACGCGTTCTTGCGCGTATTACTGTTGCGCGACTTTAGGAGCGCAATATTTATCCACGGAAGAACTCGTGCATATATTCAAATACCAATCTAATAACCATTTTAGTGAATATGCAATTGAATAAAAACAGAAAAATCAGAACAAAAACATAGGTTTTAACACTTTATTATCATCAAAAACATTATCTGAAATAAACATGCTTTTAACACCTTGGGACATATCCACCATGAAATCAATATCAGTATATGTATCACGTGACACACTTCCGTTTCCAGTTACACTGAACGAAAACGGAGTTTGTAAATGCAATAAATTATGATAATTATGTAGACACAAATGTATTAACAGGACGCACGTTAAACTTGATTTCTTTTTAAAACTGGCGGCGTCCCGTTAGTTTTTCTACACCACTTACAGTTTTGCATCAATACTATTAATTATAAGAATATTTCAAACAAAGTGTTTTTGCATATAACTGTCTGAAGATTTTATTCCATCAATATTATATTTAAACCTAGGTAGAATAACGAAGAAAATGTTTCCAAATTTTAATGTGCCGATCTATGCAAACTTACAATGAATGCTTAGTGAGGCAATGAATCCTGAACCAAATATCGTACTTTTGGTATAAAAAGAAGTTCACGTACTATCGTTGGATCTGGAATATTCGCCCCGTGGTACAGTATGCATTTCATACTCTTGCCGGTTTTCACCAGGGTCATCCGCTATAAGACAAACGACCTAAGTACGTGTTTATCATGCACTATATAAACTCTAAAGTTGAGTAATATTTACGGAAATAGCACACGCACGCACGCACGCATGCACACACATACACGCATCTGATATAAATGGTGTTATGTAGATATTTTCGTCGATGCACCCTAACACTTGGTTTAAACCCCTAAGCGGACCTTTTGCCATTGACAATTCCAAGGGTGATACCCGTGTCGGCAACCCTTTATGTTTGTGGTGTCGCATATTTGCTTACAGATATTCTTGTAATTTGTTGTCGTTATTTTATGCGTGTTTTTGGTTATCTGCGTTCTGTGAATACTACAGTTCCTGTTCGTCTGTTGCATCTGCTTGTTTAAAATCAGAATATGCTTATTGTTTACATTAACGGAGATGATAGAGATTTTGTGTCAAGTATTTGTGTAAAATATTACCGTCACAATTGCATTAAATTCCCCTAGCCGCTAATAGAAACTACTGATTAGAAACGTACGCTTCCTTAAAAAGGCACGCTGACTTTGTCACTCTTGTGTTTACATAAACATTACCTGTGCTATAAATAAACCATTTGGATATGTTGTGCTTAGCGTCGGGGGAGCGTATATGGGATACAACGTAATTAGTATACACATGTTTATTAGGCATAGTGTGTACAGTTTAATTTTATTCAGTTTATTTTTCAGCGTAATTCTCTAAGTTGTTACGCTTCTGAGTGCTTCGTCAACTGTTTCAATTTATGTTTTAATAAGATTGCAGGAGTCTGATTAAAAATACATTATTTACAAAAGTGTATACATTTTATAAAAACATGTATCAAAACAGTGCATGTTTGCATCGAAAATAAAGATTTCTCTCTTTACACGACACTTACTGCGAGATAATCTGTCAGTTTCACATGTGCTATTTCTAAATATCAGCTCATCACAGTCTGCCAATGAATTCGTGAAATCGGTTTCTTCCGCATGCAAACGATCTATGACAACGAACAATGCATAATTAGTTAAGCAAGAACTTGTTAAGAGTTTAAGTAATTTATTAATATTGGTTAAAGGTATAATTATTATCATAATATACCTGATATATGTATAAACAGTTATATGTTGCCAGTCAAAACTGACTGTTGTAATATATTTCCGTTACAGGTTAGCATTTCCCTTGCTAAAATGGACGATGTGACTACAGCTAAGCAAGTAGACTACCGGACTTTGTGTTGTTGAATTATCGACTACTACCAATTGTTTTATGTCGAATAGCCAGAAACTCTATATCACGATCAGTATACAATAATGGAAGTGAAATGACTACAACTCTAACAATTGTCAACTTTATTGTTGGCTTTTCAAGAGACAAGAGATGCAATGAGTGGCATCCCTACACTGCATAATAGTTTTAATATTATATAATCGCCTTCGTAACTTAGATACGTGCACAAGTAAACAATATATTATTACACGAATTGTTTGGTTTCTTGAATTTTGTTATGTATTTGAATCTTGGAGTTGCGTAAAAATATACGAATATTGGAGTTAAGAAGTCCAGAGCTAGGCAGTTAATAATCTAACAATGGACAGTTGTATTACTGAAAAACTTAGAGTTGGATAAAGAATCGGAACATTTGAACACAATGTTTAACAAATATAGTATTGTATTAACCCACAAATTACTAGACAATATAAACACAGAATTTCCTATTTAACTTTTCAAAAGTGTACATGCAGTTTTATTTTATTTCGACGTTGTGTAGATCCCTAAGGTCTTCTGGGTTATGGGAACCGCTATGTTTTCTATTACTTCCTACTTGATAATTTCCGCGTTGGCAAATTGCATTGCTTTTGGGGTATCACCATTGCTTTCAGTGCCAATCAAACCATCACTATCACCCCTAATATATATGACATCAAACCCATCTCTGCGAAAACTCCCTTCAATAATAATAATAATAATAGTAATACAAGAAGTAGTAGCCCTTAGTCATGAGATGGACGGCAGTACGCAGATATACGCAATGATTCTGTCTGTTAATATGACGATCATAGTACCATAGGGATTTACACAATATGACGATCATAGTACCATAGGGATTTACATAAAACGAAAATAAAAAGAACAATACATTTTCTTTTAACGCGTTTGCACAGAAGTACATGGTTTGCTTGCATAAAATATACGTACCGCTAGATGGTCCGGCCATAGCAGATCTAGCACAGAAGTACATGGTTCGCTTGCATAAAATATACGTACCGCTAGATGGTCCGGCCATCGCAGATCTAGCACATAAGTACATGGTTCGCTTGCATAAAATATACGTACCGCTAGATGGTCCGGCCATAGCAGATCTAGGCTGTCTGGGTCATCATGCACAGAAGTACATGGTTCGCTTGCATAAAATATACGTACCGCTAGATGGTCCGGCCATAATAAAATGTTAATAATGTATTAGATTATATTTAATAGTGAGTTTATCAGTATATACTTTTGCACATTTCCAAAGACGGCTAGTAGAACGAATGCTTCAACGTACCAAATGTGTTGTATAATATACAATAGTGTATACAAAAGTGTATGGATGTGATGACTGCATTTTGTGCATGAAACAAGAACATACTATAAAATGATATGTCAGTATACAATACAATCTTTTCATGCCAGCCCAGAATCACAGCAATGGCCTGACAATGGATCCACGATGTTTTTCGGAGGCCCCTCTTAATATTGCATTTGATCTATCCAAACTTACAATGCATGCTTAGTGACGCACTGAAACCTGAACAAAGTATCGTACTTTTGGAATAAAAAGAAGTTCACATACTATCGTTGGATCTGGAATATGCGCCCCGTGGTACAGTATTCATTTCGACATACTCTTGCCGGTTTTCACCAGGGTCATCCGCTACAAGACAAAAGAGCTAAGTACGTATTGAACATGCACTATATAAACTTCAAATTTGAGTAATATTTACGGAAATGACACACGCACGCACGCACGCAGGCACGCAGGCACGCACGCACGCAAGCACGCACGCACGCACGCACGCACGCACGCACACACGCACACACACACACCTGATATAAATGGTGTTATGTAGATATCTTCGTCGATGCACCCTAACACTTGGTCTAAACCCCTAAGCGGACCTTTTGCCATTGACAATTCCAAGGGTGACACCCATGTCGGCAACCCTTTATGTTTGTGGTGTCGCATATTTGCTTTTAGATAATCTTGTACTTTGTTGTCGTTATTTTATGCGTGTTTTTGGTTATCTGCGTTCTGTGAATACTATATTTCCTGTTCGTCTGTTGCAACTGCTTGTTTAAAGTTTGAATATTCTTATTGTTTACATTAACGGAGATGATAGAGACTTTGTGTCAAGTATGTGTGTAAAATATTACCGTCACAATTGCATTAAATTCCCCTATGTAGCCAGCCGCTAATAGAAACTATTGATTAAAAACGTAAGCTTCGTTAAAAAAGCACGCTGACGTTTTAACTCTTATGTTTATATAAACATTACCTGTGCTATAAATAAACCATTTATATATGTACACTTCCTATGGTGTGTTTAGCGTCGGGGGAGCGTATATGGGATACAACGTAATTAGTACA
The DNA here is from genome assembly GCA_037043455.1 of Cyrtodaria siliqua. NCBI lineage: Eukaryota > Metazoa > Mollusca > Bivalvia > Adapedonta > Hiatellidae > Cyrtodaria > Cyrtodaria siliqua. The sequence goes on from JAWPHD010000031.1 coordinate 107,874, forward strand.
CAAATGTTTATTGGGCATAGTGTGTACAGTTTAATTTATTCAGTTTATTTGTCAGCGTAATTCTCTAAGTAGGCAATTTATAATCTAACAATGAACAGTTGTATTACTGAAAAACATTGTACCTTTATGATACTTGGAGTTAGATAAAGAATCGGAACGTTTGAACACAATGTTTAAGAAATATAGTATTATATTAACCCACAAATTACTAGAAAATATAAACACAGAAATTCCTATTTAACTTTTCAAAAGTGTACATGCAGTTTTATTTTATTGCGACGTTCGAAATGTTCACGTACCAGGAGAACTGCCTTCTGTAGGAGGGCATAGTGAATCTTTGCTTTTTCCACATCTGACATGTCTGAAAATGGAAATTTACGTTGTTATATTGAACCTGCTTCATTTTGTTCTTAATATTTCATGTTCCTTTTATGTGAAACCTTATAGTCCAAGTTCATTCACAATATAGATATGTTTAGGTCAGTATGCTGAAATACTCAAGATTGTCGTGCACAATTGGCTCACCAAACTCTTGAGAATGTACCATTTTACTTTTAACCTTTCACAAAGTTTCTGGGGAAGCATGTCTCATACCTCCTTACCAATTTCGCACCTACGGTGCTTAATTGCTAAGGCGTACTCAACTTTAAAACGGCCAGCTACGCCCCTTATATCCGCATTTACGTGTCATTGTAAAGTAAGTGAAATAGCTCGCATGTTACGCCAGAGGCGTAGTGGAGCACGTATTCTTACACCCGGAAGTAGATCTAATTTGGGGGAAAAAGCCATGGTTCAAGTTGTAAATGTAATAAAAATCAGAAATGGTTTAAAATACATTTTTGCCAATCTCATTAAAATCAGACCCTTTGTGACGCTACGATACTCTACGCTACAAGGACTAGATCGGAGAGTATCAAAGCGTTATTACGATTTGATTTTTATAAGATTGCATTTTGCCAGCTTGCAAATGTATATTCCTGATATCGAAAAAAAAAAGATCCCCAATGTCCCAGCCCCTTTCCCCAACATTCCCCTAGTACTATGGCAGTAACACATTCCCGTGCACTCCCCAACTCGGCGCTTCGTACCATTTGTTAGGAGTGTCTTGTTTGTATGGTGTTTTAATAAATACTAAAAAGGTGGATCCCTTGGAAGCAACAAACACAACCAAGAGATAAAAGTAGCAGACTCGGTTTTATTGAATCTGATCATGAGGGTAATGTAAAATGCAACACCTCTCTCGCCTCCTAACACCGTCAGTTTCAACGCATGTAAGGTATTATTTGACGGTCGATATTTTTTGTGGTAGAGGCAGACCATCCACATTTCCTGGGTAGAACCAGTACTGTACACCTCCCGCCAACCGTAAGAATCGACACTTTCTCACTTACGAGTGTCTTGAAAAGTGACCACGCTACGCCCCAGGAAAAAGTTCAGGTGCTAACTTTTAGCACACTTTATCCCTGAATGATTTATTGGTATAATACTAAATATTTTGGAAATATACGATATCATTAAAGTCGCTTTATACCCTTCATGTTTATACCTAAACAATTTGCTCCATACAAGGGCATTGTTGTGCTAAACGACGTGTTATGTTAGCTATGCTTCAATTTTCCAATAACAGACGCACGTATCGTTTCCTAATTTCTCTGGATGTGGACTTTATTATTTTTAAAGAGTTCCTTTTGATGGGATGTACTTTTATTATTTACATTGTCTTGCCAATTTGAGCGCTGGAGACAGAGTAATAGCGAGGTTGGCAATATGGCTTACGGGTTAGCTTAAATTGATTTTATGTTTAAGTTTACCTACATTCAGCGTCTATATTGACAAGACCATGTTAATAAACATACATTTAACCTACAGGAAATGCCCAACATTAAATTCAGCATCCAAAATAATTAGCAAAATATAAACTTACAAGTTATTTTGATATAAATATATCTAAAAGCAAATATTTATCAAACGTATTCAAAAGTATGAAAGGAGATCTGGAATAGTCAAACACGATAAATACAAAAGATATTGCAGTCTCGGTTTGAGTGAGTGAAAAGTGCTTGCTACCGTTCACGCCCTCTAGCCCCGGGTTGAGCAGAACTCAATATTTAAAATGCCAATAGTACAGAAATTTAAGCCATCCCGAAGATGAATTCACAAAGTCAACGCGAAACCCAATTCCAGGTAACAACAAAACAATGCTGATGGAAGAAGATTCATGCACCTTTTCAGTAGTTTCAGAAAGTATAATCATATAATCACACTAGGTTATCCAATCATCTTACGAGAATAATATGACGTGTAGGAAATGACTGTATTGAGATCAATCACTTAATATGAATTGCATTGCAATACTTGTAGGTCATATACCTTTCGGAACTTTGAGAAAGATCCAAGTAGTTTGTGCTGAAATCCTTGCCGAATAAATTTACTTGCAATAACTTGATGTCGATCATTGAAGTCCGGGAAAACGATGTATCTGGGGCATATGATCCCCAAATACGGATGGTAGCGATGTCAAAATTAAAACCTTCTTATCATATATTTACGTATGTATGTAATCGTCTGAAACTGAGAGATGACGATCGAGTAATGCTAATACATATATTATCCCAACTGTTGGCTTTTATCAACCTGAGAAAACAACGGATCATCAATATTGAGTATATCATCTAGATACAGAGACAGTTTATTACACGCAGCAATGGTGTCTTCACTTTTATCGTCACCATGGCTGTCATCTGGTATATCATATGACTAAGAATGGCTACAGGACATATTTTGTAGTTAAGCAAATATGTAATTTAAAACAAAATCTACCGGAAAATTACAGTAATTGTTCCTTTTTTACATTGTAATACGCTGCAACTTTGGTTTAAAAATGATGACAGAGGAGGGGACACCGGACACTTGTATCCAATAATCAAGCATAGTGATTCTGTTTTGCCAAAGGAACAACAAGTTGTATTTCTCTCCAAAATGTAATATAAGTTATACGTACCTCTTCACAGCGAGTATGACCAAAACTACGGTCACAACCAAAACAATCAAGAAGCCGATAGAAACGAGGATAATGAAGTAGAGAGCGAGTACACATTCGTAGCTACCAACGGTGTTTTGACAAGTAGTAGGTCCACTACATGGATCGGATGGGCATTCATCCACATCATATTGACAATATGGACCACTCCAGCCACTCGTACAAACGCACACGTAGTTGTTATCAAAATCAGTCAGGCGCATCGGGTCGTCGCATGGATATTCAGTCTTGGCTGTTCAGTCATAAAACGTATATTATACAAAATATTATTTGCGCACACTGGTATCAAATAGGTTGTAAGAATAGAGGCAATTAAAGAAACAGACATATTTCAAAATCTGGCACTCTGGCCATTGATGCCAATATATTTGGTGAGATCGACATATTTAAGTTAACTTTCAATAAATGATCGTAAAGGGTACCGGTGGGATATTAAATTGTGGACGTTTTCAATTGTGTCACCAATGCTATTTTCTAAGTGGGCATGGGTGTTATTTGTTATGGGCGAGTTATGTGTTTCATTAAATTATTTTTTGAAAAAGGAGGAAACGTGTTAATTAAATGCAATTGGTCTCAAATATGGAAAATGGATACTTATATAAAACTAATAGCGCATGTGACACAACAAACATAAAATGGTTGACAATAGGGATACCGCCATAAAATGGTCAGTGGCAAATAGGGCGCTGGGCGTTTAAACCAGATTCCAAGGTCACTATTACTCTATTGCAAGATCACTCTTACTCTATTGCAATCCGCGTTATAAATCCCTGCCTGGTTATTTACTCTACCAAACAAGGCATCATTAGGAGACAATATAGGTAAAACAGAAAGATGATCATGCATATATAAACATGCAAAACACCAAGGCCTAGACAACCACAAGCCATACAGATTCAACAAGTGAAACATTAATAAGCTGAAGATATATTTGACAACGTCTTTACGCTGTGAAATAGAAAACCTACGTGTCTTACCTCCACAATATCCCGCATTTAGACAAGGATCCTCGAGGTTATATACAGCCATAGTAACCAGGTCAGACAAGGTACCCGTTGAATCTTTAACGATCATCTTCACTCTATCGACTCCAGTGAATGAGGTGTTTTTTAGATATTTTAATTGTCCAAATATCCAACTCATGTGTAACGGGGAAGACTCTAGCCGTTTGCCGAAACACTGAAATTTACACACGTTAAACATGGAACTATCGTAATAAAGTAAACATAACGCCACGACTCAACACCCTATGTTACTTATTAACCTTATCCGAAATTCTCATTTGACGACGATTATGTTTGAGACATCTGACATTGACATCTTACAAGCGGTATTAGAGATGAGGATTTTGCCACAATGGCCTTTATAAGCTATGGGAGAGGGAAGGTGCCGGGGATTTAGATCATTTTTAAAGTTTCTCATTTTTTACCGCGTGGTAGGGGCTATCTAACATGGAGATTTGAGAAAACTTGATCATGTTGATTGTCAATAGTATACTGCTATTTTCTAAAATCAGCTGTAAGCAAAGGTCATATACCTGTGTATAACGGTGCCGTTGTAAATTAGGATGAAATAAAGCTTAAAAAGTTCAAGAAAATAAACAAAACGTTTTATTAAAGTTGTTAACGGTTTCGTCTTGAAATTGGGATGACAATACAATTTCCAAAGTTTAAAAGAAAACACACATGCTAATTTATTTAAAAAAAGAGTATCAAATGAGAAATTTGGAAAACATTGAAAACGATAAATGTAAAAAATATTGCAGTCTCGGTTTGATTGAGAAACATGTTTGTTACCGTTTATAGTGAAACATGCTTGTTACCGTTTACGCCCTGTAACCCCGGATTGAGCAGAACTCAGTACTTAAAATGCCAATAGTACGAACTGGAGCCATCACGAAGATGATACATGGATGCATATGACGGTGACCACGGAAACATTAATGTGATATGTTCATACCAGTCCATGGCCAATGGCGTATGGTCCTAGTTAATAACAAAATACTTTTCCCTAAACGAGAAAACAATGGGCGAAATTAAATTTAGTATGGATCAAGGTTATGAAGCCTGCGTATCACACGTAATAGTCGAGATAATTAAAAGGCAGACAACATACCTTATGGTGATTAAATGATACTCAGAGCCTTTAAAGACTGAAGTAGTAAAACCAACTATTAGCAATTAAGGTAAACATCAAAGTATTTGATGGAATGTACCACCAATATTTGTATAACTAATATATTAATATATATATATCGGACACAGCGATCTCCAAAGATCGGAATAAATAACAGTTCTAATTGCACGTTTAAACCCCTGCAGCATGTTTATAACTGACTGTTGTTCCAAGGCAGTAGCCCTTTTGTCAACCATTTTGAACTTGTGGTATCGCCTACCTTGCTTAATGTTTTCCTTGTGATTGCTATTTGTTAAATAAAACTCTAACAGACAATTCATATACATATTTATTAAAGTTGTAGAAGATATGTTGGAGGAGTTGTTACTAATTAATATTAGTAAAATAGTCAGTAACGGCGACCATACAACACGAAAACGGCTACACAACATATTTTGACAAAGGAAAATTAATAGAAAATTGACAATCGTCGGACGACAGAGAAACGTTAGACTTTGCAAAGATTCCGAAATGCTTAAATGTATAATTGCTAAACAGGGAAAACACATATGCGACCATGGACTTGGTAGAGACAAAACAGTCGCCGTATTTGTTAATTGAACTGGTTTCGATAATTCAGTTAGCGTATGCACTCGTCATATATAACAATGATCCTGCGAGAACTTTACATACCCAAGTGTCATTGCATGTGACCAAATCATCGTAGCTTTTGTCGAGGATTTCCATGGAAAAAAAGCCTTGTGAGACCCCTACGTCTGCATGAATAATCTTCAATTCGTCTCTTTTATCGTAATCATATGCCCCAAACATCGCAGAAAATGTTACTGTTTTACCTTCTTTGTTGTTAAGGTAAATCTGGAATATGGTATAGCAGCAAATGCATATGATTGAATTACAAATTTAGAATGCTATGACATACAATTATTTATTACTCCAATAAAATATTCTCAATGATTATTATTTTGTTTCTCAATGAATTTGTTATATACACAGCACATTACAAACACCATTATGCTATGCCTGCTTTTTGTTGGACAACGCACGATCCTCCGCTATTGAAACTAGTTCTAGTGTATACATTGTATCAAGAGAATAATGGTGTTGGAATATACTCATCCCCATTCTCCCGCACCCCATAATACATACACATTTCCCCCAGTTAGCTAGCTGCTTCATATTAAGATTAACCACACACTGTACAGCAGTAGATTAAACCTTAGAATATTTTTTAAAAAAAATGCATTAATTAATAATTTACTCATCCAAAGGCATTATAACAATATTAGAGACAGTTTGATTAAAGTGAAGAAAATTAACTTTATTTATGCATAAATGAATGACAACGTATTTATTCATGACTGCTTGAATGATAAAAAGAATGAATGAATGAATGAATTGAATGAATGAATGAATGAATGAATGAATGAATGAATGAATGAATGAATGGTCCAATTGGTTAATGTTTACGTTTAACACTTGCTTAGCAAACAAACACCTCTCAGAGGGTAATGAGTATCCACCTTATGACCTTCAGTCCTTTGATGAACTTAAGAAAAGGTAAACCTAATGTAAAGTTATAGTATTGCAATGTAATATTATTCTGCTATCTAGGTATAACTATGAAGATGTACAGATTATTGAACCAGGTAATTGACCCAATACTTTCACAATTACGTCATGTCATCTATTTAAGGGAAGAGCATATTTACTATATATAAAACTTATTATTGAAGAAACTGACAGTTGCACATATCGGCATGATGTTGAACAAGTGTACAGAGTTTGTTCAGAGTTTGTCGTAGCAATCCGTAAAAATTGAACACGGTGTGACAGACAAACTGACGGATGGACGGACGGACATACGGCTTGATCTAAAACAATATGTCCGAGAGTCACTTCGTTTAGGAGGCATACTACAATCTCAACCCAGATGTGTCGTTCCTTGCATACACATAGTCTCATCAAATACCAGGAATCTTGACAAACGATGAAAAACGTTGGAAATGCAAAATGTCTTGAGTGCACTAATATTTATCTGAATTAACTTTGTACGAAATGCTTAAATTACAAGAGAAAACAATTTTTTGACTTGAATGTTTGAAATATACAGTAAATTATATTGCGGTAGAATTAAGGTTTGTACTTTGGCATATCACTCAGCCGTCAAAACATTCAAAATACGCACCACCAAGGTGTTACAGTACAGCAAATTGCTCACCGGCACTTGCCAGTATCACGTAGCTATTAACAATATACCTTAGATTAAACGTAACTAACGTAAAATATATATCAAAAGTAGAAAATAAGTCGTGTTTCTTTCGACTGTTTACGTGTCAATCAGTTGGTGGTGTCACGGTGTTGAAGTTCTGTTCACCATTTTGATTTGTTAGCTATGGTCATGTGACATATTATCATGAGTTCGCAGGCTACTCTCTTAGACGTTGACACAGGTCAATGTAATGGCCTCTGGGAGCGATTGGGCATACTACTTAAATCAAACTTTCCTTTATTCTGTTTACATACATGCCAAGTCACTGAAAGAACAACATTATTACCTCCACGCAATTGATACTAATAAATGGACAATTTGACAACTAGAGGACTGCGTTGATCTCCCTCTCCCGCACACATACTCTCTCTTTCTCTCTCTCTCTCGCAATATGTTTTAAAGGCGGTATTGTGTAGTTTTCTTACATTAAAGAGAGAAATAATAGGGTGTAAAGTGGCTAAAGGTGTATGTCAATAATTTCTTCTAAAGCAAAATTAACTCGATTTTTAATATAATTTAGTTGCTATTATCAGATTATATGCCATTATTTGTTCTTAAACACGAATAAAACAGTTACTTTAACATTTATTTTCGACTTTGACTACACTTATATGACTTTACATGAACGGGATGTCAAAGCGGCAAATTTGCATGTGTTACCTTAATTTCTTCTGTTACATCTGCATGCAGCAAAGACTTCTCTTCTAGATCGACCAAAAATACGGCCGGAGGATCATTCACAGAGGCTATGTCAATTGTTATCGTTACGTATGACGACGTGCTCGTGACCTCCTCGTATTTTGGAATGTCGTACATTTCTATATCAATCGTAGCAGTGCCATAACAATGTTTGCATGGATTAAACCTTAAACTGAAACATAATTAACATAGTTAACGGTAACTAAAACATGTTAAATAAAAAGCAGTGATCAGATAAAACACACCTAAATGCAAACACATTTCGTGAATAATTGTATCAATTTCCCGTCAAATTGTACAGAATATAGTTAAAGTTACAACAAATTTACCAATAGTAATGTTATTTAGTTGCTGGATATACTAAACTTCAAATCAATGTTTTTTTCAATTGTATTTAGTCACTGAAATAGCATGGGGGGGGGGGGGAGGGGGTGGGGGTGGGGGGGTGGGGGGATGGGGGGATGTGTAAGGCAGCAAAAAAAGTGCAGGTTTACAGAACAAAAATTGATATGCGGATTGTGTGAAACCGTAATGGTTATCACATGACAATAATAGTAGATTCTACTCATTTACACCCTGGTAATAATATAATATAAGTGTGGCTATCGCGACTGCAATGCATATCTCTTCTGACAATAATAGTAGATTCTACTCATTTTCACCCTGGTAATAATATAATATAAGTGTGGCTATCGCGACTGCAAGATATCAACTACGTTTATTATTAATTTAAACGATGTGTACCTTCCGTTTTCTGTAACGGATATCTCGTCCACGGTAAATGCTGCATTGTATTTGATTATCCTAAACCCAACATCATCTCCGTCCTTGTCAGTTGCAGAAAGAGATTTTGTCATAATTCCTGTAATTCATTTATGTTTTATGAAGTTTATGCCTGTCTAAATATTGACGAATCACGAAAACATTGATAGACTTTATGTTAAAGGAAATGTAGTGACACAACCAAACACGTTCTATTATAGAGAGTTCTGCAAAACTTGAGAAATGGTGAAAGAATTATCGAAATCGGATGACAGACAAAAACTATATGACTATAAGAAGATTGTTCAAAAACGAATATCGGAGCCGCCGTTTTTAGAACTATGACGTCATAGTTCCAAATTATCATATATGGAATACTGATAACTATCATTTATCGTGTTTAATGCAAAGCAAGTCACTGCAAATAAATGCATAATCCTTTACTGGTCATATAAAGCATTATTGCCATTACGTATACATTTTTTTCATACAGTTGCTGTATTTGTTCCCCTATAAATCAGAATACTTTTTTTTATGGATTAGTAAACTGTTCATATTAAGTAATATTCCATATATGGTCATTTAGAACTGTGATTTCATAGCTCTCAAAATGGCGGCTTCCATATCGTTACAACAAAATCTTCAAATGGTCATATCTTCTTTGTTTGTCATTCAATCTTGATAATTTTTTCACCGTTTTCCAAGTTTTTCAGAACTCTGAATAATAAAGATGTTTGTTGTGTCGCTACGTTCCCTTTACATGTTTCAGTAAAGTTTGCATGCAAACACTCCATAAACACAGCAAATATAATCCGTATTATTAATACCTTCCGATTAATTTTAAAAACTTAAGACTAAGATCCCCATTTAACACGTTTAACAGAAGATATAGAGACTCAGTGTGGTTATTTGCACGAATGAGCGTATGCGAGTGAGTGAACAAACAAAACACGTATACCATCGAGTGAAGGACGTCCCTATTATCAGAGCCAGCAGTTAAATAATCTATTTATTACATTTGCAATCAGTTTATATATGATTTAAACCGAAAGTATTCGCTTTATTGACCGTTATCGGCGGGTGACGTTGACGTCGGCAACACTTTATTGACGTCATTATTCACCGTCACAGTTATTTATGTTTGTGTTCGAAGTTATTCATATTTAGCTATTATGAACATTCTTTCACTGGGAAATCCCAATGTTTCACCCACAGAAATGTAATGAAATAATGTAAGGAATACCGCATAGGGAATGTACTGCAGTTCAATAATATTTGGTCCAGTAACAGTTCATGAATGTGTAAACATTTTGAAAGCGGCTTCACGTGTTTGGTTTTATCCAACAATAATACAAAAAGAAATAACGTTAAATACAAAGATGCTAATGACATAAAAAATACATAATTCAGAATTAAACACTATAATTATACATGTATACGTGCTTATTTATCGAAAGTATACTATCGTTAATATCTAAACTTCTTTATGATTCTTTATTAAAAATACACGTCAGGATGATGAAGTGAAACGTTTGAGTACAATTACAGACAAATGTCTGTACATTAAGTTAGAATAAACATAAAGTTATGGAATAAGGTATTCATTATAAAAGAAACACTGTGGAAAAGCTAAAAAACACACTGGCCTGAATTATAACAGATGAGGTGTCGAACGTAATGTGTTTACTAACATACAGACAAGTACATGTTAAATCCAAACGTTGATCAATTGATAACACTAAGTGGAAATCTATATGGCTGAAACGTCCATATCTATGACGGGAGACAGTTTTGTTCTCAAGAGATTTACTGGTCTTAACAGATGATGCACAATGAAAAATGAAAAAACAATTTCTTTGAAATTGCTCTGCTTATGATCATATAATTACGAACAATACTATTGATATACCACAATTACAGTTGTAGAAATTAAAATGTGGCTTAATATACGGTTTGTGAACCATTATCTGCATGAGGAGTCAATGATACATGCTCCGTTTTAACAGTTGCAGCTACATGTATACATATTTAATGAAGGTATCATGAAGGTTGAAATTCAGTAATGTTTAGGGATGAACTTAACGTGAGATCTATGGAAAATAGAAAATAGTGGGGAATATGAAAGTTTTATTAGCTTGACCTATTCTGAGCCTAAGCAATTAGGTCAATTTAAATAAGATCGCTTTAACGTTAATAAAAAAAAGTATTTTGATTTTAACTTTTAATACGTTTTTTCAGCAATTATTAACACCTTAATAGAGCTTGCTTTGAGAGTATCCTCATTCCTAAAGGATATTTTGTAAAGGATAATAAATGGTCTTAATTTTGAATCTTGTTGTACACCGTTTATGGATTAGTAAAGTGTCACTTACAGAAATGAATTAGTTTCCTGTTTTATACATGTTATAATAATGCATGTGTTTATATCAAATTATTTCATCAAGTACCAACCTTCATCTTCGTACATTCTTATCTCCGTGTCGGATGTTAGTACAGGGGCCATATTTTGCACCTGTTGTTTTACTGTGAAAATAGCAAACTGGGTTTCTGTCCCGAAATATTTCTCAACTAACGAATCGTCTGATGACCGTGTGTTGCATATCTGGAAAGGAAAAATAATGAACGCAAAAAATACAGCTTTGTACCATTAAATTAATAATATATAAACATAACGATGTCGTAGTTTTCGATTTCACTTTCGACGATATGTTCCAGTATTAGTAAAAAAATATGGTTAAACTGAGACTACAATCGCAACTTAAAAATATGTGATTAAATAAATAAATGAATCAATGAATAAAAAACTAAATTATACACACTGAAATAAATCTATTATCTCTTAAGCTGGAAATGTATATATTAACGTTCGTTTTTACTTTGCATTGTTTCTGTAATGATTTTGACAAGACACGCTCTACACCAACATTAAACCATCATTTTTAAATGAGTTTCACCTTAACAATCGTCTTTCCAGCCAGTCTATCGTGCATCTCTGCGTTTTTTCCTAACAAACACGTTCTACTTGTAATCGCCCACTGTTGTGAACCTGTAATGCAAATAGTAACTCGACATCGATTGAAATACTTCACCATTGATTGTACAACACGCATATACATTGATACGAGCTTATATTACAGTGTTGAATACAATACGGAATTCGATTGGACGAGCACCAGCGATGTCATCAATACATATTTAGTTCATCCATATGCATTTAGTTTCACTAACGTAGCAACGACAAGTCAACATATATATTTGCATTTTAAGAAGAGTAAGTAATCCGTTATTAAACTGTAAATCCGTGATAAAGCGTGGTAATTTTTTTTTTTGTTATAGCTCTTGTAATATAAACAAACATGTATTAGTTTCATTTGTACGGCAAATGCCACACTAGATTGGAAATACGTTTATCAAGACATCTAGGTTTCAAAAACATACGTCAAAAACTTACACGTACACAACGACGAACAGAATGTCCACCCCATTTGGATTATACAGCTGAACTGCAACAATGCATTGGTAAGCATTGAACATTGAAGAAATAGTATTGAAAAAGAAAACTACATGTTTGATACATTACCAGAGTTCCAGTGTACAAGCATATCGATGAAGCCATCTGGTGACGAAATATCTGGCTGCGTATGAGTTAATGTCATTGGTCCAGTCATAGCTCGTTGTCCAACAGGAATGACTGAAAACGACGTCACAAAGTCATTTATTCTGCAATTAGATAGAACGCAAAGTGTTATACTTACTACCCACAACGTATGAAATATTCAAATTTGTGCCGTTATTGGTGAACTTTGCATATCCTACTGTTCTAACTTCCCACTGTTCGGATGATTATGTTTAAGCTAAGTACATCTTCGGTATCAATCAGTCGATATGTTGGACTAACACTGCTGTTGTAAGTAAACTTTAAGTGTATCGTTTACTAATTTCTCTGGATGTTGACTTTATTGTTTGGGATGTTCTTTTATTTACAGTCGTGTCCATTTGGGCGTAGCGCTACGGACAGGAAACTAGCGAGGTTGTGTGCACATACAATCAATACAAGCTAACAAGTAGCTAGTTAACACAGTTAAGGCTCGCATTAGCTTGCAGTAGCTGCCCTTGTTGTGCCTCTTTGAGAACATATCACTTAAACGCCAGACTTCATTGCCTAGTTCAAATATATTTGTATCTCTATATAAAACCATTTGGCCAACGGTATGGGTCATAATTCAACCAAACACTGGGTACATATTTTACCCGAGGTTGTTCTGGAAAGAAACTTAGTAAATATATTGTTTCAGATATATGCATGCATACATTAATTATAGGAACCAAACAGTTATGTGTACGACGTACACAGTTAAGATTAACGCACCAAAGAGTAATACCATGTAAGCATTTTCTTTATTGTCATTTAAATGTTCAATATTCAATAATACGAGGGTGCTTCAAAAAGTTCTGTCACTAGGCATATATCCTTTGAACTGGATATTACACTGAGATAAAGTAGTGCATTTATAGTACTACTGGGTTCGCTCTCTTAAATTCCACAACAAAAATGAAAAAAATCCGGTTATTTATACCACTGAATAACCTCCCCCTACCACACCTTTTGGATACTGGCATCTCTGAAAATGTCCTTGTTACACAACGTTGTACAAATTATTTGAATAATTCTATGCTTTAAAATTTTCTTGTACGCCATCTGTTCTTATTCGCCTATAATCCATGAAAATGATTGTCGATAATTTGGAAAGGTCTTGATGTAAACCAGATATGAGTGAATGCATATCCCTTAATTTTAGCGGAAATAACATTGATTTTCTTCATTTTGTTTACGGAAATGTTATAATATATTTGAAATGTCGTAATTATTCTCATAGTATTAATATGTTTTCATATTTTTTTACAAATCCTAGTCCTTCAGTGTTTAAATTTCATATTCAACACATTATTGTAGAATATTGCACAATGTTTAGTGAAAATATTGATCATCCAAAAACGCTATTTCGGAAATTTGCCCTTCTATTTAATGTCCATTTATCATTAAATTAATTTTACATGTTAGCTTAAAATGTTAATTTCTAAGACAATGCCTTTTTCATCTACCATGCTTAAATTCTGAATCTTGTAATGCACAGATATAACTGGTAATGTATGAGAAATTTCAAAGGTCTTCGACAAGTACTTAAAGAGAAACGGGCATTTAAAAAAGTAACAGTTAACACACCTGAAAAAAAACTCAGGACGAAAATGCCTCAGTATGTATAAGTGATGTATATTAAATGTTCCATAACTTTTGTCACACAAAAGATACAGCATTCATTTTACCATCAGTGGAATGGTATTGAAACTCACGTTCTTTTGGTAACAAACATCAACAATCACAATGAGCACATAATTGTTAAAAAGCGTTAGTGACAGAACTTATTGAATGACCCTCGTAATACAACTACTACTACTAATAATAATCATCATCACAATAACAATACTAATAATAATAATCATCATTATAATAATAATAATAAAAAGTAATAATAATAATAATCATTATCATCATAATAATCATGATAATAATAATAATAAAAATAATAATAATAATAAAAACAATAAAAAACATATAAACGCAAAGTATGGTTACCGATGACACTCTCAGCGAATCAGATGATCGCATATAATTTCTATTTAAATATGTTCAACATATTACCTATCACGAAGTAATCTTTCTGTTTTATTGATCGTGACGTCTGGGTTGACAATGTATGGAACAAAGTTAAGGGAAGCATCGGATCTGTAATCTGCTGTTAAGTCATCACCTGTCAACTGGCTTAACAGGACCGTTTGGCCGATATGAAGATCTGTAAAATAATGTTAGAGTTTGTAGTATATATATATATAAATTATATACAGTTTAATTTGCCATGCGTTTTTCAATACTGGTTTTCTATCCCGAGTAAAAACATGTCCGCATAACCAAACGAACGCGAGCACTCGTTGTTTATTCGGGCGTATTTGCACGAAAGACAGAAATCATGTATTGAACAACATCATGGTATTTAAATTATAGATAACATTTTTTTCTAAAATAAATGCTGAATAACATACTTGAGATAGTTTACCGCGCACATTGGAATTCCTTTGCATATGCATCTCAAATCATGTGTCGTCACTGACATTGAAGAATGCCAATTAGTGAATTGAAGTTTTACAAATTGAACAATAAATTACCGACATATTTTGAATTATATGTCACACAGTTGTCTTGAGGATTCATTGTCAGTACCAGTTCATTTACAATCATTGAGAAACAGCAAATACAAGTGTATCATTGAAACAACGCAATCAAAATGATAACATTACGCTGACGTGACTATGTTACGTCACTGATTAATATACCTCATTATCGTACTAGGGAATTATTTCCCCCTAGTTGATATCACTTTACCGCCCAATCAGAAATCTCATTATTTATTTGCAAGATATGTAATATAATATATTACTGTTTTTAAATGTATCTAAAATGTTGAGTCTATGGAAATTATTTAAATGGTTTATGGTATATGCATTATGCAATTCTACGTTTTAATCATGTTTGTTGTATTATGTACACAGTTTATGTAATTTAGCATAGTAATTAGACACAGCTTGTAAATAGCATGAATGAAATGTGTATTAAAGCTGTTCATGTTTTATCAAGCAGACATTTTTCTCCTAGCTGTATGTTTAACCTGGTTTAAACCCCCAGCGGCCTTTTTTTTGCCACTGACCGTTCCAAGGCGGTAGCCCTATTGTCAACCCTTTTGTGTTTGTGATGTCTTATTTGACCTTTCATTCATCTTTAAATGTGTTCTTTGTTTCTGTGTGGGTTTGTGGTTGACTGTCGTCCTTGAATGCTGCTTTTCCTGTTCGAGTTTTATATCTATATTTACAATGCTTTTTATTATATATTTATAATATGTTATTCAATATTGCTTATGTTGTGGGTAAGATGTAGCAGGTTTAAACTCCGCCTAACCCTTTACAAAAGCTGTATTAGAGCTGCATAATATCATCAATTACTAGCAGCAATGTCCTAGTGATTCATTGAAATAAATATAATATAATAATACACTTGAAAACAAATCGTGCTTACCTCCGGGTATTTTCAAATCAATCACAATGTCGGCCAAGTCCCTTTTTCTTACTCTTCCAGGACGGACATCCGTGAATTCAAACTTTAACGGTGAGTGGCCATCTGATACCGCTGACTGAGTGTGATCGTTCATTACTGTTACGGTTCCTAACGTTTTTTTACCACATTTATTTGCTTCGTTACACACACGCATGGATACAAATATGACACGTCCTGGCTCCATGAGAAATGCCCCCGGTTTTGATATATCTGTATTGATGTCTTGCCGTAGTTCGTTGAGACTGTACATTTTCTCTCCATTGTATAAAAGATAACCATTTTCTATTTTAAATTCACCGGAAGCATTATAGCCTACCCAAGTGCATGGGAATATATCATCGATAATAAATTCGGTGCTTCCACAACAAAACTCTGCAAAAAAGAGTAGATCAACTCACATAAGAACACTACTCTTAAGAGATTGTTCTTTTTAAAGACATGTATGGCAAGCAAATCTCAAGATGCAAAAACAATGTTTTATATGTCAGTATCGTCTTTTGCATTATGAGAAAACAGCAAAGGAAATGTTTGCTCCTTGAGCCAAGTATTGAGAACGGCCGTTATAACGCTCCCCGTAAGATAATTGTTTTTTTCTTTAAAAACGTTTTTAGTGCAGTTTTCTGTAAATTAACAGTTATTTGTTGAGTATAACTGTATTCTGGACGTGTTGCTGATATTTGAAAATGCAACTCATCATGCTTTTATCAGTTGTTGATAAACATTTCAGAAGTGAAAGTAGGCAGGGTATGAAATTGCAAGGTGTACAAATAGCGTTGACCTATGACACGGTGTTTGTATACAGCCGAAGAAATTTTTCTTAGAAGATATTCAAGCCCATATTTCCTTGTTGATGTTTAATAGCAGACATGTTTATTTGCATGATAAAGTAAGTTTTCCAGAATTCTAGCCAGGTTTGAGTTTTTAACAGGTTGTCAACATTTTCACTTTACTATGGAAAGGGCGTGGAGACTCATGTCGTTTAACCTGATTTTGTACACATAACGACCCGGTTAGTTGATAAAAACGTACCATATCGCTTTATACTCTGGTCAATTGAAATATTCCATGAACCTCCGATTGATGTTGGATCTTCTGATTTCATTGCACTATGAGGGTCGATATCATAATCAAATTTTTCAGCGCCTTCAATTTTTCCTTCTATATCTTCGGGATCGGGTGTTTCAAGAAGTACCTCTACACCTATTTTAAAAAAGGTAACATATATCTAAACGTTGTAGAAAATGCGAAAGCACAATTGTATATATGATACTATTCTGATCATTAATTTTAATGGTTGAGCAATTGCAAGTTATGTAGAAAAACGAATGGGACGCCGCAAGATTTAAAAAAAAAAAATATTACCGTTAACAACTGACGCATGTTCATTGAATTTTAAAACCGCATGTTGTTTCAGGCAAAGTTACTATGATGTAACGATGTTAAAACTGTGTGACGTTTTAACCTTCTTACATGTAATAGCTAACGAAATTTGTTTAAATAAAACGTCACTGTACATAAAGAAATATAAAAAGATCGGACAGGGAAAGTAGCATTCAAAGAGGACAGTCAACCACAAAACCCAGAAACAAACACGCAAACAGATAGACAAGAAGGCAAAAGTAATATTCAATGCAAACGACATCACAAACACAAAAGGGTTGACAATAGGGCTACCGCCTTGGAACGGTCAGTGGCAAAGTAGGCCACTGGGGGTTTAAACCGGTTCTAGGGTGCACAAAACCTTACACTTACCCTACTGTCATCCCATTAAAACAGGACAGTGTAAATAAAGAAATCCCAGCCATGATCTAATCTCTAACCAACAAGGCAGCATCAATAGGCAATATAAGTAAAACACAAATATGCTCGTGTAAATATAATACAAAATACAATAGCCTAGAAAGCCACAATGAAGGTACTCAGTGTCTTGGCAGAAGCCAGAGCAACAAGAGAATAAACCATTAAGGGCACGACAAGAAAGATCATAGACAAACGTCAAACGCCACCATAAACCGCATTTGCCAAAAAAGATATTTCCATTCTTTCAGTAGTTTCTGAGATTAGCTCTCCAAACATTTGACATAATCATAACCTTTGTTTCATTTTCTTTGGGAGGGCTTATCTCAAAAAGTACTGGTTAAGATTAAACCCCTCGCAAATGTACACGAACATACGATTTCTTGGACTTCAAATACTTTGAGAAGGAGTAAAGCTAAGAAAATATCGGACGACTCGCATTACCATTTACGGTGGAAGAAATAGCTCGTTTTGGACGAGTACATGTATGTGCGCTTCAGATGAAAAACGATCGTAAACTATAAAGAAAATAACGAACAAACACATTATTGAATGCAGTGTTATGTTTTTATTTGTTGCCATGAACATGATCAAGATGTCACGTGGTATCGCTACCCTGAATTTTAAAAGGAATCTCCTTATAAAATGTTTTAACATTAAAATGCGTTCCCTGTGCTTAATAGTTACTTTGTATATATGCATGTACAATAGCATCGTTTTATCGCTTAGCATTAAAATGGAGTAGTCAAACTAAATTTAATATAGTCTAAATTACTAGAAAAGTACAACTGTAGAGCCAGTTGAATACAATAACCTTACAATCTTAATGTTTTAAATAAATTACAAAACCAGAAAAAATATCGCACCGCACGTCATGTCATAGTTTGACTTTACTGTCTTAAAAGCCTATACATTGTTTTAATATACGGTTGTTAAACGAGTCATCACTACCTTTTTCATCCTGATATATGGTTGCTAAACCTGCTGCATTGGTGCACTTGACACTTGCGTAATATCTGCTTTTATGTATCAAAACATCTTCCAATTTCTGATTGATGCCAGAAGGATTGTAGCCAGTTGACACAGACGATTGGACATCTTCTTTGCCTTTACTTGTACCAATGGCCCACTCGTACTCCTGTTAGCGATAATGTTAGTACATGTATGTTAGGCCAAATAGAAAACATACAGGTTTAATCATGTTATTTGTTTTATTTGATGAGAATACCTAGACCGACTTCAATTTCGTTAGCATAGTTCTTTAGAGTTAACGCATTTTCATCACCATGATTACTGTTAACTCAATACTATTGTAACTGCATCTACTGTTATATTTTGACTGATGATATAGTAACCGTGTCATCCACTCTAAGTCTTATACATTACACATTATTGAACAAATGTAGACGTACAATTATTAAAACTCTTTACACGTATATTATATTTAGCCGCTGATGTCATTTAGTATACATTTTAATTATTTAAAAATGGACAATGCCATTACAATATATATACAAAATTAAGTATGTACAATTAATACTTACTACATTCGCATTGTTACTTTACACACTGTATTAGGTACATGTTAGTGTTGATGTTAAGGACACTTGTTTGAAATGTAAGCATACTACTTATAACGCATTACTTGAATTTCATCATCTTAATAACCCCGGACGTTAAATTAAAATTGTTTAACTCAATATGTTTTTCGCCGGTCTGATTAATCAACTGTTAAAAGCATTCTAGTGTAAATTATTTGTCATGAACGATATTTATTGCAAGAGAATATGTAATAGGTTTCCGATTAAAATAGCCAAACACTAAATTAGTTTGATATAGATTTCCCAGCAATCTCTATGGGATTTGCATTATGCAAACAACTATTTAGGCAAACCATGTTGTATTGAGGCCATTCAGCGTGTTATAACATGTAAAAGCAAACCAAGGCTTGTTAATAGTGTATTATATAAAACTGTTCAAACTAGTTGCATAAACATATTATAACATATGAGCGCGCATAAAAGTGCATCTTATTAAAAACATATTACGCTACCTGAATTTCACTTTCTTCATCGTTACAAAGCCAAATAACCTTGATAGTGCTGTTGGAGCCCTGATATTCAACAGGTGTGAACTGCCCTTGATCAATGTCGATGTAGAGCAAAACGTCCTTGTCAAATACCGGTGGGGTAACATCCACATAGAATCCATCTGACGATGACGTCACGTATATTCCCGAAGCTAGGACAGCTTTTACTATTGAATTACGTGAAAACGTGCATTATGAATTAACTTGTATAGTTAAGTGGTGTTTTCATTCATTAGAATATAGTATGTAAGACTAAATAAAGAAGTCATTTGAGAGATAAACAGTTAAAAACATATCGCATTATACTATTAAATATATAAGCACTGTTTGGTTGATACATGTCTTAAAATGTATATGTATTGCTACAATGACGTATTAATTCCGTATACTTCGATATCCAATGCTTCAGAAAGGATGTGTAAGGCATATAAAATTATAACATTATTCACCATATATTAACAAATTAAAATGTGTATTATATAAAATACATTCGTAACTTGTTGAGCCATCATTTGTACAATGTACCTGTAATGTAAAACACATTCGGAGATGTATCGTTGTTCTCCGCGGTTGAAGGTTTTAAATCCAAACTCTTCAATGTGAAATTGAGCTGTGTAGCCTTATTGTTTACACAAATATCATCGCAATCATATCTTGAGCATTGACTGGTGCAGGGTAGACACGGAGTGAGAACCTACAAAGGAAAATATTGCTTCAAAATATAAGAACATGTTATGTGTATCATGCTGCAATTATGAATCCTATCACAAGGTCTAACTGTTTTGTTGAATTACAGATTAAAACAGTTATAATATGGTTGGAATGTTTCTATCGGAACCGGATACCCACGATTATTTCTTTCGTGTGCATAACAATGTGTTGGTTGACGTTGCCAATTATGAACGTGTTGTATGTTTATACACACATAATGCTATGTGTCAGTTAGCTAAATCATTGTTGATTCCCGTGAGTTGTATCTGACATTTGTGTCAGATAGGATTTTCCAGAACAAATAAAAATCGTATATCCAGATAATTACATTTACGACATGCAAACATAACCAAGTCATACGTAAATACGTAAACGAAACGGAATAAATGCAGACAAGCATAAGAATAATCTAAAATATATGAACAGTTTTAAGACGTTAACATAACTTATTTAAAGCTACAACAATAGTAGTTCAAACACATCTCTGACAATAGCTCGAAATCCAATATACCTCTCTAAAGGGATAAATATCTACAGCACCCTTTCTGCTTCCAACGCCAGCTTCGTATCTCACAATCGATATATTACCAGCTCTAAACGGCTGTCCATATCTACACAACTCCCCTATGGCTGGAGGAAATATGACATTACGGAATGTAGCAAACACACTCCACGAATCAAGGTCATTCGTAATTTCAGGAAGAAAAGTGTCACTGTTCCACATGTGTAGAAGGAAGTTTGTTGATGTACTCAGTTTCGGAATACCACATAAATAGTTTAATTGTACATCATCTATGTACGTCTGAAGACACATATTTGACTGAAATTGATAACAACATGATATAATGAGTATATAAATGTATGGAATTCCTCTCCCTAACATTGACTTTTAGTTGTTTCGTAACTTCTAACTGCAATATTTATTTTGATATAACTGATTCACGTAATCGGCATTTGTTTTCTAAACGTGCGTGCGGATTGCCTTCAGTGACTGATTGTGATGCGTGTCGTTCCCGGGTCGCCCGGTATATTGAGGCCTCTAGTATAGATTGGTGTCGTAGAGAATATGCCGATCCGAACTATTTTTCTACTTGGAAATGGTTAATTCTTAAAATCTTAGATACCCGTATTAATTTGATCAGTTCCTCCTAGACATAGATTTTGTTTCTAAATTTGAAATCGTGAATCTCATAATTTCATAGCAAATTTGTTTTATTTCAAGCTGATAACGCAGCTTATCATATAATTATTGTTTGACGCCTACGCCAGGGTTGTATTTCTGGAACTAGGAAGCACTAATTCGTAAACTCCAGTTCAGTCTGCTTTCAATGTTGAGGTAGACGAAAAGCAGGACAACTTCCCAGCTCTATACTGAATTCCTAATTACACACATTATTTAAGATTATTGTGCATGCACCACTATATACATCTACACACACGTTTAACTCCTTCTCTAACCGCCGTTACAGATTACGTATGACGTATATCTTACCACACAACCTTATGAAAGACAGATATTTGCTAGAGAAAACAATAAATGTGTGGTCTTTAACAATATTAAGGCAATAATACTAACGCCAATTTAGACAATTGCAATATGTGGACTTCGAGAAATATATGAAGCTCATATTTTCCTGTTAGGTACCACTTTAGTGAAGTATGAAAATACTGTTTACAGACACATTGTTGGTATGCCTATGGATATGTATTGTGTACCTGTTGTCGCAGATTTGTTTTTGTATAGCTATGATAAAGGTTTCATCTTGAAGAATTGCCGAATAAAGCAAACGCATTAGTTCATCCATTGATCGGGCCGAAAATTGAATATCTGCATGACGAATATTGTTTGCCGTAGATTTACCGAAGTCATGAGACATTATTAGTTTCAGCTACTTAATAGTATATTAAGATAACAGTATTTATTGAGAGGATTCATATACTCTCAAACATGTAAATGAGATCCGTAATTGTACAATTGCTATCGGTCAATAATCATAAAAAAAAGAATAGCTTAATAATATATATAATGCAATAGAGTGACATAAATACATACTAGTAAGTCTTCTTTGGTGATGATGAATTCCAGACGGTAATTGTGGAAAGAACTAGCCGGGTCAAAATTTAGATCTGACCTAATTCGCATCACTGGTATGTTCCTGTCGCGGAATTGGCACCATGTGACAATGTACGGTGCTGACCCTGAAATCAAAATAGGATGCAATAATTTACTTTCAATTAGTTTAACTTGCTTTTGCAAACATTTATCGTGCTACCATGTTTCCCACTAAATTATAATACAAGTAACATCAATTGATTCAAATAAATACACCTCATCAGAAACGACAGTTATAGAGTCGATACAATATATGTGTTCAAATCACAATTATTCGCATATCGTACCTGAGTAGATTTGAACTCCACACGAAGTCTGTTGAATGTTATTCTCATTCTGGTCCTCATTCTGCACTGTTGCATTTTGCATGGTATTAAATTCGTCTTCTATGTCTACTAGACTCTCGTTCAGACTTGCTGAGTAAGCATCACAGTCAGAACATGGACATTCGATATCCTTGCGAGAAAAAATGTAGGCGAACTCAAGTCAAATATAAACCTCGATATCGCCCAATCTCATTAAAATCAGACCCTTTATCACTCTACGATACTCTACACTACTAAGGATCTGACAACACTGCATTGGAGATCACGTCAGATTGACCTCAAGATTATCCAATCAGATTTCAGCCTACAAAATCGCTCGGTACAGACTGCTTCACTGCGCATGTTGCGTTTTAGTCAAACGCTGTGGAGCTGTCTACGCTCGGTATAGAAAGAGACCATGTCCATAACTTTTAGCTTATAAAACACAACATAATTGCGTTGACAAACATAACACACCAACCATTATTGAATATATACTGAATAAAACCAAGACCGTTTGATGGAATTCAATAGTGCTACAAAACAAATGAAGTACCGTACCACTACGTGGGGATGAACTCGTAACCCACACTAAAATCATACTCGCGGGTAATAATAATAGAACGTCGCAATAGTCGATTTCGCTATCAACTGAGCTAAGCGAACCAGACGTATAACAACTTATAATGTTGCAATAATCTCGGTAGAATATATATTTTTCAGATCCAAAAGGATGTTCCGAATGTTTTCAAAACACATGACCGGTGCGATTTTCTTCGTATTCTTGATGTAAAACATGTCATTTAGTGCATTTCTTTGAATTTATCGTGCAATCCACAGAAATAACACACGGTGACTTTATTTTTATTCAGATATATGTGTTTATGTGTATTTTCGATTGTTCAGTTCATTCGAACATCATCTGAAGTGCATATGAAACGCGCGATTTCATTGGTTGAATTTAGTTGATCTTCTCGTGAATATTGATTAGATGAAAAGTCGATCTGACGTGACCTCCAAGGCGGTGTAAGCGAAGAGTATCAAAGCGTAATTAGGATTTGATTTTAATAAGATTTTAATAAGATTGGATATCGACAATTACTGTATTTGTATTACTTAAATACGTAGTTAGCTTACATATATCCATATGGAAAACTAATACTGTTTAACAATGCTATAGCAAAAGCGAGTAAATGTCTGCACAATCTAGACTTGTTTATGCCCCTTATGACAAATTTACTACGATAAATGGATTTATTTTTACTTCATGTATTAAATACGTAACGGTAGATGATAATGTTATGAGGTTAAGTGAAACTGAAATATCATTCCACACGAGTTTCGAATCATTATTTAATGAATCAGATATACAACACGTGTATTACCACCGTGACGTTAACGCAACAAGAACACAGTTCTGATGTCAAGCCGGGCGACTTTTTGTAGTTATGGGTCTGGAATTGTTTTATTTCAGTATCTAACAACAGTATTTCCGTAGCAACTCGTTCATCGCCGGACACTGCTTTCAACGATATCTGTTAAAACAACAATACTTATAAATATTCTGTAGCGTCGTATACCAAATTAATAAAACAAGCAGTTTTAATCTCCCTACGCAACAATTCTTAATAATGTATTCTAACCAGGACCTAATAAATGATGTATTAACTGTCGCTTGGCGTAATAAATTTACTTATTGATAACAATTACTTGTCTTTATTATCAATATAGATATAAAAATCGAACAGGAAAAGCAGCATTCAAGGACGACAGTCAACCACAAACACACACAGAAACAACGAACAAATTTAAAGATGAATAAAAGGCCAAATAAGACATCACAAACACAAAAGGATTGACAATAGGGCTAACGCATTGGAACGGTCAGTGGCAGAAAAGTCTGCTGGGTGTTTAAACCAGATTCTAGGGTGCACCAAACCTCAGAAGTCGAACTTAAACTGCAGCATTTGCAGAACGCAGCCAGCAAAACCACGCATGCATGTAACAGAGGTAGTTAAATGGAAGTCCGTATTCATATAGTACTAAAACAAAGAGTGACAATATTGTGAGGTATGCCAAACTTGGGTTATGGTGCACCCATAGAACAGTGTTTCAACCTCCAACGGCTTATTTGGGACATTTTTCACATATTTTTCACCCACTCTTGCTAAACACACACAAATTAAAACAATAAGACATAAACAAATACAATGTAAATTACATAGAAAATCTAAGTTCGAAAAATAAACTGCTCATCAATTTGTTTTGCGCAACGCGTTTGAATGTGACGTATTTTTGTATTTAGTTATTCAACTGTCCGTGTTTGTGTCTCTTAATAAATAAATAATGAGAAATGGGTCCCTTGGAAGCAAGAAACACAAACAAGAGATAAAAGTAGCAGACTCGGTTTTATTGAGTCTGTTCATGAGAGGTAATGTAAAGTGCAACACTTCTCACGCCTCCTAGCAAGGGTTTAAACGATATTCTACTTTAAAGCATCACAGATTGGGCTTGAGGATCCCAAAAGAACCAGTAAGTAATATCACTACTGATTTGTAGTCGGGGCGACATTTACAGCCGCCCCACAACACTAGACAAACGCTAGTGTGAATGTCAATAACGCCTTTGTATTTAAATGTGTTATGTTCTAAATTTATAATATTTTCTTTTTAATTCGCATTTTTGAAATATACAAAACATGTTTTTAACTTGTACTTTATTACGCAAAATTATTTATTTAAAATGAAAAACAACTTGCGATCAAATTTATGTAGAACAACACTTTTAAATTATAATTATATTGACCATCCTGTTTAATATACCTCATATGTCCCTTCATCTTCGAAATTCGCATTTCTGATGAACGCTCCAGATAGCATGTTTAATGTCTTCGAATCCCTCGACATCTTTATTACCATTTCTCCTGTACGATTGTCAATCTTGATGTGTTGTGGAATGTATATTATATTCCACCTTTTTCCTTCTGGACCGGTTAATAAAGGTCCATCAATTGCCGACCAAGTGTCCTCCGTAAAGGCAACACTTTGTGAAGGGCATGCCTCTCCTTCAATACTTGGGTAATGCAGAAACGTCCCTAGTATAATAAGTGAACACTAGTATATTGCCATACAAAGAAGTGTAGAACAGCGAGATATATACTTTTCACGACCGTTTGGACATTATCTTTGGCGATAGATCATCATTTGCGGTGATAATGGTTTTAATTGTTTTTTATTTATATCGGTATAACACAAAATTGATTCATTGCTTATCTGGTATAAACCGGTGTTATTTTTAATGAAATGCGATGTGTCAAAATTAAATGCTAGACATATGTTTTACATAATTATATCGTTTAACAAATATCTAATTTCTAATTAAAATCATGTGAACCTTGGGTTGTGGCGGCTTTGGACATTATACCTGTGTTTTTAATTGCATATGTGACTATATGCAAATGTGGTATAATAAGACACACTAGCAACTATTATACCAAATATTTGTAACGGCTAACCTGTAACTTGTGATGTCGAACCCCACCACACTACATCAGACTTGTAATCTACGCCTTCAACAACATGCCCTGGTGTCGGAAGAGAATCGTCGAACAGAACAGGTGATGTTATTTGAGCGAGAACAATGCCAGCTCCGTTTATAATGGATAATCTAACAAAATACGGTATAGATCTCTCTAGACTCAGGTCACGGAAAGAGAATTCGGTTGCATCAGATTTCAAAGTAACGTTCGTGCCAATCTGACCTTGAATCACATGGTCTTGGCATGAACTTCCAAACCAGAGAGATACAACATACGAGCTTATTCCGGATTCATTGTCAATATATCCCTCCCAGTTGGCTTTTATTGCAGTTTCCTCAGAGGTGTAAGCCACTCCCTGGAACAGTTTAAAAGAAGGTACTTTCAGAATTAATTATATTAAAATAAGGACTGTCTAGTTATGTTATGTAAGGATATTCCGTCAAAATAAAGTAATTATCTATTTTGCAATTGCATGCTTCTTAATCAAATGTTCAGTGTATATATCCTGTATCATTTAAAAGCCGCCTTACTGAAACAATCTATATTGATGACAGTGTCTGCAATAACATATATACCATACAGTTTAGTAATAACGTGCTTCTTTTGTTTGTATTTGGATGTCAGTATATTTGCAGAACAGTTGACAAGCATATTGTTTTGGGCACTTTAGTTTATACAACAGTTTCAATCAAACGTGAACTCATTGACAAAACATATGCTATGCAATTAAACACGGATGACGTTATATTTGTTTAAAAAAACGTGATACTGATCATTAAAGCCAAACCATATTAAAGTAAGGTCCAACAGTCACTGCACCAGCAACAGGCTCAGTCTGATCCAATGTGGTTGTAGCCATTGTCATATTACATTCACCTGCATAATCTACACCTGGAATTAATGACAACACTTAAATAACTGAAATACCACAACGCCGACTTCTAAAAAATAAAGTCAGAAATGTTGTAATGTAGATTTATTACTGAACATTCACAAGCATACACTTTCAGTTTGCATTACTGTTCAAGTTTCAAATGTGACGAGTGCTGCTGTAGGTCTACTCAAAATGGTGTTTCTACATCAATCGATTTTGATCTCTTTATTGCCATTTGTAACAAAGGTCAACATTTACCCGCTATTTTTAATTAATATATAAAAGCGTGAATGATATCATTGTTGTAGAACATGTAAAAGTTAATCGGAGAACTTAAAGTGAGTCGTCATATTGTGTTGCTTACACTATATGTCATGTAGTGTCAGATTAAAACATGTGGCGCTAATATATGTAAACAGTCAAATACAACATTTACTTAAACAGCACGTTACTTACCACAATATACAACTCGAACAGTAAATGAAGCATTTTCAGAACATAGTCAAACTAGTCAACAATTACACGGATAGACACCAGTAAAGTATGCGACAACACATAGAAGTGTTGACAATATGGGGTACCTCCTTGAAACGGTCAGCGGCAAACTGGCGAATGGGGTTTAAACCAGGTTATAGTGTGAGCCAAACCTCAATCGACTTGGCAGAAAACAGAACAACAAGAGAATAAACCATCAAGGGCAGGCAAGACGAGATTGAAGAGAAACATTAAACGTTACCGACCCTTTCAGAGTTTCGTTACGTCATCATAATGTCCACAATGTGTCGGTTTATCGCACAATCTAATACGAAAGCATAGTGGCGAGCTGTACGTTGGTCAACCACTAAACATGCAGTACGTCTTAAAATGACAGGGTCATAACCTCGTTTGATTAACGTTCTTAACATCTTAATGAACACTATATGAAAGTGATAACGAGAAAGAGTCTTTCGAAGTTTGTAAATCACGTCACCGTAAATATCAAGTTGTGCTAGTCCTGGTCGCAGAGGAGGTTTTTATCTTTTATTTATTTTCTTAAAGTGTATCTGGGTTACAATAGTAGCAGTTTGCTAAGGTTTTTCGAAGTTTATGGTAACGATAGCCCTAATGGAGTATATTTTAGTTACATGTATACAGAGATTACAAATAATAAAATTACTCAACTTGACTAAAATCTCTAGAAAAAACGAATAAGTTGAGAAACATATATTATATATGACTTAAAAAGCCGCCAGGGAAACAGCCCCGTCTAAGTAGGATCAGCGATGTCAAAACTGAAATCGCTTGTAATGAAGTTTGCTTTTTCAATCGAGAGATGTAAACTTAGTAAATAAGCGACAGTATCCGAAATATTAGCTTTGTTGCAATCGTCCAAAGCATGTGTACATACCAATTACAAACACATAATACATGTGACCTTGGGTAAGCTGTAGCTCTCCTAGCTTCTTGTATGTGTTGGTACCAACATTTGTTACGGTGACTATGTTAAACACTTCAGCTTTCTTATCGTCAGACATTTGACCCCCATCAACCTGTAGGCAAAAATGTACCATTATAAAACTAATATGTGATCCGCAAATAGTGTCGATACAACAAATTTAACCATTTTAAACTTACGTACGTTAAAATTGATGTGCCTTCTATCAAACAACTGTTTATGGAGGAACTCTTTAATATGTGTTTCATTCGTTCCAACCCTATTTACTATGTACTGTATCAATATATATTTGTAATTTAAACATGGTTTAAATAAAATATGTCTAACTATTTCCTGATCATAAGTTATACGGAAAGCTTTGTACCTATACTTGACTATTTTTGGTAGTGAACTCGAGTTTCTGGTGAACACCGATTATATGCATAGACCACAGACCAGTCACATCATGTATGTATAATGTATAACATATGTATGCTATTTATATATATATATATATAAAAATTATACATGTATGTCATGCGTACGGAAATCAAGTTAATACTTCATGTAAATCATGCAACATGATACTTTCTATTATTTACACGTCATACGTAATCAACAGGTAAACGCCACACGTTTGCGAAAATTCCAAACACAGTGTTGTAAAAATGTTTTGTTTCTAATGACACAATTACAACCGTATATACTATGTCGGTGGTGTTTTCAGTATTATGCTTAAACTTAGTAATACACATAGAAAACACAACGCACCACTTGTTTGCAATCGAAATCAATTACGTCATAATGATCAGCAACTGCTACGTAATACAACATAAGCTCTTCTTCTGAAGTGAATCCATCCCATTGAATGCCTAGCGATGTGTTCGATGTTACGAATTTAGGGAGTATAATGCTACCAACTGAAAAATAATAAAACTATATTGGTCAATGCATTTACCAGTAATAATAAACACAGATTAAAATATGCCGAGAAAAACAATAATACCCTTGAAGTCATTCAACATATAAGTTATATAAGAAATCAATAGTTAATTATTAGCATGATAAGGTAAACAGCGATGTCCTGACCTTTTAAAATAACAGGTCATAAACCTCATTTAACTTGTTACATATGTAAATGTAAAAATGTCTAAGATAACATATTATTTCTCAAATTAATTCTAGACAAATACAATCTACAAAACAAAACTATAATTTACCGGTCACTCCACCATTAAAAGTTACTGCGAAACCATTAGAGGTGACTTCAGCAGTTGAGAATGACTTGCTGTATGCCTTGACTGTGCAATAGTACTTTGCAATACCAGGCAGTAGGGAAAGACCTTTGAACGTATGGGAAGTATTTGTTCCCACATTTGTAAATCTAACAATATTCGCTCTGGTAGCTGAAAATCGTCTATCAGTTCCCAAAGCAACTTCATAATAAGACACTTCCTGATTGTTGGGTGAGTCATTGTCTATACCTTTGTTTCCTGAAAAATGTATATGTGTATACACATTTTCTACATCGAAGATATTCCATATGTAAACGTGTTAGCATAATAAACAAATACAATCAGTAAGATACCACTTTTTAACACGGACAATTCTATTTTTTACATGCACCATGAAAACATAAAGTTATAAGCACATTTCAGGAAACTTTTCCAAGATTCGGACGTGTTTGGGTTCAGCGGAGTTTTTAGACATTTGAAATATTGTCAGATCAACTATTTTGGTGGATAATATAATGTCTGCGTGAGCGTTCACGATGTAGGCATTTTCGTTAGCATTAATTTTGGACTACCTGTTATAACTTCTTCCAAGGACGCCGTTAATGAAACTCCAAAGTTGTCCCAGTTGCATGCAACAGTTGACTGTGATGGCACGACGTTAAGGTCGTACCCAAATATATCACCATCGAATACCGTACCCGGAGCAAGTGGTTGGTTGTGAATTGTTACTCCATCAGATCGCAGAATGTATGTATACCCGAGTGCACTGATTACACGCAGTAGCGAGTAGAACGTATCCCCGTTGGTCATAGTTAATTGGTCGTTATTTCCTCTAGTCAGTCCTTCAATCAAAATACAATACACATATAACAGTTTACGGAGACAAATAGTTGACGAAGACGATATGTCTGTTTTTTAATGTATTATGCTGAACATAAAACAAGCTATATTTGGTTGGTACATATAGGGAATACGTGCGAGGAAGACGTAGCGCGTGAAGAAACACGTTGTGAGGTTATGTTGGATATATGAATAGTGAGAAATATGAAAGGGACATTTGGCTGTTAAAAGGGGGCTTTTCGTATAAATTCCCCGTCCTGTATATAAACGTATATAGACTTTCCCAAAATATGTTGATTGATAAAAGCATGATATTATATGTGTCTATTAATCGGTATTGAACATAGGGCCATTAGTAAAAGATATATTATAAATAAACCTACCCGTCATGTCTGTAAAATTTTGAATCATTAGTCCATCTATTCTTTCTATAGCCCACTCATAATGTACAGCAGGGCATGGATCGCCGGAGACATCCCATCCAGCGTACAGTTTCGATGGATCGGACTGGAAATCACTGAAATGTAGTCAATTCGTGATACATTATTCGCCGTGGTAACAGTGTTGCTTTTTATATTTTTAAAACGTGTATAATCATGTTTATTATATACGTTCGTTCATAAGTGTACTTAATTGAAATTTCTCTACGATCTGGAATATTTCGTATCATAGCTGTTATTTTTACTTGAGAGGGATATGGAAATGTCAAGTCGGTGCGCTCATGTATAACAAAATATAACACAATTATGCAATTAAGAATTTTTAAATATGCTCTAGTTAAGTACTGATAAACGGATTACGTGGAAGCATAACACACAAACACGACTTGATTTTATTGAGGAGTCTGTTCATGAGTGGTAATTTACTTTGTAACACCACTCACGCCCCCTAGCACACAAGCCACAGATAATTAATGAGCGATTTTTAAAAGTATCACGTTACGCTCTCTCCTGTTGAAATATTACCTCCAACTAAACGCGGCACTATAGAGCGTATCTTCATAACAAAGGGCACTATTTATTTTCGTCAAAACGTCTGCAGTCTACCAATTTGAGACTATTCGGGTATTTTGCGAATATCTTGAACCCAACATCAGTTGTGTCAGTAATACGGCTACTGACTTATATATTAATTTTGTATTTTTAATTTGCGTGCGGCGGTCATACACGAGTTGTATTGATAAACACTACTTACACATCACCCTGAACAGCAGGATCTGCATCCCATACTCCGACATGTGACAGGGGACTAAGCCCCTGGCTGAGGTATGATAGGTATACACCATTCGATGTTGATACACTTGACAATCCTACTCCATTGACAGCCAATATCTTCACATAAACCTGTAACACCAACAATTGTTGTTTACACTTTCACTGTTATATAGATGTCACAACATGTGGAGGAATGGTGAACATAAGTTCGAACTTATGTTCGAACTAAATTCTAACTTAGTTCGAACTATCTATAGAATGTATACATATTTATAGAGCATACCTTCTGCAAACCGAATAGGTTCAGACCATATAGATTGTAGATAGTGTCTTCAGGAAACGGTGTAAGTAAGAAGTAGTCTACAATATCAGTACCGCCCTCTGTTGATCCTACAGCCATGTAGTAGCTGCGGAATAAAATATTTACATGTAATATTCACAATAGAATTGGGCAAGCTATAATAATTAAGTATATGCCTAATGCAATCAAAATAAATATCGATCAAATAGCTTCCAATGTTACGTTCTAGAGTAAGTCCTTATTGTCCGTAACAAGCGCAACCAATCTTAATATAGAATCTCACATGTGGCGGTAGATAATACTACCATATATTATATATTATTGGAAGGGTATCCGGTGAAGATAGGGAATTCCAACCCGAGGTATATGTGTTTTTATCGGAACCGAGGGCTGGAATTTCATATCTGAACCGAATACCCATGATAGATTCTTTTTCTTGCATATCAGAGACATGTTGTGCTTTGACGCCGCCAGCTACAAAAATGTTGCATGTTTTCCCTGCATACCTGATGTTGGTGCGCGCGTGAATTTTATAAATCTCGACCCTACTGGAAGATAAAAATATCTAGCCCAGGTAAAATGACGGATATCCTTGTCCGGTATGCAAGAAAGGGTTATCTTTACCAGTTATCTATATATTAACAGAGTTCCAAATTACGAATTTTAACAACGCAGAATGTTACGAGTATATTAGCATAACAATTAGAACCACTTACTCTTTAATATCTGATTCCGTATCACCGAAGGGTTGCCATGCAACGGCCAATGATGTGAACGACTCCTGACAAACTGCGTCGTATTGTAGACAATCTACAAGATGGAAATTATATTACAGAGGGTTGTCCGAAATGTTCAAGTATATGCATGTTAATAGTTACGGTTTCATATGTTGAATAACATGCCGGTCAGACTTATATAAAGTAGCTCTCATTAGGAAGAGCTAGTGTACCTTATTTAAATAATTCTACAACATAATAATTATACCAGTTTCGTATATTATAACAAACATTATATTGCATATTTGAAAATGTAAAATTCTGATATTTCCAAGTGCATATCATTGACGAATCATCAACATCCGTATGACTTTTCTCTTCAGATTTGTGTTTGGAAATAATTCATTACCATTACATTGATTGAAAAATGAACTCGGGATTATCATGTGAGTTGGTCAGGAAGGTTCTGCTTTATTATACTATTTTTACAATTGCGTCGACATGAAGTGATGCAATGTTATCGTTATATTCATATATGATGAGAAAATCACAAAACTCTTCTACACACCTGAGGAATCAGCAGTGCAGTGTATATAAAGGTTTCCCGACTTTCCTTTCCCATAAACATGTTGATGTGATAGTTCTATAACATTTCCTGGAACTGGCGGTGTTGTGTCGATGTTGATTGGGTCCGAAAATGAGGAAACAGTCTTACCAACACCGTTGTAGGCCTTCACAGTGGCATAATATACGTGACCATGTTCGGGTGTAATGTCGTACTCTGTTGTACCAAGTATAATTACATAAGTATGTGCAGTTGAACAAATAGCATACAGTATTTTGCGTCATTGATATCGTGTGCGTGTTGATGATTTGTGTGCACAAGCTGCCATCAACATTGTAAAAAAGGAAAAGGGTATAAGTCCAACAGGAATAGTAGCATTCACAGAATAAAGTCACTCCAACAAGTACTACAATGCAAATGTGATTAAAAAAGTACATCACAAACACAATCAGAAAAAAACACAATACAAACATATAAGAATTGACAATAGGTGTACCGCCTTGAAACGGTCAGTGAAAATAAATATGTATCAATAAATGTTTTTAAAATATAATTAATTTCTAGTGAAATGTCATTTAAATATACATTCTTAAAATGATGCCTAAAACATTGTGGCTGTTCACACTCTCTTTCTACTTGGAAAACGTCAATTTTTAAAATTATAGATACACGTATTAACTTGTATAAAGCTAACCCCTCCCTACTTCTTCCGAGACCTAGGTTTACCATTCGTAATTTAAAATCGGGAATTCAAGAATTCAAGAATTTCATCAGTTTGTTTTAGTTCCTGCTGATGAAGCAGCTAATAATGTAATTATTGCTTGACGCCTACATTACGTCAATGTTTTATCTCTGGAACTAGTTACTTTCCCTCAGCCTCGTCCGTCGGATGGAGACGTAAACCGTGCGGTCCCGTGTATCGGTCTATCCTCCGAGCACGTAAAAGAACCATAGGAATCTATTCGATAATAAGAGTAGGGCAGGTTCCGGGATTCCTATGTATCCTTCCCCTCTCTCTGGGGCGGCTCTTAATAACCTATACTGTGTTGATGCGCCGTTAAACAACATTCAATTCAATTCGGTTGCACTAATTCGTAGACTCCAGTTAATTTTAGTGAGTATGATGTTGTTCCCACAAATATCATTCGGTGCACTACTTTCAAGGCTGGGGTAGACGAAAAGCAGAACAAACTGCCAACTACGTACTGGATTCTTAAATTACATAAACATCTGTATAAGGCCCTCTTTCCTTCTAAATCCAGTACCTGCACCACCACAATTATCTCCAAACTTTTAATTTCTTGTCTTACTGCCGTTAAAGATCATGTTAAACAATATTATGATAAAACGTATGAAAACTCTGGGATTAATTTGTTTTGGTCCATAAAAAATCAGCAGACGTTCTTGGCAAAGTTTGCAATAACGTCAAAATTCATCGATTAGAACTTATGACTTATCTACACTATATACAACCTTACCACATCACCATATCAATGACAAGCTTATTGCTCTGATTCAAAAAACATTCGCTTGGGAAAATAATACATGTTTGGCCTGTAATAATATTAAAGCGTTCTTTGCTAAAATCTAGGCATTTATATGGAATATGAGACTTGTCAACTCTTTTTTTGCTTTTGACGACATATGCCTATATTCCTTATTAACATTGCCATTCATAAATACTGATAATACTTGTCGTTTTGCGTGTGTTTCGGTTTGCTGTGTTCTGTGAATTGTGCATTTATTGTTTATGCTTATTTTTAGTATAAAACAACGATGATCATGTAATATGTGTATGAAAAAGAGAGCCATGACGGCCCTATATCGCTCACCTGAGTATTGAGCTTCACTGAGACAGACGACACACAATGGACGAAGAGTGGTCACAATAGCTCACTCTTGAGCTCTTCGAGCTATGGTGAGCTAAAAACAAAAGCCTATACGATCACAAAACAAATACTTAATGATTTAGTAGAACCCAGAGCAACGGGAGAATAAACCATTAAAATTCCAATAAAAATAACATATGAGAACTAACCCCAAATTGTATCAGTGTCGCATGTGTTAATGAACGTTGCGTGATGTAAAACTATTCTAATCCATTGAAAATAAAATCCGTTTAAAAAACATTTCATCTCGATTATTCTTCATTTATTAGTTAATAAGTGTGCGTTTACGTGAGCGCGAGATATTGTTTAATTATTACAACTGTTTAGTGTTAGCAATTCTACATTCTATCAACAACTATCAGTTTTTGTATAGGTTATCTTTGGGTAAGAGTTAAAGATCCCTAGTTTAAATCCCACTCAGGGCAATTATTTGTTCCTACGGCGTTAACATAAGGCAATGCAATGGTTAAATTAACTTTGCAATACACGTCAATATAGAACTCCAATTACTTATGAAGATTCATTCAGTAAACTGAAAACATCTTAAGCCTCTATAGTGTAAAAGGTATGGTATTGCATACGCTTTTACAAGCTACGTTTACTTTCAATGTAGCAGGAAGCGTCAATATTCACTCACATTGGCGTGTAGTAAAATGTGTAATGTATACTCGTTCGTGATTGGTGACATTTTATGTTCATGTCAAAGGAGGTATGTCACGTGATCTACACAATGTTGATTTCATTGTGAAAATTCCCACGATGTAACGACAATATGTTTGTTTCGAATAAATATTTTTGGTGAAAATTAAATGTTACAATCTATGTTATTGTTCTAATTTAAAATTGTGTATGGTATGTAAAGGTTTTTAGATTTGTATTGGAATATATGCACTCATTCTTCCGCGTATACATATTGCAATCCTAAAGTTTGTTATTCAACCGAACTCGTGCATGTATCCAATACAAATCTAAAAAAAATATAAATATGTGTCATTATTCTTTCTTCGGAATAATATATATATACTGGAACCCGTCACACATACCATGGACAAGATATACATCGGAATTGCCTGGTAATGAAACACGAGCTAACACATCCTTGTCTCCAGGATTGGTTCCCAGGGAAAAGTCGTATCGTACAATCGGGCTCTCGTTGTCCAGGAATGGTGTCCATGTACACCGTATTGGTACATTGGGCTAAAAATGCAAATGGTTTTACTAGGCTTGAGTTACAAATGGACAGTTTTAGAGTTTAGCGGGAATAAAACTAAATACAAATGACACTACTGACAAAGGTAAACGACTCAAATTATGTCAAGTAGCTCGAACAATGAATCTAACTTATACGGAAAGGGAGAGAGTTTGCATTATACTATAACGTACATGTATAATGGTTTTGCAAACTTTAAATGTTTTATGTTTCTATTTCATACTTATAGGTACCTGTGCATATCGTAAACATGTAACGGTTCCTTCCTGTGGTGAAGTTTTGTCAGTGACTACAGCTACAGCGTATACGCTAGCCAACAGCCCAGCCTTGTTACGTACGTTAACAGTCAGTATATTAGGTGCACCTAAAATACACGAGAATTTGTCGCATTTGAATATACGAATTTACGTACTTGTATACATTAATTTTATGTGAGCTTTTTTTTATCCATATTAGTTAATATACTGCTTGTGAAAATCGACTGCACACCATTTATAACATTCAACATGCAAACATAAATATATAAATATATATATGACTCGTACCTAACTGACGCAGCGATGAGTTGTCGGTCCCACCTTGGTATATTGTGGATACATGTTGCTGTGTGACATTCGTAATGTCAGAGCCAAATGGGAACGTCCCAACGCTGTACCATGTTGTGTCTATGTTATCCAGAATTTCCTTTGAAATTATTTCAGAATCTGAATAATGCCAGTTTGCCCGTAGAACTTCTGCATCAGATGTATATATATTTCCGAATTCCTCTTTTTGTGTAAGGTCAACATCTAACACACTGTACGTACAAGAAACAAATAACGCACGTAAATATTAAGAGTTACACAAGACATACGTATATATCATGCCTGTTTGTGATGTCATGTTCACCCGATCATGACAATAAAGGCTACTTGAAAACCATCATTTAACCACGAAAATAAGATTTGCTTTGAAACCATCGAGTTCTGCATAACATACTTATATAGGTACAATGTAGCAACTATACATATACTATATAATTCCGTTACAAGTAACCTTTCTCTTGTTACTCAACCAACGCATTACAGTAACTGAGCTTGTGCGAGCTTCTTCGGTAAACATATGTCATATTTATCCCGAAATATTATAAACAAATACCTTATTTGAATACATTACGCTATTTTCCAGTATATATGTTCATAAATGTCTCGTTTACATTAATGTTATATGATGCGAAACACGGTGATTACGCGATTGAAAATAGAATTCAGCGAATTCGTTACCGAGAGTGTTAGTAGCATTATCGAAATGTTAGTAGTGCATAAGTATGTGTTATTGTATAATGCTTATTAAACGGTACTAATATATTATCCCCAATCACCGGTTGTGTATAACTGTAATTGTAAAGGAACAGCCTAACGTACGAAATTATAATCCCATCCTAGATAGATGTTGTTTCTATGAAATATAATCAAAATCAATATTCATCGATTTTACCGGTTCACAGTCTCAATAAACATTTTTATGTATTATAGCTTATATATACATATTTCATTTAATATTCATCGAGCTGAACTGAAGCCAATGCTAGTTTTTGCTAATCTAAGTTTCAATTCAATCAATTTAAATATTCAAAAGCAACATGTGCTAAAATTAATACATATTTGCTATATGTCGAAAACGCTTCATGTTTCACAAGTGAGTCAGAATAGAAAATCAAACAGCAAATATACACTACACGACACTCCTAAGAACTCCGATTTCAAATAAAACATTTATATTTCATCATAATTTGCTCATATTTGAACACGTTCTTTACATAGGTGACTCGCAGACCTAATGACATGTCTGTGGGTGACTGAATGTAATCCAGTTATCAAATTGATTTTATTTTTCAATGTTATCTGATGAATCAGTTAAACATATTTCATACGACTTTTTCAATTTTGTACATTCCTTTTAAAATATTGAAATAAACTGTATCTGGGGTATCTAATAGTGTATGACTTATTCTGAAACTAAGATTAACCTGAAGAAGAGTGGCACATAAAACTAGTTTGTATTAAACATGTTAAAGGTCCGCTATACTTTTGACTAAGCACACAGTCATACTTAAAGCTACGGAGTCTCTATATCAATCGAATTCTTTTGTGTGGGAGAGTCTTTATTGGTAACTCCATGTTCACCAGCTCATGACGAAATCGGATATTTAAGCGAGCAAATATAACGCAGGACATTATTTATTGTATAGACATCGTCCAGTGCACATCGTACTTGTAAACATGTAACATTATGATTTAAAAAAGAAAAACAAATTGCCTCTTTCGGGTCTCGAACACACGACCTTCTGATTTCAAGACAGGTGTTATATCCACTGAGCTATAACGCTTGTTATATAAACTACCATCTATTATAAGGCAAAATAAATTAACATATTTGAACGCAACTCAAGACGAATCCATAAATATATAGTCCATGTTGTCGGACGTGTAAAATAACATTGCCTTGTGTAATACTATAATTTATCAATCTGAAACTAATATTCCACCTCAAAACAATCATATTTAGACTCATTCTTTAGCGCTTGATGAGTTTGTGTGCGCGCTTTTTATTTCATAATGCCTATTTAGTGTTTATAATGTTAGAACATACCAATAACTAGTCGTGGTCTAGTGGTTAAACGCACTGCCATCAAAACTTCCAAGCGCACCGCCTGTGGTTCAAATCAAAACTTTCAAAATACCAATCAATACTTTTTTATCACTTATATACTGAAGCCGTATATTGATCGATGTTACCTGTACGAAGACTAAAGAGAAATGTGATATTTACCGCATCGATGTTTGCCTTATATACCGACTAATGTGGTGTTCGTCGAATTGAAACTACTTCACACGTGACTGATTCATATTCATGAGTTAATACCAGTTAAAATAGCGACTCTGTAGTTTTAAGATAATTAAATATATATACTTATCAAACAAAAATGAGATTTCTACGGTGACAATGGTAAAGAGTTTGTAGTTATTTTTGCAACGATTTGTGTTCTACGACAACGACACAATAAGTTGTCGTTAACTTATACAACTTGTATTACCTATCAATAGCCACATTAGGAGCTGTTCTATCGACAGTAAACCCATCCGAGACCGTAGTTAAAACATGTCCGATGTTTGTAATTGCCCGAACAGTTGTATAATAATGTTGACCTTGATCCAATGCAACTGACATCTGACCAAACCCAGAATATGACACGCCTGTAATCAAAGTTAAATTACTTGAGCAAAAACATACTATTGTCTAAATTAATGTTTTACACATGTACAAAATATTAATGTAGTTTAGAAAAAATATATACATAATAACGTCGCGTCAAATCTAGAATCAAATGGGGAACCTAATTTGAATAGAAGCGTTCCCTGATATCCGAAATGAACTGTCATGGACCCTACTTTTAGACCAAATACTGCATATTTTAAATATAATTATCGCATAATTAGAGTCTTAACGACCTTTTACATTAATTAATTTTGTATATTTCTAGTAAATAAATATATCAATTATAAAACACAATTATTGACATACTATTTTCTAATAATTCGGCCTCTGCTTGATCGGTAATTCCGTATTCAGAGAAAGGTTGTATGTCTTCCGAATCGGGTGTGGTTCCTATCCCCCACACAAACGACGCTATTCCATGTAGTGAACTACTGAATCCAACAAACGACACAGATATGGTGGTTGTGTCAGCTTGATAGTCTATATCGTGGTCAAAGGCATGATCTTCTTTTGTGATCCCGTCTATAACGATTCCTGAAATTGAATTAAATCAGCGTAAAGACAAAATAGGATACGATAAAAAACGCGTTACATATCTGAAGACAAGTAAACACACTATAGCATAAATTAATGTTAATTAACGTTGGGCCGTGTCCAACACTTTGTAATGCCGTCCTGCATTACGTAACTCACATCTGCATCTATTATTTCATATTGTGATGAGTGTTTGTCGGTAACCACGAAGCCCACGCCAAAGTGTGAGAATAATATCATTTGTGCAAACAGGTGCTAGTGCTCCGCGATAACAACAACACACCGAATATACACTATTCCATTAATATGTGATACTTTATTTAGGAACATACATGACATAGCACAGAAACAATTGAATTCTTTTCCAGCCTATTGGCCAGATAATATATATTTTAAAAACTTCACATAAAGTAATTCCCATTAAGTAGTATTTATGCATTAATCGGTGTTTAATGAGTTTAACTAAATTGTATTGCCTATTTCCTATAAAAAAAATATGAAACACCTAATTGTTTGACATTTTAAAGTCAATCAATATTTGTAATTATAAGAACAAATTAATATATATCTATTTTCAGGATTTCATTTCGAAACCTTTGTCTTAAATGTCTTAATAAAACACTTAAAAATAATGTATTCATTTGCATGATGCTAAGCACACTAACAGGTAACAAAAAAGCGTTCAGAGTGTATTCATCGTTATTACGATGTAATGCAGGCTCTTAAATAAATTAATACAACACTAAAGAATAATTCATTTGCATTATACTAATCACACTAACAGGTGACAAAAAATAATTCAGAGTTCAATCACCGTTATTAAGACATAAATTAGGTTATCTAATCACCCGTTATGCTTCAACTTGTTCAAATGATTACATTGATTTGTCACTGAATTAATAAAACATATCTCAAGTTGAATTTCATATATAGGTTTACCGCCATGTTGTTGGTAGTCCTATGGGTACTAACTGTACGCCACTTGTCGAAGATTTGTTTTTTAGTGCTACGAAAATACGGTAAAACTGTTTACGCCAGGTTGTTGGTATTCCTATCGGTACATGTAATTACTGTGCGCCACTTGTCGCAGATTTGTTTTTGTACTGCTATCAAGATACGGTAAAACGGTTTACGCCCTGTTGTTGGAATTCCTTTGAGTACTAACTGTGCGTCAATTGTCGCAGATTTGTTTTTGTACTGCTATGAAGATACGGTAAAACTGTTTACCGCCACGTTGATGGTATTCATATAGGTAATAACTGTACGCCACTTGTCGCAGATTTGTTCTTGTACTGCTATAAAGATACGGTATACCTGTTTACCGCCAGGTTGTTGGTATTCCTATGGGTAATAACTGTGCGCCACTTGTCACAGATTTGTTTGTGTACTGCTATGAAAGAGATTTTATGTTGAGTTTGTCACCTGCTAGCCGGAGTGAATTTATTGATGCGTTTAATAATGCATCTGGGTATCCAGATGACATACTCAATATTGATAATTCATTCTTTGCTCATATGATTACTAACATTTACCCACCAGAGCTCATGTTGAATAAAGTCAACACTTCGGATACTAAAGCAGCATTCCTTGATCTTCATCTATCAATTTCTAATGTTTTCATACATACTAAAATCTATGTAAGACTTTAACATCGTTAACTATTCACACCTCGATGGGGTGTACCTCGTGTTACCCGTGTGGTTCCGGGGGCCCCGTTTGGTTCCGGGGCAAATAATAGAGCCAATGCAGATCCCGTTGGAGGGGTAGTCAGAGGGGTAGAACCCCAACTCTGCAAAAATTCATGTTCATTTTATCATCTTTTGTTCATTTCATTAAAGGTCTTCATCATTACCCCTGTACTGCAGTTCTGCAGGTGAAAAGGTTCTAGGCCCATTCTCCATATTTTATCTCGATGTACATGGCGGATGAGCCTGGCATGTTCATTCCTGTTTGGGCCATATAACCTTTCATGTGTTGGTGCGCCTTAAAACCCTAATTCGATTCAAAAACATCGTACGAGGTTTATATCTCCCGGCTAATTCATTGTGCTAAAGCACTGTAATGATGTTATAGACTACAATGATCGAAATCAAGTTATTACAAGTAAACTTCTTCAGCAGGGTTGTCGTTATCACAAACTACGTAGATCTGTCTCAAAACCTACTGGAGAGGTACAACACCAACCTTAAAATACTTCTACGACTTGGAATATCAATACTCTTATTTTATGGAGATGTGGTCTATACAATTCGAAAGTTAAAGGTATCTGGCGGGTTTCCTGACCACTTTACAAAATTAATCAGGAAGTTCGTCAGAAAAGGATCGACCCTTTAGTATTACAACGCACTGCATGTTTAGTGATTTATCCCTCTACAGTCAGTCATTACGCTTCACTTTTCTATTGTGCGATGACTGGACAACCTCTTGGGACTCTATGATTGCACCTACTGAAACTCCGACCAAGGGATGTAGGTGCATGAGTTTTCGTCTCTCGGGTTTTCTGGTCGTACCCTAGATTGGTTTTCTCTTTGGCTGCAACTGCTGTGGTTGTTCAGTACAATTCTGGATACATCCTGAGATGTTTCTTATTTTGTATGTTATATAGCTTTACAACAACATCTTAGTGTTTCTTTTGTTAGTCTATCTGGATATGGACTTTATTGTTAAAGAATGCCTTTTGATGGGGTGTAATTTTGTTTACACTGTCTTGTCTATTTGGGCGATGAAGATAGGATAATAGCGAGGATTGTGTACACATAAAATCGATTGAAGCTAGCATGCAGGTCTTATTGCCTACTGACCGTTTCAAGACGGTAACCCATTCTTCGTCCCACTTTCTGTTGTATTTTGTCTTTTTAATTGTATAATTAATTAAATAATGCTCCTTGTTTGTAGTACAGTGCGGACCTACGATGCCATTGCTTTTGGACGTTGTGACTCAGAGTATAACTTATTTAGTACTGATGTGATGCTTTAGTGCCGAATACGCTGGTGTTTAGCATGGTTGTAGGTCAATCAATTACATGTAGTTATATCAAATATAAAGTCTTCAATATTTTGAAATAGCTTTACTTTGTGTTTTTTTTTCGCTAATTATATT
This sequence comes from Cyrtodaria siliqua, assembly GCA_037043455.1. Taxonomy (NCBI): domain Eukaryota; kingdom Metazoa; phylum Mollusca; class Bivalvia; order Adapedonta; family Hiatellidae; genus Cyrtodaria; species Cyrtodaria siliqua. The sequence continues at coordinate 151,648 of JAWPHD010000031.1, forward strand.
ATTATTTTGTTTAGATTAAAATGTACCTGGTACGTCCTCCGGAACAATAACTATTGGTGTAGAAATTACTTTGTCACTCTGTTGTCCAGCACCATTCACTACAACCAGGGTTACATAATATACAGGTGCTATGGGATTTGTTTCAATGTCGGTGTCTGGCAAATTGATATCCGTTACAAATAGATCCTTAATACCTCCAGGATATTCAGTACTCGACTTAATATCATCAGAATCTGTGGAATATATACAGTTTTAACAACATCCATTATACATACACAACTACAAACGTTATATATCATTATACATTAAACAATGAATCGGACAGATACATGCATGCGTAACAACTGGTGTTGCAAAACAACTGTCGCCCTAGCACTTGTCTAAGGGTAATTTTACCCTACAATACATTTAGTAATACAAATGAACGTGTTTAATATAGTTTCATTTCGAAGATTATAGCCGTAGTAATATAAATGAATAAAACTCCACGTTCGACCAGATATTGTTCTAGAAGTTGTGGTGGACTGTAGCCATTCTTAAGGAGGTTGGCTGGGAAAGGACGTAGTGATGAGATTTTTTTTAAATTCATATTTAGAGCTTCTTTGGTATAATTTAGATTTAAACTTATCAAAAAAGGCTAGGTCACCGTGGTTTTTTTCCCACTAGACGTCATTGAAGAAGGTACATATTTCTAACTTCAACATTTCACTAAAAAGAGGAAAAATATTGTCATTGAACATTTTCACAATTGTTTTCATAACATTACGTTTATTGAAAAACAACAATTAATTTTTGATTGCATATATACATATCTTTCAAATCATACGAAAGCAATTGTAATCCTCGTTCGTCTTTTTACTTTAAAAAGCAAACATATATGGACCGTACCCCACCCACTTTTGTTTTTACCGAAAAATTAATTCAAGATAAAAAAATATGTTCTAATTATCAACTTTTTTTAAAACTTGTTTATGTCAAGGTCCTATGACATTTCTTTCAAAACAAGTAAAAAAAAATATAGGTCACCAGGTTTCTAATGATTTTTTATTAAAAATTCTTTAAATTACACCCATTTTGGAGCTATTTGGACATTTTCAATGCAAAATATTGTACACACAATATTGACATGGAGATCGAAAAAAAAATTAGCTCAGTATCTAATTTTATATATGTATATTCCCATACTGAAAAAACAAAAATCTGATTTATTCTATAGCAAAAGGATAAATTCTACTCAGAGCTACCCATACCCCCTATTTTGTTGACAACAAAAAATGATCACAAATGACGATAAAAAATATGAAAAAAAACATTTGCTTAAAATTTGGTATGTTACCATCCTAAATCCTACATTACATCCATATCTATTAGAATAGAAAAAAATGAAACAATTCTGTTGTCAAATAAAACCATGATTTAAAAAATAAAATGTTTATACTTGAAAATGTCAAAACTTGCCCAGCCAACATCCTTAAGTATCTAATGGGCCCAAATAAACATTATTGAAAGGAAAGCAACGGAATATACATTGCATGCAAAACATACATAAAGAGTATCAATGCTATATTTAATAGCAGGTCACATATTTAAAACCGTTTTATCAGAGATTTTTGAGTTCAGACAAAGATGACATATCTTACTAAAATGAAATTGTATTGTTGTGTTATCCACATCTAGTTCCATCTAGCATGTCTATAGGTTTGTAATTCAATTCGTTAAGAGATCGTTTTGATTCCAATTTAATATATATACCTTTACTACTTTTTTATGACTGGCGGTCAATAATCAAAGGTTAATATATTTATATTGGGATATATGCACCATTTTTTCTGCGCATTAATATTGCGTGATTTTAGGGGCGCAATATTTATCCGCGGAAGAACATATTTCCCGCGAGAATATTTCCCAATACAAATATAATAACCTATTTATTGCATACCCATTTTTAATTTATAAAATAAAAATAAAACAAGCAAACAGGTGAAACAAACAAACATGTGTTCGTTACATCGTTGGAATTTTCCACAATAAAACCAACATACAATCTCGTGACATACTTCCTGTGACGTAATTTATGATCCAGTATGACATTACAAAACGTCGGATATGTGCGAATATTGACGTTTCCAGGTAGCATTTACATTGAAAATAAACAGAGGTTGTAAATGCATATGTGAATCTTTTTTATGTAACTTACATAGAAGCGTTTAACTGCAATGAAACCTGATGCATACTAATTATATGATATTATTTAACAATAACTAAAATAAACAAGTGTTTTTAACATTGCAAATGTTCACTTTTACGATATTTTATTGCTTTTACATTGGCTATTATTAGATGTGGTCAAATATATTGCCTCTTTCCTGTTAAACATTGCGAGGTCTGGACTCAAGATCAAGTGTCATTCACATTTATATGAGTATATCCTTCCCCTGAAGCATTCGACAGGTACGCATGAATAATCCGAACGTATTGTTCGTTTAAAATGTATGTACATGCACAGAGGTATCGTATGTTCAGTCGCTATCTTCAGACAACAACGTAGTTTTCCAAATGGGACATAAGGTTCCATTGTATCTGGGTGTTGTGCTTTCTATACGACCATTTTATCTGTTTTGCTAAAATTAAACATGTGTTTATTGGTTCTTACCCGGACGTGTTCCAACTGAAACTATAACGGTTTCAATTCCTGATTCTAGATCAAAAGCCAACCAAGACACCTTGATTCCATGGTGATCAGACTGATACACATATCCTTTGTGTTGGTCCTCAGTTTCACCAAATAGCACGCCGACGTGGAGCCACCGTATCTTTAAAAGAGATTAACACAGAGTTTGGTTTCAAGAGGTATTACACATTCGGCAGCAAAGAAAATGTACGATCAAAAAATATTTCTACCGTTAACATGGTTAACATTATATCGTTCATTTCATGGATGAAAGTATCTTGTACAGAGAAAGTTTGCATATTTTATCATAGATCATATTAAAGTTTCAATTAATTTACATGCAAATGCTATCATTTCAAAAGCACGATTGTTGCAATAACAAATGCGGTTTTATTAGTTAACCCTGTAATAATGTATCATGGCACAATACGAGTACAACAAATATACCTTTAACCAATCAGCCTGATTGACATTTTGGTTTTTAATATGAAAATGGTATACGTATTAGAACTAGAACAGTACACAAGCGCATTTAGAACAGGATAGTGTTATGTTTTCGATTCGGTAAAACCATGTTTAATTCGGTGCATTTACCTAATAACCAACACAGTTCGGGAGGACAGGGTATGTGTGCTACAGGTGACGAAAGTGCAGACTATTAAAACAGTTGAAGAACTTTAATTGAGGGCCTGTAGCATATACATATAAAAGCAAATACATCTAAGAATACGTACAATTGGTTTTGAAACATCTAGTATCACACCATTTGTCTCATATGTGCCGACTATTCCAGCTTTGTTCGTTGCACCAATTCGTATTATATACACGGTGCCTTGTTGTAATGTAATGTCGCTCTTTGTGAAAACGGTTGTGTCTACCTCGGTTTTCTCGAACCATTCTCCGACCTCTGCAAAAAACATGAAACAGTTGCATTCTCTTTCAATGGTAATCTCGCCAGTCCGTAATAATAGAGAGTATATTTTAGCTCTGAATGAATTTCCTATACGTTACATATATTTAGACATACTAAACATTATTATTTCAGGTTGTCACTGAAATATAAAACATAATCAACCAGTTGTCGACACGACGTTTTTAATTGGTCGTATGATATTAGTTCTTATTTGTTTTGTGTATGGTTTTTATATTAAGTTATATTTACTAAGCCAAAGACAAGAAACAAATATAGATACTCAAGCACTTCGTTGCATTTGTCTTAACAAGAATACACCTCACCATATATATGATTTGTGGTAGAGGTAGACTTCCCCATTTTGTCTGGGTAGAACTAGTAACCTCCCGCCATTCGTTAGAATTGACACTTTCTCACTCGACAAGTCGAGGTTCCAATGGGATTCGAGCCCGCAGCGGTGTATTTGAAGTCAGATGAGTATTATACCTTTTTTCTGTGTTTTGTGTTTGAATCGAGCATTAAATATTAATCTACTCAATCAACTAGGATGCATTGAAATTATATTGACGCTAGAGCTAATATCTGTGTATATACCCATTGAACAATATGTCTAATAACCAATAGTAAGACATTCTTATTAACACGTAATTTATACACTCAATACATTTGAAAACGCAACACTTGATATTTTTTGAATTTACATAAATTTACAGATGTTGAAGTTAAATGTGTTTTAACTGAAGGTAGAGCAAATATTATGCAACAGTTTATCGTTATATGTTAACCTTTTGGGGGCAAAGAGACATGAGTACTAAAATAAAATACAATTTTGGTTTGAAAAAAACCAAACAGATTAGAAATATTCGAAAATCAAAAATGTTGCGTTTTTGAAATTACTGAGTATATTATTCAACAATATGGATCAAACATTAAAAACTTCTTTAGCATTAGAAAAATGATACCTGGCAAAATTCGCCTTTTTTGTCCATTTTTCTTTTCAAATATTTGGAACCGAAAATATTTCAATCCAGATTCGGGATCAACTATCTGAAAGTTCACCGACAGTTCATTTATTGCGTGCTGAAATGAAAAGACGAACACAATTTTAATATACTCATTTACATCTACTACTGCTTAAAGAAATAATCTAAATTAACAAGCATTACTGAGTGACCGTAAAAGTATATATACAACTTGAACAGGAAACGTAGCATTAATGGACGACAGTCAACCATAAACACACATAGAAACAAAGAACAACTTTACAGATGAATACAAGGCAAAATCAGGCATCACAAACATAAAGGGGTTGACAATAGGGCTACCGCCTTGGAACGGTCAGTGGCAAAAAAGGCCACTGGGGCTTTAAACCAGGCTATATTCTCTAACAAACAAGGCAGAATAGGCGATATGAGTAAAACACATACATGATCATGTATATATATATACACTGAAAGGAAAAAGAAACGCGACACGGGAATTTCCGCTATGTATTGTATATACTGCACACTTAATTCCATATATATTCCAAGGAAATCCCATGATGTTTCGTAAAAAAGTTGCACTTAGTTAGAGAAAGGACACAAGTGTGATGTTGTAGATGTTTTGATCTGAGTACATGTTGTAACAAGAAATTAATAAATATTAAAGTTCCTCTTTGAAAAATTGAGCTAGTTCAGTGCTGGATTTAACGTAAATAGTTTGCAAAATGCACATGCTAGAGCCAAACGCGTACACTGTGAATAATGAAACTTTGCAGGAATACTATTTGCTGTGTTATGTGCAGTTTAAGTCTTTTTCCGATCTTACGTAGCTATGTACCATTCGATTAACAGCAGCATATTGTATATACACTTCTCAAAACTGCTAACTACACCGCTCACGTTTTGGGTTATATATATCGATGGGTTGAATGTTTTTCAATAAAATAAAAAGGAAATACCAATTCAATCATTTTTACATCATTTCATTTTATTTTTTTCATGGGCAATGCTAGAACTAAACCACAATAAGCAATTACAAACGACCCATGTAAACACTAAAGTCACACTTTTATGAACAAGAAATGAAAAGTGTGACTTTAGTGTTTACATGGGTCGTTTGTAATTGCTTATTGTGGTTTAGTTCTAGCATTGCCCATGAAAAAAATAAAATGAAATGATGTAAAAATGATTGAATTGGTATTTCCTTTTTATTTTATTGAAAAACATTCAACCCATCGATATATATAACCCAAAACGTAGCGGTGTAGTTAGCAGTTTTGAGAAGTGTACAATATATAGCGGAAATTCCTCTGTCGCGTTTCTTTTTCCTTTCAGTATATACTATAAAAAAAGAAGCCTGGAAAGCCAAAGACGACTCTGACATAAACATATTTTTAACTTTTTTATTGTATTAGCTTAAAAAGACGATTATAATCTGTTATTGCATGTATTCGTCTTGTTGAGCTATTTACTCGGTCTTATATCTAAAGGTTGTAAACACATATTGCAACACGTGGCATAGTTGTTTTCAAATTTAGGTTGTCTATTGATTTGACTAACTATTGTACACACTTTCATTGTTAAAAGTAAGTATAAAAATCGAATAGGAAATGAGGCATTCACAAAACACGGTCAACTAAAAGCACGCATAAATACAATAATTACAACAGTTACAATAATTACAACAGTTACAAGGAAAAGTAAAAGCAAAGAATGAGACACCATGAACATAAAAGGGTTGACAACAGGTTGTAATGGTCCGTGGCAAAACGTCCGGTGGGTTTTTAAACCAGGTAATGATAAAACTGGATATATATAAAGGTACTACCTCTGCGGGTTGAAAAGATAACAATATTAACTGGATGTACAGGTAAATTTTTTTTATGGCACGAACACAAGAACTTTGGCAACTAAAATAGGTATACAAGTCGAATAAGAAAATTAATGTAGAATGCACAGAACACAGTCAGCCGAATTCACGCATATAAAACAAACGACATCAAGAGATGGCTGTAATAAATACATATTTCTCTTGACCGCCAATTTCTTTTCTAAAAAAAGGGATCCCTTCGAAGCAACAGACACAAACAATAGATAAAAGTAACAGACTTGGTTATATTGAGTCTACTTATGAGAGGTATTGTGAAGTGCATTACCTCTCACATCTGCTAGCACCGGCTTAAGCGATATTCTACCTTAAATCTAAAAAGACTGGGATTGATGATCCCAGAGGACTAGTAAGTAATAACCCTAATGGTTTTTGTCAGGGCAACTTTTTACGGCCGCCAAACAGCACTAAACCAACGATAGTGTGAATGTCAATAAATACTGAAAAAGGGATCCCGTGGAAGCAATAAACACAATCTAGAGATAAAAGTAGCAGACACGGTTTTATTTAGTCATTGTTCATGATAGGTAATGTAAAGTGCAACATCTCTCATGCCTCTTAGCACCGGCTTATGCGATATTCTACTTTAAAGCAACAACAGCTGGGATCGATGACACAAGTGGATTAGGAAATGTAAAATGCACAGAACACAGTCAGCCAAAACCATGCATACAAATTCACTCCAGAAATCCCGACTGGTTGTCGAACTTGGCCTAGCCATTGTTACCATAAAAATTGTCACACAGTTTGTGTGACCATACGCCGCTGGCCATGGAATTGTGTGAAAAAAACTCATTGAAGGTTTCATGTTCAAAGTCATATGCATACCATCTACGGATGGCTGAAATTGCTCTAGTACTATTGACTTTTGCTCAACCCAGAGCTGGAGGGCGTGAACGGTAGCAAGCACTTTTCAATATCGTTCATGAACAGTCTCAATCAAACCGAGAATGCATTTTTTAATTTATTTTATTGTGTTCGGCGATTTGTAAACATTCTGCTTTCCTACATCTTTCATAAAGACTGGAATATAAATATATAAATCATTGTGCGCAAATCACCAATTTATTCTACTTTTTAAGGGCTATAACTCCCCGTGTTTTTGGGGAAATCAATCCGTTTATAGAACATGACCTAGACAAGGTAACTATACACATTGTGACCAAGGACTTGATTATAAATGCTTAAGTCATTGAGAGGAAAAACTGCAATTTATTTATTTTTTACCAATTAAAGTGTCATACCTTCAGGTGTTTCTGGAGGAAATCAGGATGATTATAAAGATTGACGCAGACATTGTGAACACATTTCACGAAGACCGGATTGAAATACGAGGGTGCTTCAAAAAGTTCTGTCACTAGGCATATATCCTTTGAACAGGATATTACACTGAGATAAAGTAGTGTATTTACAGTACTACTGGGTTCGCTCTCTTAAATTCCACAACAAAAATGAAAAATGTCCGGTTATTTATACCCTGAATTACCTCCACCTACCACACCTTTTGGATACTGGCTTCTTTGCAAATGTCCTTGTTACAAAACGTTGTAAAAATTATTTGAATAATTCTATGCTTTTAAATTTTCTTGTACGCCATCTGTTGTTATACGCCCATAAGCCATAAAAATTATTGTTGAACAATTCGGAAAGGTCTTGCTGCAAACCAGATGTGAGTGAATGCATATCCCTTAATTTTAGCAGAAATAACACTGATTTTCTTCATTTTGTTTACGGAAATGTTATACATCTTTTAAATGTCGTAATTATTCTCATAGTATTAATATGTTTTCATATTTTTTTCCAAATCCTAGTCCTTCAGTGTTTACATTTCATATTCAGCACATTATTGTAGAATTTTGTACAATGTTTAGTGAAAATATTGATCATCCAAAAACGCTATTTCAGAAGACTGCCCTTCCATTTAATGTCCATTTATCTTTAAATTAATTTTACACGTTAGCTTAAAATGTTAATTTCTAAGACAATGCCTTTTCATCTACCATGCTTAAATTCTAAATCTTGCAATGCACAGATATAACTGGTAATGTATGAAAAATTGCAAAGGTCTTCGACAAGTACTTAAAGAGAAACAGGCAATTAAAAAAAGTAACAATTAACATACCTGAACAAACTCAGGACGAAAATGCCTCAGTATGTATAAGTGATGTTTATTAAATGTTCCATAACTTTCGTCACACACAATATACAGCATTTATTTTACCATCAATGGAATGGTATTGAAACTGTCTTTCATTTGATACCAAACATCAACACTCATAACGAGCACATAATTGTTAAAACGCGTTAGTGACAGAAATTATTGAATGACCCTCGTACTAGTATTAAGTTATTGTGCAGAAAGAAATCGCCGTTATTTTTTACTTTTTTCCAATTTAATCCAGTGTTTCTTGAGCATTTAAGATGATTATCGAATTTGACAAAGATATTGTAACTATAAACACTGTGACAAGGTTTCATGAATAATGTCATAAATCATATAAATGCTAACATTATTGTGCGGAAACCTCCAAAACAAAGCACCATTTTTATTTACCAATTCAACGGCCGTAACTCCGATATTTCTGAAGCAATCATGCTGGTTATCGAGCTTGACCTAGATATTGTGACTAACATTGTGACCACGTTTGTAAAGACTGAATATAATTTACTAAAAATAGAGGAAACCAAAAATGGACTGAACGATCGATAGAACGACCTATTGACAATTGCAACGCAATATAATCTCTCTTCTTTGAACGGAGGCATATTAGGAACAACGTGTCAGACATCACAGACATAAAAGGGCTGATAATAGAGGTACCGCATTGAAACTGTCAGTGACAAAAGTGCCGTCTGGGGTTTACACCAGGTGTAAGTTACACATTGCTGTTGCATTGCTATTTATTAAATGTGTTATGCTTATTATCTTTAAATTGTGTGTATTGGCTTCATTTGTGTTCATCCTTAGGTATGCTCATCCTTATCATTCTCTGCGTATCATACCATTATCATTGTTCTTCGTTGTCGTCATTGCCTTCCTCTAGAAACAACTCAAAATGCAATTCGTGATAATATTACCTGAAAGCGTATATCGTTTCCTTGTAATTTTCCGTCTCCGATAAATTTCAGTTCAGGGGCAGTTAGGTCTACCAGAAATCCAGTAGTTTCGCTGCTTATATCATTTAAGGCACCATTTGTAACTTTGAGTGAGGAGGTTACGTAGTCGTTATGCTGTAGATGAAAATTCATCCACGATGCGCTCTCAGTAGTTTTGGAAAACGAAGTCCATTGTTTTATAACACTAGTATGTTCTCCACTGAAAATATACACTGAATGGTTGAAAAGGTGAAAATGTATACCTTTACTTTGTAAATTTACATATTAAATTGTCATTTCAAATCATAACAGGAATTAAAATCCTATCATCCATATATTATCATCCATATATTACAATATCCATACATTTACGTTATTTCAAACAGGTATGATTGTAGTAAGTTTGCAATGCAATGATAAAACTATTTTCAGACATTCAATAACAAAAATGCGACCTGATATTATTTTACTTTACTAATTGCTCGGAATAAACGGGCACAACCACTGTGTCACGTAGTCATTCTACATTAATACAAGTGATAATTAACAGAGTTAATACAATGTTCATTAAGATCATCTTTAACATAATAAAACATAATAGCATGCGATTAATTGCGCCAAAAAATCATAAAGTTGCGGAACATTTTCATTACCCTTTTAAAAATCAGCTTACTAATAGGCCGTATTTTTTATTATTATATCTTATTTAGTAATTATTTAAAACTTAACTACAATGACCATCATACGTTTTATCTAAAACCTGGACTGCATAATGTGAAATATCTGACTCGGGATCAAAGTAGTTGCTCCACTGGAGAGATACGGTAGATTTCGACGGTGAAAAGACCAAGTCGATGAAGTTTGCATCCATGCCATCAACAAGCACACCTTCAACAGGGCGTGTTAAGTCTATAGTTACTGAAGATAAATTAATTATATTCCTATCAATATTTGATTATATGTAAACATTAACTATATAACTGTACATTATATATATATATATATATGTTATAGTTAGTATGGTTTATGATTTACGTAACTTCATCAAAATACAATGGACGTATTAGTTTACTGGACAAGATAAAACAAACTACTAAATTCGAATCATTTATAGTTTTATTTGTTTACCGTAGCACTTTTTGTTTATATAGTATTTCATGTAAAACTATGTATGACACATGTATCTGTGTCTGACCTTTTGCATAAAACCATCACTACAGGACTTTGAAATTGTTTTCAATAATCATGATAATACCGATAATGATTGAAACCAATATAATTACCTCCATCCGAATCGGCACTAACATTTTGCCTCATGATACCATTATTAATGGCCCATACCACGGCATAGTACTTTTTACCATGCATCAGTGTTTTATCGTTAGACAAACTAAGGCAAGTGGAATGTTTTTTGTAATGAGTTTCTGTTAACGGAACAACGTCAGCTTTTCCGGGTGAATTGCCAATACCCACAAAGAAGCTAGATATTCCTGATTCGCGGTCGTAAAAATCTACCCAGTTTACACATATCTGTAAATAAGGCAACATGTATAAACATGCACTGTATCTAGGACTGTATCAAATAAGTTGCATTTTCGTTTAAAAACAATTGGTTGTACATACTAAGCAGCAAACATGTTCTAATTTCCATTAGCAAAGATAATCAATTCAATTTGCAAATTTATTTTATAAAAGAGTTACTTGTAATGGTACAGCGTTAATCAAATATACCCTCATCGAGTTGCAACATCAGTTCCATTAAGCCAGACAATACATTTTTGAAACAAGTTTATACGCGTTTGTATGTATATATGTTTGTTAAAGTTCTCCGGCTATGTTTTGTTTCATGAACAAGTTTATGTGTATTTAAATCGAAATCAATACACAATAATAGATATTTACAATTCATACATTGCAATATCTGTGAAAAGCGAGAATAATATTTTATTTGATGACGTAAAATACATTGAACAGGTAAATTAATCCACAGGTAAATGTATTTATCAATTATCTGGCAATAGTTGTGAAGCTATATTACTCAGATTTACCTCATTTTCCCGTGCAGCCACGCAGGGTTAAAAGTAGTATCTACGTCATGCAAATAATACTTGTTTTTACATACAACTTTGTAGCGGATTGAACTATATATTTCTCTCCGGGACTGTCAAGAAATGTTCATATGATGTTTAAGAGTTAAATTTGTTAATTGATAAGACTACAAAAAGAGTGGCCATTCATCTTTAAGGTGTATTGTTAGTAAAACACAGCCATACCATATCTTTGTCTTTACTATACTGCAAATCGATTTTGAACGATGGGCCATCATTAACTATTCCTGCTACCGGGGGCGTTGAGTCCACAATGAAAGGTTGTTTGGCAGATTCCAATGTTGTCAACCGCACTGAAATAAATCAAAAAAATTAGAACCACGTACGTGTGGTAAATGCATGCAGTCTAAGCAAGTGTATATCCCGTAAAAATAAAATAACACTTAATATACTGCTTGTCTATGCTACATGTGTATTTCTATAATGATCACTTGTAATCATATTTGTAATTGTTGTTTGTTTCTGTGCGTGTTTGTGGTTGACTGTGGTCATTTAATGCTACATTGCCTGTTTGACGTTTATATCTGTTTTTACACTGTCACAATAATGTTGTTTGTGTGGTGTGGCGACCGTAGAAAGTCTCCCCGTATATCCAATCAATATTGTTTTCTGTTCAGCCTATCAGGATTGTATGACATTCATAGATCCATATTTTCCGTAACACATGTGTTTCTTATACCATGCTGAAATGTGCTTTTCGACATATTGGCCCATTTTATTAGAGTTTCCTTAACTTTCATCGTGATCTAGTATTAGACACTTTTATAGAGTTTTGGACCTCTTTTAACCATTCAGAAATTTACGTTTTTTTCATTTCTTATGGATCCTATGGAGTTTTCATGTTCATGTTACGTCTTACATCCGATTCTCAGGCGGATGTATTTGAAGCGTTTAATGACACATCTCTGTATCTGGATGACATATTGAACATTGACAATACTTTCCTTTCGACTATGGTTAACGCTGTCTATCCTTAAAAACTTCAACTCAACAAATCTAACATTTCCGATACTGTCGCGTCATTTCTTGATTAACATCTCTCTATTGAAAATGGTGAAACAATAAGTAAAATCTATGAAAAGAGAGATAATTTTAATTGTGATATTGTTAATTATCCCCATCTAGATGGGTATGTTCCTGAGCTACCTCTTATGGGGTATATGTTTCTCAACTTCTTATTTTTTCTAGAGCTTGTAGTCTTGCTGAGGAAATATTCGTAATATTTGAAACTGAAACGCTACTCCAGCATGGATACCGTTACCATAAACTTCGATAAACCTTTGCAAAGTTGTATTATCGTAAATATGATCAACTTTTAAAACAAAAAAATAATTTAAGAACTCTCCTGTGACAATGATTATCACAACCTCAAATCCAGGAATTTCATAATAAGCCTGTTTTAGTTCCGGCTAAAATAAAGCAGCTAACAACATTATTATTGTTTAACGCTTCCATTACGTCAATGTTTTAACTCAGGAACTCGGGAGTACTAATTCGTATACTCAAGTGCAATATACTGAAGAAAATGTTGTTTCGATGCATATTACTCAGTGCAAGATTTTCAAGGCTGGAATAGACTTCCAACGATGTACTGGATTCTCAAATTACACATTCAAACAACCATACAAATATTTCCAAACTTTTAACATCTTGTTTTACTGCCGTTAAAGATCACGTTATACACTATTGTGCTAAAGCTTATGAAAACTCTTGGATTAATTGATGTTGGTTTATTAAATATTCAGGCGACGTTCTTGATAAAATTTGCAATAAACGTCAAGCATCATCTATAACTACTTATGTGTTTTTTACATTATATACAACTTTAGCACTCAACCTTATCAAAGACAAGCTTATTGCTCTCATTCAAAAACTTTTGCTGGGGAAAACACTACATTTTAGGCCTGTAACACTATTAAAGCGTGTTTTACTAACGGCAGTTTGAACAATTACACTATGTGGACTTGCCATGACGTTTGTGGATCGCTATCTTTTCTATTAGATAATATTTTCGTCAGGTATGGAACTACTGTTTGTAGACAAATTGTTGGTAGAACTGTGTACCCCTTGTCGCAGATTTGTTTTTATATTGCTATGAACGAGATTTCATGTTGAGTCTTTCACCAGATACTCAGGCAGACATTGACAACCCTTTCTTTTCTACTATGGTTAAAAATACATATCCTAAAGAACTTCAGCTTAACAAAGTTAATATTTCTAATATTAACGCTTCTTTCCTCGATTTACATCTCTCTGTTGAAAATGCTGACAAGAAAGATGATTTTAATTTTGATATTGTTAATTATCCCCATTTAGAACAAATTCTTATGGGGTCTATGTGTCTCAACCTATTTGTTTTTCTAGAGATTGTACTCGAGTAGAGGACTTTAATATTCGTAACCTTTGTATGACTATAAAGCCACTTCATCAGGTCTACCGTTACCATAAACTTTGTAAAACCTTCGAAACATTTTATTATCGTAACCCTGATCTTCTTCCAAACATAAAAGTAATTTAACAACTCTTCTGCGACAAATACTATCACAACTTGACTTCTATGGTGATGTGATTTACAAGCTTCGTAAGATCCTTGGTCATGATCACTTTCGTACTATCTTTGCTAAACTTATCATTTTGCAACGCACTGCATGCTTGGTGGTAGACCCATTTACAGTTCGCCACTATGCTGTGCTCTTTAATTGTGCGATGACCGGACAGGCTGTGGACCCTATGATGACGTCTACCTAAAGCCCAAAATGACGGTGACGTTTGATGTTTGTCTGCACTCTTGTCTTGTCGTGCCCTCAATGGTTTATTCTCCTGTTGCTCTGGCTTCTGCCAACTCATTGAGTACCTTCTTTGTGGCTTTCTATACTATTGTTATTTCGTATTTATATATAAACACGCATCGTTGTGTTTGACTTATATTGCCTATTAATGCTGCCTTGTTGGTTAGAGAATAGTTCATGACGGGTATTTCTTTATTTACATTGTCCCATTTTATTGGGATGACAGTAGGGTTAGTGTGAGGTTTGGTGCACCTATACTCCCCAGCGGCCTTTTTTGCCACTGATCATTACAAGGCGGTAGCCCTATTGTCAACCCTTTTTGTGTTTGTGACGTTATATGCCTATATTATTTATTAACATTGCCATTCATGTTTGTCCTTTTGCGTGTTTTGGGGTTTACTGTTTTCTGTGAAAGCTGCATTTCCTGTTCGACTTCTATACATATTCTCATTAGTACGTTGATGTGATTAACAAACTTCGTAAGATCCCTGGACATAATCACTTTCATACAATCGTTATTAAACTTGTTATAAATTTTATCAAAAGAGGTTATGACTATAATTTTGAATCGCACGGCATGTTTAGTGGTTGACCTATTTACAGTTTGCCACTATAATGTCCTCTTTGAGGCTATGACTGGACAGATTGTGAACCGCATGATTACGTCCACCTAATTCCTCCGATGGTAGCGTTTGATGTCTTAAATATTGTCTTGTCTTGTCGTACTCTTAACGGATTGTTCTCTGGTTGCTCTGGCTTCTGCCAAGTACTCAGTGTACTTGCGTTGTGGCTTTATAGACCTTTGCTTTTTTATATTATATATACATGATCATTTATGTGTTTTACTTATATTGCCTAGCAAATGTTGCCTTGTTTGTTAGAGAATATAACCTGTCGGGGAATTCTTTATTTACAATGTCCCGTTTATTGGCATGACACTGTCCTGTTTTAATGGGATGACAGTAGGGTAAGTGTAAGGTTTGGTGCACCCTATAACCTGGTTTAAACCCATAACGGCGTTTTTGCCACTGACCGTTCAAGGCTGTAGCCCTATTGTCAAACCTTTTCATGTTTGTGATGCCTTTAATTCATCCGAATTGTTGTTTGTTTCTGTGCGAGTTTGTGGTTGACTGTGGTCCTTGAATTCTACATTTCCTTTTCGATTTGTATATCTACTTTTATTAAATAGTGTTCAGATCAATCAGTTGTGTCATCGTTTAATTGTTGTTACCATTATTGACGGCCCGAATTCTTAACCATGCAGGCTGACCGTCCGGTATTTTAAAGTGGATTGACACACGTTGCTGTAGGTTGTAATCATATCTTTTCCAGGGAAGTATGTCACACGTGCGAGACGTCTCACCAAGACATACATCGTATTCGAGTATGCCAGAATGTGGATCACTGAAACATTATAGAAATATCATTTTAATTGAGAATGTTTTTAAAAAACAACAACTGGTAAATCTAATACAATCTTGAAGTAAACAACCAAATTGAATATTTACTTAAGAAGAAGAATCTGATGAACATGATGAAAGGTAAAATATACATGTTATGTTCGACTTTTATATCTGCTTCTATTCCTAACGTGGAACGTTATTGATGAAATGGTCCTCTCGCGCATTGTTTTATAATTAGGAAGTATGGAATCATTACTCATAGAAAATCATTACCAGCAGTAATTAAATCCGATAGATGGTCATTTCACGTTGGGAAACGTTATAATGTATCTTAACCAGAATTTATCAAATCGCGAGTGTTCCGATAAACTATAAGTTTGGATTAAGGCATCATTACACTCAACCTTTAACAGTCATGGTTAAAAAACTCGTATTATCTGTATCTTTAACAGTTTTAATTTTGACTTGTCATGTGCAAGCATTTGTGGTATAAACAAGTTTGTATTATAACTCTGAGTCGGATTTCGTACTTGTCGAGCTGTTTTGTTTTGTATGTTGTTGTTTAAGTTAATGGTTGATAACTGTGTTTAAAACATGTTTTCAATTTCTAAATTGCTGTTAGGTTTACAAAGGTGTATTACTGAGTACTGACAATAGCACTGACTCTGACACTAGCATTGGTATCAATCTATAACAACGAAGAAATTACATGTTGAAATTGGATTTGTTTCAACACAATTGTTCGGATATTCGTCTAAACTGAAAACATATTAATATTAATGTAAAGTTGTTGTTTTATATCGCACAACATACACTTAGATTATGTAAATAAGGAAAATACAATCAGAATTCTACTACTGTTATATCTGTTGATTCAAAGAAAAAAATAATGTTTGCTTTTATATTCGATATAGCTAGTAAATCAAGATTAAGAACCGAAATAAGGGGAAATGAAATGTTTTGTTTATCGGATTAACTAACTTAAACTCATCATTTCATTGTAAAATGATATTACAGTTTAAATTCAACCGAGGCAGTGAAATAGTAGTAGGGGTCGATTTTCTAGCCATTAATTCCGATGAACAAACACAATAATTACGTTAACATGAATACGTGCATAACTTCAAGCAATTGCTAGTGCAATATTACCTACCTTATATTTATATGGGCGTAAATAAAGTAGGATCTTTCATCATATTGTATATTATACAACTCATTCACAAGAGGTGGAGAGTTGTCGACAATATAGGGCGTTGTATGATACACAGAAAGGACTAGTGGTCCGCCGAACTCAACACGGTTTAATGCACGCACCGTCACGTAATAGGCACCATCTGATATATAAGAATATATAAAATCTTGAACATAACATCAATTACAGGACAGTAAATATAAAATATAGTGTTAAAATAGGAAGAACTTCATCTTAAAATGTTATGTATTTAAAGTCAAAGGTTTTCTGTAATTTATAGCTGTAAAAACGTTATTTTTATGTTTGTTCTGAAAACTAAATAGAACTATCAACATCAACAAAGTGTTATCATTTAGAATAGATAGCATGTTTACTTCTTTTACCTTCATATAAGTAAAGTCCGTTGTAGTGTATAGGCATACGTTTGGAAATATGCAATGCTGTTTATAGGAAATAAGTGTAATCGGGCCTAATTAGTGTGTGGCATTTATAAACATATACCTGGAATATTCAGTCAAAGGGCATTAAATAAACCTAGTTTTGTTCCGATTAATCGATTTGATCGATCATCGATCTGTTATTCCTTTGATCTGTTTAATCGATTACAATTGTTCATGATCGACTTTACTCGGTTGTTGAAAATTATGGCTTATTTTATTATCTTGTACTAAACATTTTTTTTGGTTTTATACAAGAAAAGAAAATGAGATATAATTTTGCAACAAGTAATCACATATTCATAATTGGTATCACAACATATTTTTTAAAATATATGTTGGTCAGTTTCATTCCGTTCCTTTATTACCAGAACATACTTGAAATGTGATTATTTTCTTCATTATAGTCTGGAAAAGGCTTATATTTGTATTTTATAGCAGCCATGTTTAATCGATTAATGATCGATTATCGATATCGGTCGGTTAAATATTCTGATGATCGATCATGAATTTTCAGCCGATTACCAACACTAATAAACTCGCTTTTCATGCGTGTCCAATGATCAGATGTCGTTGTGAAATAAGTATTAGTCCTTCAATGACTACATCTATGAATATATCAAAAGTATGCAACTTGTGTATACATGATGTCGAAAAGTATCATATAAACTCAACTGATAGTCACATAAAGCTGACAAGTGAGGAGGAATATTTACCCAGAAGTCTTGTATACGGCGCAGGTATGGGATATATTTGACCCATGTGATTCCACTGAGTTTCTGATAGAAGATGCCGGTGCGGGTCAACATGTGGGTGTATCATGTCCTCACCATAGGCCTTGCCTATTGCCCATGTGTATCCGCGTATGTTCGTTTCATTGTCATGAAAGCCATCCCAGTTAGCTGTCAACAAATTCAACATCATACATGTAACCATCAATGGAATATCGATGTTATTTTTGTAAAACAAATTAAATATTTAATCGATCAAAAGCATTAATGGATTTCTATTACCCTAGAGTTTTTCATTTGTTTCAATTAAAGACAGAACAAACATATTATCACGAACACGAAAATGCATTAAACAGAGAGTATTTAGTTTGCTCTAGCAAAAAGATAATATTGAACTAGAAAACGTGTCCATGGCTGGCAGCAGGGATGCCCGCGTTAGCGCTGTCAGCCACATTGAAAATCAAGAAAATGTGTAAGAATATCAAAGCCATTCGCAGTGACCTTATTTTTGTAAAAACGTGTCCTGTAGAGGTTAGTGCGTATGACGTTTGAAAGCTGTATGACTGTTATATTGAGAGAAATCAACTTAATTAACCGAGAAAAAGAAGAAAAAAATCAAGGTCATTCACAGCGTCGATAAGTAGGTATAGATGTAAACGTGTGTGAAGTTTGAAATCTTTACGGTTGTAGGTGTCTGTAAAATGATCATTTCGTAAGGACGTACTGATGAGATGTATAGGATAGGTGGTACGGACGGACGTACAGCCGTACACCAATATGGCGGGCACACACATGTAATGAAACGTGAGTGAATCGTTTTTGCGTTACAACCTCGATACGACAGTACCCATAGTGGTGATCTACAGCTACTGCTATATTTGATATTAAATACTAACATGTATAATGTCCATCGAAAGCTGAACGTTAATATAATACTGTTATCATGTTATGGTGTATGTACTATGTTACTGTTTTGCCGCGATAATCGGTGTTATCATAAAGTATATATTTAAAATGCGAATCATTCAATAATATGCGCAGATAATAAAGGAATACATTGTAACAGTTGTATTGTTTAAATGTAGTAAACTTAACCCTTAACCCGCTACATATATATATAATGGACTGTTTTCTCTTTGAATTAAGACGATTCCATTTATGTGACAAAGGGGTGTTTTGGGAAATGACTAATCAGCAGCCGAACATTTTAAACCCTGATCAGCCTGCGAGTTACTCGCTTACTCGCAGTCTGATCTGAGTTTACAATGGACGCAAAGGCTATTATAGTCGTGCTTAGCGGATTGAGGGCTAAGTTTAATTCATACCAGATATAACATTGTTGACTCGAGTGTATTTTATATCTGTCATGGCTTCATGTCCGTTAAACACCGTTGAAGAACCAGGCCCATCTATAACAACCCTGGACAAAACAAAACATGATATTGCATAGTATTCTAGAAAAATCATTCGTTCAGGCTACATAATAATGAAAGCGCACTTATTTTGTGTATATTAGTTACAGAAGTACGACAATGTTTCCGTTAAAGCAAGTTGACACATAACTGAACTATCTGACATCAATAATGAATATATTGTTCTTTCATAAAATGTCATAAATTAAATAGTAGTGTAGAGTCACTGTCACTTATGTTACATTTCATGAACAGACTCTATGAAACCGCGATTGCTATATTTCTCTCGTGCTTGCGATTGTTGCTTCCAAGAGATCCCCTGTTCAGTATTTAATTTCATTGACACTAGCGTTTGCTTAGTGCTGTGTGGATGCCGTAAAATGTCGTCCAGACTACAAATTAGTAGCATTATTGCTTACTGGTCCTCTGGGGATCAGTAAGCCCAATAAAGAAGAATATCGCTTAAGCCGGTGCTAGAGGGCGTTAAAGATGTTGTTACTTATACTACCTCTCATAAACAGACTCAATAAAATCGAGTCTCCCATTTTTTCTCTCGTGTTTGTGTTTGTTGCTTCCAAGGGATCCACTCTTCAATATTTATTGTTATTAGTTTAACAAGTCATCAACTAATTACATGTACACGTACTACTCCCATGCAACATATCTTCTTTATTTAATTTGGTTAGTACATTTAGAACATTAAGCGTCAGTCATAAGAAAAAAAGTAACGTCAGCGATTAGTATTAGTAAATATATCATGTTGCTAAATACGCATATAAAATAGCTTACTCCACTTAACAGTAACGGAAGGATTTATTGAGATAATAAACATATCCAACAGCGGATACAACAGTACAGTCAGTATGATTAAGTTCATAAACAAAATATTTGAATAATAATCTGTTATATTAATGTATAAACTTACAGTAATCCGACAGATTACGGACCGTTTGCCACCTCCCAACAATTGACAATTAACAATTGATCTTAATATAGTTAGCATAACGAAATATGTCATACCTATGATTCATTATAGAATCGTCAACGCCAACACAATAGCGTTCCCAATCTTGTCTATCTACTGGTATCAGCTCAAGGCAAGGGACCAATTCCAGGTAATCGTCTTTCTTATTGTCTATGAATCCTTTAAATGTTATAAAACAAAAATAGGTATAAAAAGTGAACAGGAAATGCCGCTTTCACAGAACACAGTAAACCCAAAAACACGCAAAAAAACAAACATGAATGGCAATGTTAATAAAGAATAACGGCATATGACGTCACAAACACAACAAGAGGGCTACCGCCTTGGAACGGTCAGTGTGTGTGAAATATAAAACTTATCTTAACTCATAAATACAAATTACTATGAACACATCAAAGCATATGTTTTATTAGTCATGTCCAAAGAGTAAGGGCTGCACGATATGCAAAATCTGCTAACATTATAAAAAAAACGACATTGAAAAAAAAAAAGGAAATAAGTGCTCATTTTATTTTAGCAGTATTTCCTATTATTCTATACCTAATTTATACGTCCAATCGTAGACGCTCATTCGAATCACGTGACCGTACAATATATTCCCGTATCGGGACGCACGCGCGTACAAAATAACCCGTATTCTTTTCGTATTGTACGATTCACAGGTCCCATGTTAAACCTATGATAAAGACCGAAGCGCGTGAAAAGGTTCCGAATGAAAGTCTGAATCGACAGGCGCTCTAGATAAAGCGTTACGATAAAGCTCCTGTTGTCAAAAGTCGAGGTATAGAATAAAAAGATCATTTAACAGTGTTCTGTACAATACGGAATATATTTGGACTCGTACACAGCTTGGAAAATCATATTGGACTCGCCTAGCGGCTCGTCCAATATGATTTTCCAAGCTGTGTACTCGTCCAAATATATATCCGTATTGTACAGAACACTGTTAAATAACCTATAAGTATTCGCTGAATTGTATTTAATCTTTAAAAATTGGTTTCATGCGCTACTATATGTAAATGTTATTTGTATGTGTTCTCAACACACTGAATGCAACGAATAAATATACACAGCATGGATTTAAACAATGTCATAACTGTAAATGATAACTCTTAAAAACGTATAATGCAAAAATGAATCACTTACTTACTTATTAGATATTTCAGTGGATACAAACTAGGGATAGCATACAGTGTAATACAGTTATATGGGAAACAAAACCACGACTAATCATAATCATAGCTTTTAAATATAACAAATAGAATGATAAATAACAGCATAGAGCGACAAATTACCTGGTTCTGGTGGAGTGAAGTCAATTAAAATTCCTTTTGTTGTGATAATGTTTCTATACCCGAGAGAGTTTGTCATATCTAAGTTAAATTCATACAAATTGTTGTGCTGTAACGAAAGTCCAGTTTTTTCAACGTCTACAGCATTGCCAATTCCAAGCCTTTCGTAATGGGAAAACAGTCCATCCTGAAGACACCGAAACTTGTTATTTAAAATGAATATTTGGGAAAAGAACCTGTGCAGTTTGACTGTAATGAAATGCGTTTGACAGTAATGAAATGCTTTAGACATTCATAAAACATGTATACTTTGATGCATATACGAGTATGCGAAAATATTTTTTAAATTCATTTAAATCATTTTGTGACTAAATATATAAATCTGCATAATATTATTCAGCTCTTATAACTTGTATTCTTATTTTTTATTAAACGAATATGCAAGTATGTTGTAATGTATATTCATCAAGCCATTTTATTGAACAAAATGAGTATTAAATCTATCTTATTAGTAAAGAAATGCAAACTTTCCGAGAATTATACCTGATAGTTTCTGCTATGTAAAATATACAACGCTGCATCGCGTCATTGGTATCGAACTTCTTCAAGTACAGCAAATTAGACTTTTATACTCACTTTTATCTAAATATTTACCTTAGAAATGCTGTTATCGTGTCCTTCTATAGCCTTTAACAGTTCACACTTTCCAGATTCCCCGTAATCAAAGTTGAAACTGAGACATGAATGTTCAGCCATATCCAGACACAATTGAGCACAGTCTGATACGCGCTGTACTCTATTCAGGGACCGCATGACGCCACCAATAAGTCTTCCTTCTATCATCCCAGCAAAGTGGTTAAGAATATGTCCAGGTCCATTTACTGTGTAATTAAACAATCATATAAGTATGGTTTGGAATCGTTGTTCAGTCTAGACAATACGACTAACAAATGGTTTTATATACAGGCCATTTATTCATTCTCCATTTGTATTCTCTATTGCCTGACATTGAAGTGTTAGTTCCGATTGCGGTTGAATGTCAATACATGTGTGTTGAACTTTGTTTTTATATTCATATATACATGACCATTTGTGTAGTTTGCTGGAGAGTTTGCGAAGTAACATGCATTGCTTCTTATTGACAATGTAGTATTTGTTTGTTTTTATGCGTGTTTTCGGTTGACTGTGTTCTATGATAGCTACATTTCCCGTTCAACGTTTATAGACATATATAGGTGGAGGAAACCTGACGACTCTATGGTTATTAATGTATTAGAAATGTTAATCAATGAAGTCATAAAATAAATCCGAGCGGTCAAGATGACATATATTTAGTCTGCTCTAAGAGACGTATACAACACAAATTCCTGAATAATTTAAGTGTATAAGGTATGGTTGGTCATTTTAGTTCTCAATACTACATGTATATGCGTATGACATTTTATGAGTCGATGTATATATTTCCTTAAACTTGATAATATGTTACTGACAATATTATGTTACTGACAATATTGATTATATCCCTATTGCGTCTAATATCATTCGAATATTTTACACTTCATGGATTACAGTTTTTTGGTTAGCTCCGTCATTCGAGTTACTAGAGGTGTCACAGTCCGCTGTCAATATAAGATAACTATAGTAGAACTTAAAATTAAATCAATTTGGAGTAAGCTATAAACAATGTACACATCGAAACCAACGTCGATGATACGTCATTATAAATAATATGTTTTACACTGCCGAGTTAAAAACAAGTATGTATTAATATTGTAGGAACATAATTATAACAATGAAATATCATTCAGTGCTTACGTTTACCTTCGTTAGCTGAGTAATCTCTCTTCTCTAGGTTGACAGTATGCCAATAGTGAATTTGGTCTCCATATATTCCCTGGCCATAACCAATCGCCAGGTTAGTTTTATTTAATGGCGATTCGTCGTGTGCTAGTATCGACGCTCTAAGGATTGTTGGGTTACTAGAGGTGTCAAAATCTGCTTTCAGTCTTCCACTAGGCACTGTGACGTCATACGAAGAAAGCTGACATGTCACACTGGATCGTGTGCCCTGACTGTTTTGTGCATGCATAGTGAAGTACAACGGGACGCCCGTGTCATTGAGTTTCTAAAATATAAAAGGAATACGGAATTAATGTATTCAATATGTTTCTTTATTGTTTTAGAAGGCTTAAATTTAAAACAAATAATGATATTAATTATAAAACGGAATTAATAATATCCACTAAATTGCCAACGAGACACTAATTTCTTAATTTAATGTTTATACAGTGATATAACCGACAAGTTAAAGTCTGTTAGTTTTTCGCATTTTCTTTTGTCTCAAACAAGTTATATTACATACAAATTTAAACACTAACCCACTGTGTTTATTTCTTTTTAAGATGGAATTGTTATTCCCTGCAAGTGCAGTGCAGTATATATATCGCTGCGTGTCATAATAATAGCGGTATTACGTAATCAAAACAATGTGTACCATAGACAACTTAGTGAGCGCCCCACCAAGCTGAAAGTCATGTTTGGTATCCGTGCCACCCGGAGTTGTTCCGACATCGAGAAAGAAACGAAGTTGACTTTTATCGTCGACAGCTGCCACCAGTATTTGAAATGCTGGCTCCGTATAATCACGGTTAGGTAGCTGCTGTACCTTGCAGTGCTGTGTGCCAACATACCTTTTCTGAAAAATAATAATTATAATAATAATAATGATAAAAATACATAATAATAATAATAATAATAATAATAATAATAATAAGTAGTAGTAGTATTACATGTGGTAGTAGTAGTAGTAGTAGTAGTATAGTAGTAGTAGTAATAGTAGTAGTAGTAGTAATAATAGTAGTAGTAGTAACAGTAATAATAGTAGTAGTAGTAGTAGTAGTAGTAGTAATAGTAGCAGTAGTAGTAGTAGTAGTAGTAGTAGTAGCATTACATGTAGTTGTAGTAGTAGTAGTGGTAGTAGTAGTAGTAGTAGTAATAGTAGTAGTAGTAGTATTAGTAGTTGTTATATGGGTGGTAGTAGCAGTAGTAGTAATTGTAGTAGTAGTAGTAGTAAAATGTCGTAGTAGTAGTAGTAGTAATAATAGTAGTAGTGGTAGTAGTAGTAGTAGTAGTAGTAGTAGTAGTAGTAGTATTGGCAGTAGTAGTAGTAGTAGTAGTAGTAGTAGTAGTAGAAGTAGTAATAGTGGTTGTAGTTGTAGTGGTAGAAGTAGTAGCAGTAGTAGTAATTGTAGTAGTAGTAGTAGTAGTAGAAATAGTAGTAGTAGTAGTAGTAGAAATAGTAGTAGTACCAGTATAATAAAGATAAACATTTAACTAATCATTTGAAAAACAACACAAATTACCCGAAATTACAATGGGTTAAAAAGCATTATAATTTTATATCATTCTAGTCCACACCAAAAATAGTGGAAGCAGTCAAGACGAGCAATCAAAGGAAGAATTATTACAGATATGCCTTGACAGTGTTAAATGAATACGGAGCTTCATACAAGACCAGTGTCAGTGAAGATATGTTTGGTATTTAAACCGGTGATAATACATCGATTTAGTGCATATATTTGATAGCATATTCATAAATACGGCACAAAACATTAACGGATCTTATACCCATGTCAAATTTTGACAATTTGAAAAGTTTCTTAAAATATTACAGGACATTAGTTTATATTCTTGAGATAAATAATTGAAGCTATTTAAGCAGCTTAATATGTTGAGGTTCAGAAATGCATAGAGGGACGTATATTTCAGCGAAATAGTTTTTAGGTGACATAGTTTTTATAACTAATTATATTATTAAATTTTGATTATTTTCAAGATTTTGTAGGGAACTGTGATGATACTCTTTGATTGTTGGGACAGTAAAAAGGTAATGATATTAGACAGATTCCAGCCGATACGTTTTATTATTAAATCCACTCATAGAGGATTCTACGAGTTTTTCCTCCTGTCTATGACTGATAACAGTTGGACAATATCACAGTTTTAGATCATTACATTTTGATAAAAACGTCATGTGCGATACTTGATAGAGAACAATGTTATGTGCCTATGTCTAGTATTTATTAATAGTATATCTCTCATTATGTCTAATATATTATAATCAACCGATATGTATGCAAATGATACAACTCTATAGATTATAATATCCAAAGCTTGCGTTTTAGAAAATAATTCAATTGATTAAGCCTTTTACAACGTCATGCTTTTCATTAGAGTCTAAGAGTTCGATTTAAAATCGACAAATAATGGTATTTATATTCTAAAGGGCTAATACATAAACAATTACTCTATATTTACAAGCGAATTCATTTTGCACAGATATGCATGCTATCCTAGATTAAGCACCATGATAAATTTAAGCTTCTTACGCCTTACTTTATTCATAATTTGCGGCGAATTCAATTGTTTTTCAAGTGAATTTATTTTTTAAATATTATGCCTGTTGCTGCAAGAAATAACTTACGCCGATTTGATCATGAGGAAACGCGATTGTTTTAAATAAAACGTGTTTTTTTATCTAAATATAATATCTATAGCTACTTTGTTAATTACTTAGTGATTAAAAGATATAATTATCATGATTATGTATGGTTTACAATGGTTCTTCGTTGAGCATAAATTTAATGTATGATCTTTGAAAAACAGTGAGCAAAGAGTTTGCTTTTGCAACATTAACCAAACAAACAAGCTCAAACTAATAATACCAAAACATAACGTCTTCGTCTAGTTCGCTTATGAACAGCCTCAACCAAATCTACTACATTTTTTTTATCTTGTTTGTTTTCGTTGTTTCCAGGGAATCTCTTTTTCAGTATTTATTCGCATTCACGCACGCGTTCGTTAAGTACTGTGTGGTCTGTTGTGTACTGATCCCATTGGGGTCTCTGATCCCAATCCGTGCGGCTTTAAAATAGACTACTGCTTAAGTTGGTGCTGCTGGGAGGCGTTAAAGGTATTGCACCTTATATTACCCCTCATGAACAGACTAAATACAACCGAATCTGCTACTTTTCTCATTTGATTGTCTTTTCTAATTCCAATGGAATATATGGAGAGAAATATCTGACAAATTGTATAAACGCAAACTACGTATGATTTGTTCATTACATGGTCCGGGTATTAACTTTCTTACCCAATCCAACCCCTTCTTAAAGATGGGAAAACGGGGTAATAGGTAATTTTAAACAGGTTATCGCATTTTGTCTGTTAAAATGATGATGTGAATGCCATATAGAAAATATAATGTTAGTGCCTGATCATATCCAGCTTATCAGGTGAGGCTGAGAAAGAAAATGAAGCCCGATGCTGTTCCGAGTGCTTCATTGATTTCGTGCCGAACCCGATAAACTGGATTTCATCAGGTACTAACATTATAATCTATTTATCATGCTGATCGTTTAAAATCATTTAATTTACATTTTTCAGTTTTCTTTTCATTCAAAAATACCAGAAATCATAAAACAAAGGAAATAATTAAACTTTTTATCTCAGGCACCCTGGTTTTCGGAAGAATTATATAGATCGACATGATAAATAGCATTGTAAGTACACATAATATCATGAAATATTACCGTCTTACTAACTACAACAACGTCACTGAATACGGGAGGAGACTCGTCTTGTTCCTCTTTTCTGTTGTTAAACATTTCTTTATTTACAGCTGGAGAGGTATAATGCCATAGTGTCTTTCGGTAAAGAGTTTTTCTAAATGAACAGCAAAACGGAATCCTAACTTTCAGCGTTACAAGGGCATTCAATTTCAGCTCCAACGGGATCATTACTAGGTTCATTCGTAACCTGAAAAATAATATTGAAACGCATTACTGAAGAATATTACTAAATTAAAAATGAAAATGCATGATTCTGATTCAATGACACATACAAGTAAAGCAAAGTCGAGGTGGTTATACAACTTAAATATGACCTGTATGCAGATTGTATTGATATGTACATATTCAGATTATGACAATTTCACTCCGATAATCACATATAAAAATTTATATTAGTACACAAATAGATTATTTTATTCATTAAAATATATGATGCTAATTTTACCACTTAATTATTTATATTGAATTTGGAAAACATCATTATTATCATGATTATTGTAGTAATTGTAAATCCATAATAGAAACGGGTTTCTAGGATTTTTATATTCATATATACATGTACATGATCATGTATGTGCTATATTTACATTCCTTAGTAATACTGCCTTGTTTGTAGACTATAGCCAAAAATGACATTATTGGGAAAATTGTCACTGATCAGATTTATACACCTCTTATTTATAAACTGTGATTATGACAAAACACAATCACAGATCGTTGTTAAAGTAATAATATTCACAAACTACATTGGTCGAACATAATTGGTGTACACTTCGTGTAATTCCCATTAATAGTTAAAGGTATTTTTCAAAGGGATGAATTTAGGTTGTTTTAAGGTTTAAATTGCCAACAATGCGCTTTTAAACATGTTAAATCAAAATCGATTTATTTCGTCATTTTAGAAGCGAGAATAAAAAAATGCATGTACGCATAGATAAATATTTCCTCTGTCCATATGCAAAATTTTAATGAAATCGGAGACAAGTACTTTTTTTTCCCCAAAATTAACTAACATGACCCACGGACTCAAATACGGCATAACGCATATACATTTACACACGCGACTGGGTACACAAGAAATGAAATAATTCCATTATTTCAATACATATATTTCAAATGTATGTATCCATGCATTCCCGATTAAATTTCTGATCTATACATGCTTTTGGTTTATGCCGGAGTGCTCGGAATAGGTTTTAACAAACTAAATTGCAACGGTACGTCGGGAAAGGAAATGAGGATGGTGAAAATATATATTGCAGTGCTAATTTTCTGAATCCGAAAAAATTGCAAAAAAATGAAGTTTTAACAACGAGAATGAATTTTTTTTCATGAAAGTGTTCATTGACATGTCTACTATTAAAAACCAAAATTTAAAGTCAATCAGAAAAAAGTACTTTTTTTACCCCAAAATTAACAAAATACACCGTGTTCGCTAAAATATGAACATTCGCCTTTCAAAGTTAATGTACACACGGGATATAAAACCATGAAATTGTGAAATCCTTTTTAAGAGATATATTGATTTCAACATTGCTCTGTATTTAATAAATTATAAGAGTAGAATGTTCGCAGTTTTTTTCAAGGACACCATTATGGTAGTATCCCTGCAACCCCGCCCCTCATGCCACCCCCACCACCCTCTATACCGTATTGATTATGTTGTATATAGCTGCGAATGCGCAGTTTTAATCAAATCCGATTTATTTCATCATTTTAGAAAAAAAAGAGCATGTATGCGTAATTACCTTCCGACCCAAGACGGCAACATTCATATTCATTTAAAAAGACGACCGGCTACAGAAACAATTAAATAATTTTGTTATGTAAACACATATATTTAAAATGTATGTGTCTATGTATTTTACACTAACTTTTTGATCTATACATGCTTTGGGTTAATGTCAGAGTGCCCAATTTATTTTAACAATGTTGCAACGGTATATCGGAAAATGAAATCATCTTACGTTGCAGAGTTAATTTTCGAAATCAGAAAAAGCGATAAACTAATATAAGTTTAACAGGCAGAAAGAAGTATATTCTTTTAACTGTTCGTTTGAAACTGAGAGGGCGACTCGAGTAAATGACTGACGAGTAACAGACATGCTACTGTCAGTAACAAACATGATTTTGTGTAAACTCGAAGATTGCATTACATAAATAATTGTGTCAGTGGTTTGTGGTGTTGTGAAACACTGTACGCGTGAATCCGAAAAGTGCGGGTCTGTTATCTTTAAAGGGCATATATAGTTATATATATATATATATATATTTATATATATATTATTAATTTATATTTATTTGTATGGTCCCAGAACGCAGTCATACTCACTACTACTGAAAGTAAATACTTAATATACATGTGCGGTGTGTTACGATCTGTGGTAAACAGACATATTAAACATTTCCCTAAAAATATATAACGATGATAAATACAATATTCATAGAAAAAAAAGTCCTGAAAAAAAATACATTGTTTTCAGCAGTTGAAATCTACTATATTCTGCGAATATTGCTACTTTGAAAATTTGAATACGTCTGTTTTCACCAAATAGCATGTTTTGTTTGTTTTAATAAAATAAAAATTAATTTCTGATTTCGGAATATGTCTTACACACTGTTGAATCCTGTAATTTAACAACAAGTGGTTTGGTTCACAGGCGACAGTATCGATGAACAAAACCACTTGTTTTACTGGATTCTACATTGTGCAAGAAAATACTCATATATTATACCATTGCTATTATAACATGTGTGTTGCAACATATGCTTATCCTTGTTTATAAATGCTTGATAATGGATGTCAGCAGGGAACTTGACCTTTGACCTAAAAATCAAACGGATCATCCTCTTTACACTGTCCACCAATGAAGTTTCATGAAATTTGCTTTAGGTAAAAGGAAAAACTGTGTGGACAAGACTTTTCATTTTCCGGTCATTGTAACGGACCTTTCAACTTCTGAATTCAAAATAAACAGGGATTATCATTTCACCAAAGGCAGTCAAAGTATGACGTTTTATGAAATTAGCTTTAGAGAAAGTAAAAAAAGAGTTTCATTGCGGACACGATTTTTCATTATCCTCAATATTAATAGGGATCATACTCTTTCCAAAGGCAGTCAACCCATGTCGTGTGAATACATTTACTTCAGGGAAAATAGCGTTACGGTGCGGACAATAGTTTTCATGATCGGATCCGTGACCTTGACATTTGATCTCGAACTAAATAAGGGTCATTCTCTCACCAAATGCAGTCAACCCATATAGTTTCATGATACATGTATTTGCTTCAGTAAATAAGGAGTTGCATTGTGGCCAAGGTATTAGGGTTAAATTGTCCTTTTGACATATTAACCTCAAAATCACCAAACGATGCAATAGTCTTATAACAGGCAGTCAACCCATGGCGTTTCAACAGACTTCCTTCAGGAAAACATAAGTTACAGTGCGGACAATGCGTTTCATTATCCGGTCTGTGACCACGACCGTTAACCCACACACAATCAAAAGGATCACCCTCTCGCCAGAAACAATCCATCCATTAAGTTCATGATATTTGACTTACAGTTTACAACATTTTACATTATCATGTTACGGTGACAATGATCTTTGACCTAATGACATCAAAATCAGAAGGCATCATTCTCTCACCAAATGCACTCAAACCATGAATTTTGATGACATTTGCTTCTGGGGAAGTGCACAGTGCAGACAAGGTTTTTCATGATCATTATTTGGTCACGGCGCCCTTGACCTTCAATATTTGATATGCACATACTGATGCTTCTTACAAAGTTTCGTAAAAATCCAACAAATAGCGCAGACAAGATTTGTGACGGACGAACGGAAAGGCCAAATATAATCGAACTTGGTGGTGGAAGACATATTTATAAAGACAATATTTTAGTTCATATGTATACTTTATTAAGCAAATAATTGAGCTAACATAAACTTCAGCATTGACTCTGGACAGTGGTGTACATGGAGTCATCTTCCACATGACGTGTAGCCTGAAAGAAAATAAAGTCGCGTACAGTATTCAATTTGAATCAGGTGTTGCTAGGGGGAGCTAGGGCATGTTAAGGGGAATGGGACAGTTTGACACAATGGGCTAGCAGGATACATCGAAGTAACCCAGTAGCGCCAGTAAGACTTGAATCCGTGTTCACTTGATTCAAAGCCGATATGCTATAAACGTCCCTTGACCAAAACTGAGTAAATGGCACATCAAATAAAGGGTCAATACATATTATATTGTGTATCATACGAGTATATGATTGACCTTGTATGATTACAGAACAATTTTAATGTTTTTTTCACCCAACAGTACTACAGCAAGAATATATTATAAGGAAAGTTAAATCTGACAGATGGTGCAATGCTCTATAAGCCATAATACTAGAATAAAATACAACACTTGCCAAAAATCTAAAATTGTTAAACTTTACACGTTTTGTTCATAGGATATTTTACTTTAATGACTTAGTAAGGTCATTTTACATGGGGAGAAAACATTAATATACAACTATTTATTTTCTATCTCAAAACCTGGTGATGCCGCTAGTTTTAGTAATAAAACACGATTAAATAGGGCAGTTGAGAAGACACTTTTGTAGATGTTTGGTCTGATCTGATGTGAAACAGACACAAGATTGAAAATTTGCTCTGTGTCCCTTTAATAAATTGGGGACCCATCACATAGACCATAATAATATTGTAATAAGTTGATGTTAAGGGACACACGGCACTCTTGAAGTATTTATCAAGCATTAACATTAGCATCTCCATTTGTTAAGCTGGTAACATTTTAAATTTAAACCTGCTTGCATCAAAAATTAAATAAAAGTGTTTCATTTTGTCTTCGTTATTCTATAAAATACTTAACTATATTATAGGTGCACTATTATCAACAGTTCTGAACTATTCTAATAAATAATATTAATGATGCACAAATGCAAATTATGCAGAAAAATTGACCGAACTCCAGAAGTTTAAAAAAAAATAAAGATTGCCTAGTGTCCCTTTAACACAACTTGTTTTCGCATGTATCCAGTACATGTAGTTTACACGAGCTCATATGACAATCACGCTGCATTATCACCGAAAACATTTTTTACTGTAACTTTGAACAGCACCGTGCAAGCATAACACAAGCTCGGTTTGACATTCTGAAGTCGTCAGTATCAATTCACTTAGAATTGCTCAAGGTTCACGATTCACATTTGAGGCCTCTCTGAAAAACAACATCAATCCAATGTCAATGATCAAACAGACAGAGTTTATCCTTTGTTATACTTAATGTAACATATTTATAAAAGAAAACTCAAAACTCTACTTACTGTCATGGATATATATGTTCACATATGTGTATGTAGATCTATGTTACTGTACATAAATATGAATCTGACCTGTCAATGGCTGTTTACATTGTTTCAATGGTAGTTGTATCGGGTATGTATTCACGAATGTGCGAGAAAATTGGGATAACATAACGATAAAGAGACAACGCTAACAATTTACATTCATGCATCTGAGGGGTGGGGTGGAGGGGATTTCTAGTGTCCTTACCCCCTCCTTGTTTTCGGTATTCAAGCTCCATCTACCCACCCCATCCCCGTCCCGCCCCCCTATCCCCGCCTCGCCCCATCCCCACATCTACCGTACTTGGGTGGGCGGGGGTGCGGGGGACATTGATAGCATTTATACTAGTAATTGTTTTATTCCACGAAACGTTCTACAGTGTACAGTACATCCAGTGACTGGGAAGATCGGAGTACACGAAAAATATAAACTTTCTATTAAACAGTATACGCCACTTTTTTAGGCACTATATTTGGCTAATGTCTAAATATGTACATCTTAAAGTGGTGTGTACTGTTTATTAACAAACACATTTTAATGACAAAACAAATACCTTGATCATGGACCTCTAGCAGCAGACAGTAATCCCAAATCCAATTTGACCAACATGTCAATTTCACGTGTCAAGTTATGTCACGGTGACATGTCAGTCACCAACATTGAATCATGTTGACACATAATGGGACGTTATTTCGTCCGGTAAGGTATTAGTTTTTACATAATCTACGGTATGAAACACTGTACGCGTGTTGTTATACTCCATAGGTTTCCGTAGTGCTCGCCGACGCAGCGCGCCCAATTTCGGGTGTAAAAAAATGGCGTCTGTTTTAATTGAAAATTCTTAAAATAGTCCCTAAAATACAAAGAAATAGTCCATGTTCGCGGAGTTAAAATGCGAACAGAACTGATATGTTATAGGTCCGTGGCGTTCCTACTGAGCCAGGCGGGAATCTCGTTATTTACACTGTCCTGGTTTATTGGGATGACAATAGGGTAATAGTGCGGTATGGTGTACCATGGAATCGGGTTTAAATCGCCAGGTGATGTGGTAAGGTTGTATATCGTGTAGAAAAGTCATACGTACTTATTAAACTAGACGCTTATTGCACATCTTCAGAAATTTTAATCGACCAAAATAAATTAATCCCAGAGTTATCATAAGCTTTAGCACACTATTCTTTAACGTGATCTTTACAAGCTTTTTACATCTCCAGAAATTTTAAGTGACCAAAAGAAATTAATCCCAGAGTTATCATAAGCTTTAGCACATTATTCTTGAACGTGATCTTTACAAACTTTTTACAAGTTTGGAGATGTGTGCTGTGGAGCATTCACTATAATTAGAAATAAAGCGGGCTTGATGGGGCTGTTTGTATCATTTGTGAATGTTGCACATAGTTGGAAGCGTGTATTGCTTTCCCTTTACCCCAGCATTGAAAGTTGTGCGCCGAGTGATATGCGTGGAAACAACATCATCCCCTGTATAATGTACACCTCAAATTTCATTAGTGTTCTAGAATTCCAGATATAAAACAAAATACTTATTTTAGGCGTCGGTTATATTATTCGCTGCTTTATCAGAATGAACTAAAACTTTTATTTTTGAAAAGTTTGAATTCAGGTTTTAAATTACGAAGCAAAAATATAGGTTTCGGAGGAAGTAAAGAGGGGTTGGTCAATGAATTGGGCAACATTAACTTCAAATCAATAATTAAAGGCAATCTATACTTCAGACCTTTAGAAAATAAATGCCAAATACGTTTACCTACAGTATCGAAATTACCAGTGATGTCATGATCCGCTGTCATGATGTTTTACGCTGGCATTCCTTAGGAGTGGTGTTTTTCTCTGTCTATGTCAGAAACTATTTTGTTGTCGTTGAAACTAATACTTCGCATTGTTTTATTACACTTATAAAAAATGATTGGACTTTCGGAATATTTTAAATATTTAGGAATAGAATCAACTACACGAGTATGACAAAAAATACTTGACATGTCAATAAAATCAATACCCTCACTAAGATAAAACAGTTTTATAAAATGCCTGGCGTGATCAGACTCCTTGCTAATATGGAGTCGGCGAGGTTATTGTCTGTAGCTTTGAACTATGGCAGCAGTGTTGTGTTATACAAGGGATAACAATTGTGTCTGCTTTCTCGTCGAGATCAACTTAAGTAAAGCGATGGACAAAATGGGTGAGGCGTGACATAACAAGACATAAATGTCAATATAATGTTAAACACTAGCCAATAAAATATAATATAATAAGACCCCAACTTACCCAACATCTAGAGGAAATTTTGAAAATCCAATTTCTGCAATTGTTGGCAACTGTATTTGCATTATATTTCCAATAAGTTCTAAAGATGCATGTAGAATAAATCCAACACTAACACGACCATAAACACTCAAACCCCCATATGGAGCTGCACTCGCTTCTGCTACCATGCCGAGAACTCGGAGACCAACTCCAATGTCGGCACCAAAGTAATAAATAGAACCAAATCCTACCAATAAAATAATTATATGTAGACAGCAGTATATTTAAATATATATATGGTATTGAATATACGATAAAATGAAACGATTGTTTAAAATATTAACTAATCAAAATAACAGAACAAAATTATGTTTTATTGTACTTTAACAATGATAAAAGAAATGTGCATAATTAGTGTTTGCGACCCTTGCTAAACTAGTTTGGCGTTTATCTGGACAATTACATGTAGATAAGTTATATCTAATAACGGATATAGGAACTGAAATAATTAATTTATGTCATTATTAGGTACTTCATGACACTCGCTGAGGTAAGCTATGTGTGAAATTAAAAACGATATTCATTAATAACATGACAACAGAACCTCAATGAATTGCTAAATATTTAGTATTAAAAGCTGAAGGGAAATCCGAGAAAGAATGAAATAATGAAATACTCTGTAAAGTTCATTACAATAACAAATATTATTATAGTATATTATTTATAGTAAACAGGACTAGGTTCTAAAGTTAATCTTAAATATAAATCTTACTGAATGTCAGGT
This sequence comes from Cyrtodaria siliqua, assembly GCA_037043455.1. NCBI lineage: Eukaryota > Metazoa > Mollusca > Bivalvia > Adapedonta > Hiatellidae > Cyrtodaria > Cyrtodaria siliqua. The sequence continues at coordinate 187,585 of JAWPHD010000031.1, forward strand.
CCACTGGACCCAACGAAAAGTCGATTGAGTAAGCAAAAGTCGCCCGGTTCTCCTTGGAAAACTAAAAGTTCCTCTAACAGTCACGTCGAACGAGTCGAATGCATTTTGTAGTGAACCGGAGGTAATTTTTTCTATCGCTTCTGAATACTGAAAATCAATAGAAATTCTTTGCTGACACGTGTTTATTCAGAAATAAATATGCCCACAGAAATGAAGATCACATTGTAGTTAAATTTAATTATATTTATTAAATGAACTATATATATACTTATTGCTTTTCATAAATGTTTTGCTATTGTACGTTATTTTGTAATACTACTCTCAATCAGTCTTAAGTAATGATGGATACATATATCCGCAGAATACAGATGCGTGTCATTCAAGCATACAATTGCATATATATTCATATAATGCTCATGTTAATGCTTTGATTTTTGATTTTAAAAAATCCATACACGCAGGAATGCTTTACTTAAAAGAGGCACTACCTATATTTACGCGATTTTTAATGTAAAATAATAAATTCTCAATATTACTGCATTTATATGTATACAAAGCTATTTTATTAGTATTCTAAGAAGAAACATGGTTCGTATTCCAGTTCTGTAAATTATTAATTATGATCAAAACAATATCTTGAATAAAATGCTGCCCAGCCGTTTATTCCTGCCGGAGAACTACGAGTTTTTACGATTTTCTCGGACATGCGGAATGCGATTACAAACTATTCGGGGCAGTTCCGATAGTAAACGAATCGATCGGAACTCTTCGCCAATCCGACGAGGCAGTTCCGATTGTAAACGAATAAGATCAAAAAATCTCCGCAATCGGCTTGTCTAAAACAATTACGAATACAATTTCAAAAATCCGATCTTTCCAATCCTGTTTTTCCCCTGCAAAACGCATAAAACATGGGTTGAAATTATTGCCATTTAACTTTTATAGTCCTCTTTATAATTAACTAAAGATTATATCAATTGGTGGACAAAATGATATAGGTAGAGCCTCTTTAAACAAGTGTGAGAGACTTGTTCTTGATGGCCGTATTCTGATTAAACGTTCATAAGAATGTAACACGCAAAGGTATCATATAGTGTATAATTTTAAAATAATTTCAGATCAAACGACCCCGTTTTAAAAACAACTTACGATATTTTATCGTAATTCAAAATAAAATACCTTCCACTTTCCATTTTCCTTAAAACATTTGATGCAAACATTGACGGTTGGAAACATGCATGAACAATATTGTGTATTACATAGTTTAGAGAAAATATTGTATTAATTTTGCTAACTTGTATTGTTTTTGTTTTTCGAACCACTGTACAGTGACCCGTTTATTCTCTCCGTCATAGGTGTGAGAGTGTCGGGAGAGTGGGGGGATCACCCTTCTCTGCACCTTACATACATAATAAAATGTTGGTATATATCAACATCTCATTCTTTCTTTCTCTTATGTTCAGTATAGATTATTTAACCATCAATATTTTTAACTAAGGAAAAACAATAATAGATAAGATAACACTTGAAAATAAAAAAAACAAGAAAGCTATTCATTATTTGTGATTTTTTAAAAACCAATTTCAGATACTAAATGCTAGGGAATAGTTGTGTGGATGTGGGTGGGGTGGTAGGGGGAGGGGTTTGGATGTAGCCAACACATAACAATGTAACATTTATCATTGCCGTTCTTTTTAATACACGTTTGGTCATTCCAGCCTATAATACTCAATGATATATATAATGTATTTAGAGTGTTAAATCATAGATTTCTTACTTGTTTCTCATATAATAAGTGTTTATGTGATACCCCATTCCTTATCAAATGTTTCAGCAATATTATTTTCGATCGAAATTCATTCATTTAACAATTTGAATATATGCATCTTTGTACTTTCCCAAAGGTAGCGACACTGTTGAGATACCTGGTGATATAGATATAACGTTTGATTTCAGGAATGCAATGTTCTTATTACTTGTTGTTTTGAGCACTCTCTGTATTTTCTAAAATAATTTTAATTTGATTGCATTTTACCTCAGTGTTTTTATGCTGTAGATATCTAGTAACCTCAGATGGTAATGTTTGTGTGTATTTACACCCCACACAAAATCCAGTGTTTATATTTCTGTACATTTTTAATTTCCTTTTTTATTTATTAAAGTAATGTATCTATTAATTGTAAGAATTCTATGTCAAAGCCTATCTTGTAACCATTACAGCTGAGTATCTTATTATAGGAGCGCTGTTGTCTAGTGGTAAAGCGTTGGACCCATGATCCTAAAAGTTGTGGGTTCGATCCCCGCCATAACCATATGTGTTGTGTCCCTGAGCAAGACACTTTATCTGCATTGCTTAGTACTGGTTCTACCCAGAAAGACAATCAAGAAGTACCTTAGAAGCGTATCGCTTACAACATGTAAAGAAATGCATAAGTAAAAAATAAGTAAGCGGAAATGGAATATATTTACCAGTAATTTTCTTTAATATCATGCATGTTATTCCATTTAGTAATACGTTGACTGGTAGGTTTTTCATTATTTCTGTTTAAGATATCGTCCATTGATTGTGTTCTCCTTGTTTGTTTTGTTACACTAGGTATGTATGTGATCATGATGATGGTATAACTGGGTGTGTTTCCTTTTTGTGTTTAGATAAAATACAATTAACTTCTGAAATGTGTTAATTGCCATTGTGATGCCGCGAAAATGTTATCTAACTTAAAATATAGCAATACATTTTAATAAATTGATAGCAATTATCGTAAGATGTTTTATGAAAAGAGCCCAAGATGTATGTAACGCACATTTTCAGAGCGTTTCTAAATCGTAAAATGCACGTGCAATGTGGTAAGATACCACTCAAAATAGGACATATATTCAATTATTGACAGCACTAAAAAATCAATATTTTGAGAAGATCTTAAAAAGTAGATTTCATATTATGTTTTAAACTGTATAGTAAAACAAATAGTTTGTAGCTACCAAAACTGTAGCAAGTTGTATTAAATCCATCGTCAGTTGATGTATGACTGTTGGGTCCACTCTGTTAAGTTCCAATAGTGCCTCCAGATCTCCAATGGTCATGTTTGCTAGTTGTTTACCGAGAAGTTTCATCCCTTCTGATGTTAGTCCTTTACCAATAATGAACAATTGTTCACCAGTCCCTATAGCATGGTCGATGTCGCTCATAATATCCAGTAAAGCGTCAGCTGAAATGTTTAACGTATAGTCTAATAGAATAAGGCGCATATGAATACAGAGCCTCATATTATCCAGTAAAGCGTCAGCTGAAATGTTTAACGTATAGTCTAATAGAATAAGGCGCATATGAATACAGAGCCTCATATTATCCAGTAAAGCGTCAGCTGAAATGTTAAACGTATAATCTAATAGAATAAGGCGCATATAAATACAGAGCCCCTTTTGGTTAATGGCCAAGAATAAAACCAATGTTTATTCAGGCAGAGGGATAAATTCACCAGAATGCAGGTTCATTTCTTTTATGTTTGTCATGTTCATTAAGGTCTTTAACATGATCCGTTTCTTGTTTCCGGTACTTCTTGAGCTGAGCACAATGATTAATCGTTGCTCCAGATAAAAATATATGGAGTGTTTACAACAGAATTTGCAGGAACTCTGCAGTTCTGGAGTTGAGAAGGTTCTAGGCCCATTCTGCATATTATTGTATAGATATAAATATAAAGTGAGCCTGGAATGTTCATTCTTGTGAGCGCCATATAACATTTTTGTGTCGGTGCATCATATAATATAACCCCAATTCAGCTCAAATACATATGGTATATCAAAGTAGGACCCCAGTGGTGTGACTGTAATAATACGTTTCGGTTTAGTTTATATTCAGTATCTGTGAAACATTGGATGTTTAGCTGATTAGTAAATATTTCACATAGTGTTAAATTTTACGTATTTTTATGCTTGTTGTTTGTTTTGAATGTGTGTTTTTGGTTAGACAATGTATAAACAGAGGTTACGACCGAAGTATTCTGCGTCGCACTACATGATTAGTTGTAGATTACGGTTTGCAATCATGTTTTCCTCTTTGATTGTGCAACGACCGCAGAGACTCTATGACAACGTGTTCGTAAGTCTTTTAAAGCGGGAACCGTTTGATGTATGTTCTTCACTCCGTCTTGTCGTGCCCTTAGCCGTTTTCCCATTGATGCTCTGACTTCAGACAAGTCATCGAGTACATATGAGATTAGCTTTCTAGGTTTAACTTATTTGTTGATATACATGAACATTTCTTATTACACCTATATACGCTTTCTCAAATGTAAGGAGTTAACTCGGCGAGGATTAATTTTATTTACACTGTCCTGTTCTTTAGTAATGATGACAGGGTAAGAGTGATTTTTGGTGCATACTTGAACCGGTTTAAACTCCTCGGTGGTCCATTTTGCGACTGACCGTGCCATGGCGGTACCCCTGTTTCAACCCTTATATGTTTGTGATGTTCGATTTTAATGCATGTGTTGTTTGTAATCACCTTTGCGTTGCAATACTTGTCGGAGTGACTGTATTCTGTGAATGCTGCTCTTCCTGTTGGACTTATAACCTATTATTTCAGTGTACAACACATTTCCTATCATGTGTCAACTATTTGATAACATCATGTAAAGTAAGGTGAAGAATTGGTAATTTTATATGTTGTCTTGTTTTATCATATCGCCTAATTAAATGTCCTTATACATGGATTAAATGCACTATGCCCACTGATACATTTCAAGAAATTCACTGTGCACCAGAGCCCTGTTTTATTAAACATCTTACGATATGTCTCACATTTTAAAATCGTTCACTTTTTTTCTCCTAAGTATTCAATGTAGACAAGTATGTGCGCACGTAGTGCAAAAATATCACATGTATAAGAAAATGAAATGAAATCACGTTTATTTCAAAAGTGTAATTTATTGTGAATCATTTAAGAAATTGATTTCGAATACCGCTTACATGTAAGACTGTGCTTGGGGTACGTGCATGGTGTTGCTTCTTACATTCCTCTCATTAACATACTCAACAAAATCGAGTCTGCTACTATATCATCTTGGTTATTTGTGCTGTTACCAACGGATCTTCAGTTTTAGTATTTTTATCGTTTTGCCAATGTATCGTACCGACTTCTCACTAATTTTCATTTCTTGTATAACATATTCGTCTTTTCACATGTCTCAAGATTGACTTTTCATTGTGGAAATCATATTCAATTCAAGTGATATCAGCTAACGAAAGCAACTGAAAATATTACGAGAAAAATGATAAGAAATTTTGTGATTTGTCTCTTTTCATTTGAAATTCGCGAAGGGAAAATAACTTTTGCTGATACAAATTATAATCAATTGTGCGTGAAGAAGCAAAACAATGTATACGTTTTTTTACAAAATTAAAATAACACGTGTGTTTTACGTTCGAGTTTAATACTAACTTCTGCTTGTCTTTGTTTTCACGTTAGCGCAAGGGTACAAACAATCGATGTGTTGTTTATTTTAAAAATCATTGTACATCTGAGTGATTGATGATTGATTGTGTAATTGATTGATTGATTGATTGATTGATAACACCAAGTATTTCAATAAGCTTTACTAGTGCGTGTGAGAGGTGTAGCGCAATATAGTACCTCTCATAAATAAGTCTCAATAAAGCCGAGTCTGCTACCTTTCCCTCTTGTCTTTGTTTGTTGGCTCCAAGGGACCCCCTTTCCAGTATTTATTATACTAACCGTTATTAACAATAATAATAACTTTTAAGTAAAACGTGATGTGTTAAATATACAATAGAATATAATCTGGTGGAGTTATCTTTGTTTAAACTGTCCCGTTTTACTGGGCTGACAATAGGATAAGAACCACCAGAGGCTTTTTTTCCACTTGTCGTTCCAAGGCGGTAGCCCAGTTGTCAACCAGTTGGTGTTTGTGATGTCATATCTTGCCTTTTATAACAAATGCTTTGAATAGAATTGCCTTTTATTCATATTTGTAATTAGTGTTTGTTTCTATGAGTGCTTTTGGTTCACTGTGGTCCTTAAATGCTACATTCCTGTTCGACTTTTATATCTACATTTACTGAATTAATAATATGTTGCTCTTCATACCGAAATATGATTAGACATTATAACGGGACAGTGGTCGCATGGGTTTCATTTTAGAGTCGTGCCTCCGTTGGCATCACCTTTAACTAGATTATTTGAAAATAAGCTTCAACACCGAGTTTAATTTTTATTAAACGTCATCAGCTATTAACAAAACAAATATCAATATGCTGGCATATTGTTTAATTAATAAATATTGCAAAACGGCAACCATAATGTACTTATCCAATATACTTCATAGATAATTGAAAGTAAAATATCTTAGAACACAAGGTAATTAAGTATTGGTATTATTGCTGATATAGATCAATATATATGACATATGTGTTAAGAGAATATGAAGTAAATCGAATTGATCACTTGTATTTTAAACCGAAAAAAAACCACATATTATCTCTAAAAAAAAGTACCTAGAATTGTTATTTTCCTTAGATAATTATCTATAGTTTTGACGGTTCAGATAATAAATACCCGAACACGCATGCATCCAACTTTAATGTCTCCCTGCATACATCGGAGTAGCGTGGCATACTCAGATACTCACGTGAGTAACAACAAAAATTGAAAGTCTAAAACATGAAAAGTGTAAAAAGTTGAAAGATGCAATACAAAATGAAGTGTAAGGGGGTACAGGGCCTCGATCTTAACTGCTTTCATACTCGTGTAAATGCTCCAGATTCTCTTATTTTGAGTATCTATTTTAAAATGTTCCCCCTCCCACACCCTCTCCCCGTGAGTAACATTGAAATTGGTCAGGCTACACCCCTGACATAATTAGATCAATGTAGATTAACTCTGGCGCCATTAAAAGTAGAAATATATTCTGCGCTTTGAGATACTATTAGATAGTTAAATAAATGCTCATGAATATGTTTTATCTACAAGGAAGAATGAAGCCTCAAGGACGTATGGCAAAAAGACGGTACTGGCACCAACAACTGTATCGCTGTAATTGAGGATTATGAATTTTAATACAATATCTAAAGAGAAAGCCCAAAATGGTGAACAGGTTTATTCGTGTTAGTTTTTGTGTTTGCGGAGATAATCTATATGTCACAAAACATATAGCCTGGAAACAAACATTCAGAGTGGAATCATGAAATAACATATATAAACATCAAAGTTTGTAGTGAGACCTTGTATGAAATAAATTATATAAATAAATTGAATTGAATTGCTGTTTAATGGTTACCAACACATAGTACATGGTTATTTCGAGCCGCCAAAGAGAGAGTGGAAGAATACATAGGAATTCGGATGATGTGCTCTACCTTTACTATTGCATAGCTTCCTATGGCTTTTGAAACGTGCTAAACCTCGATTATCGGGACCACGAGGTTAACGTCCACATTATGTATTATTCATTATTATGAGCAGTATCTTTATAACAAACGGAATCTTTTTCGGCTTAGTAATCCCTTGTCATTGGCACAAATAGTTTTATTTTCGCTAGATGACGAGAAATATATATAATCGATCAGTGTGAAGTTGCTGTTGGTATACAAATGGTGTAGGTTGAATTGAAAGCTTAAATATAGAGGGGGTTCATAATTCTCCCCATTTAGTTATACTTCTTGTATATAATTTGACAGTGTAAGCATAATATTATTTTCACTAACCTCCAGTTATTTCTAAATCCCAACTGGACTTCCAGGTAGACGTTTGTGTAGGTATAGTCAATGGATTGTTTGACCCTAAAGCATTTACTGCACCTGTACTGGATATTTCCACGTCATCTTCGTCTATAATTTCAACCAGTAAAGCTGCTTCTTTGGCTAAATCCTGAAGAATAAACAATTTGCCGATAATCTATAAGTCAATACTTGCAATAACCCTCTCATCAGTCTTAATCTGTATGATGTAGAGTTTTCCCTTTCTATTTACTGTTCCAGTTGGTTTGTTTATTTTAACTTTAGTTTTCGTTTAACCTGAGCGTTATTAATCGCAAAATATATTACCTATGAAACAGTCACATATTTAAATTTAGTTGTTTTGCCATTCTTAACGATAGACACATTTGTTTTTCAGTAAAATAACAGCTTATAGCCAGTACATGTCAGAAGTAACTTACTTGGAAATCTTTAACATCTTTCAAATACTGTGCAATTTCCTTGTTCGTTGCATTTCTAGCCACCAGTGCTTTCAATCCAGCTTTGAAATTCAGGTTTCCCGGTCTACTTAAAATAAAACCAGTATATTTATCATCAGAGTAAACTAAGAAATACACATGTTGGACGGCGCCATATGGTGGCTTACGGTGACATACCTTTAAATGTACAGCAATCCTCTTCGCATCTGTTAAACTATATTATATTATTTTGGTGGTGTCCCTAATCGGCATTATACATTGCATGTACCGAATCAATACATTTATTACATTTCTGTGGGTGAAAGACTGGGATTTCTCAGTGAAAGAATATTCATAATCAGTAAATATTAATAACTAACACCGAAGACAAAAAATAACTAACTGTGAGGTTGAGTTTTGACGTCAATAATGTGTTGCTGACGTCAATTTCATCCGCCGATAACGTTCAATAAAGCGAATGATTTAAGATAAAATTATACATAAACTGATTTAAGATGTAATAAATAGATGATTTAACTACTGGGTTCTGTTATAAGGAAATCCTTCACTCGATGGTCGTAGTGTGTTGTCCTTTTCACGAATGACTGTACTGACCTGTGTCTATTTATATTGTGATATGTGACCAAATGATATTGTTATTGTGTGTTTTTTTGCCAATATGATCTTTAAAGTTAGAATGTGGAATTAAAATAAACGGACGCTAAGAATACAAAGAGCAAGTTTAATAGAAATAACGATTTTCGCAATTTTAGGAAATAAATAAGCAATACGTTTCTTAAAAGCATTTGCATTCTAGAAGCGTTATGTTTGTTTAGTTATCGCTGTCAATCATGATTTCCTTTGCATTGTTTTCGTTATCGTATCAATCGTATATAAAAGCAATGAGTGTGTTGAAGCAATCTGATAGATAAAAGGTTATCTAGCTATGCTTTGTCTACAAGTACACATTATTGTGAATAGTATATATAACCATTATCCGTTAAACATCAAAACCACAGCTGTCTGTAGTAAAGGGCGATAATAATAATAATAATAATAATAATAATGAACCTTTCAACAAGATAACTGATTTGAAACAATTCAATATATATGAGGCAGTATATACATTCATCTTTTCTGTGTAATAAACAGGCTTACACATCAATTGATCGTTTCCTACGTATTTCATTGTCACATGACCTCTTGTTAAACTGTATGTCTGATAGCACTTCTACTGTTTCACAAATGCCTGACACAACATACGTTCCGCAAGCAGTGATGTTTACTGTGACGTAGTACGACGTCGCCGACTCCTCCACTTGATACTGCATGCTGATGTCCTCGCCGATTTGTTGAAATTGTTCAGATCCTATCAACCCGTGATTATAATAACAATAGTATAAACAACTGCTTTAATTAAAATAATGTTATATTCGTGTTCTAATATTGCGTGTCAATGATATCATTTAATGAATACATTTGATAAACGACAAGAGTATGTTAATACAGCGTTTTGGCGAACTACAAATACAACCATTTATCACATATAATAGACAAATGGCATTATTTTATTGAATAATCTATCCCGCTAACAATAGTTAACATTTTCAACATATGCACACCATTTCCAAACCTACTGACGACTAGGTATACATATATATAGGCCGGGCCTATACATCAGTTTTAAAAATGAAAAAAAAACTAAAGTCCAAAAATGCAATAAAAACTTAAGCCGGAGGGTGTCGGGGATTCAAGGTAAACATGTGTTTCTTATTTTATTTTACAGTTTAGGATATTCAACTTTATCAAATATTAAATCTCAAATTTGTCAAAAAAGTATTTCTAACCAATACCACAGAAGTGTTCTGTCAGATATACGCTAAAACGCACCATTACATAGCTGAGTTTAAAGAAAACGTAGTTTTGTATTATTAAAAGTTCTGTTTAAGTTAATCTTTTAAAGCACTGAAGAATGTGTATTTTGAACGCTTTGTGAATTCGGATATAACTTAAACATAAATATGTACCATCGCTTATGACTGACAACGAAGTAGTCCATTTATTCTTGCCAATATTGTAAATCAGTTGGTCCTTGCATTTGTCGATACGAATATACGTTGTAATGGGCGGCATGTTGACATTTACAATAACATCGCACGTGATTCCCTGGCAATCAACGTCCATAGCACACTGATGGGTTATGTTCTCTACCGAACTGGCACACGCTAAAGACGAAACCACAAACCTCCATGAGGAACAAACAATTACTATTGATTATAATTATAATGAAATAAACAACTTGCAGAAGCATTGTGGTATGTTGATACACATTTGAAATCATTTCGAAAAGCAACAACACGAGCTATTTAAAAGAACTACAACAGGTGGCTATATTTAAACTGTAAATATATTTCGCGTTAATTATAATAAAAGAATAAAAATGGTAACGTATCATAAATCAAGTGTTGTCTTACTGTCATTTACATTCTTGCAGTAAATTCGAGGTATTTCCATCCCGTCGAATAAGGACACGTTGAATAGACAGTCACCATTTTTTTCGAAGCATGCAGCCACGCTCAAGTCGATTAAATACGATTCTGTTGCTGGTTTTTCAATTTTATACCTAAAATGGAATGGCCTATACTGTAGTTGTTTTTGGACACACTGTTTCAAAATAATTTAGCAATAGCAGTTAATCCTAGAACTCATGTGTGTAAAGGTTTTATTTCATTTAAAATGGTGTACCAATATTACTTGTAATATATAAATTGTACTTTTACAGTATTTAATAACTCTCTACCAACACAAAACAAGTTAGGATGTTACCATGGTTATATAATGTTTTACATTTCTATGGAAGACATATAATGATTTCTCTGTGAAAAAAGGTATATAATCATACATCAAGTGCGTTTGACTCGAGTGATGAGAACATGACGTCATCATTATGGAGGAGATAGTGCCGGTAAATCTAATTTTTAAATGTCAAATTTAAGGCAAATAGTGTTCCTTCTTTTATATCATTAATAGTAGCACATACATTAATTTATCATACAACGACTGTTTCTACTAGTATACAAATACAGCTACTTCCCACTAGCTTAACATTTTCCGACCTACATTATGCTAATTGGTAACACGTGCTATTGTTCGACGAATTAAAGTCATGAATTAACCGTTTGAACTACACGTGTATGATTTATACTTGCATTTATTAACGATATTAATTTAATTTATATAACGACCGAAAACATTTTTTGCCAAACTTACTTTCATTGATAAAAAATCCCCCGTTTGTATTTTAACTCAGCTGTTTTTACCATTGTTTTTCATATAAACTATGTTATTTAAAGATGTTTGCATGATAAACTAAAACTATCACTGTAGGTGATGAATACCTGCCGTTTGTTGCTATAGCCGATGATGATGGGCAAAATCAAGAATAATAAACGTCTAAAATATCCGTTAACTTTTTAATGTGTAAAGAATAAAGTAAAGCAAAGATCCATAATTCTGTAAAAAGTTTGCAAAATCGAAAAACCATTAATGCTGAGACACATCATATCATCACGTGTGAACTGAATGTCAAGTGTAATAACAATCCATGAAAACGTTTAAAGTGAAAGACACATGAAGTTCATTATAGAGCGAAAATAACGGGCCACAATTCTGTATGTGTACATTCATGAAGTTTGGGAACAATCAATTGGAAAATGTTTGAGAAAACATGTGTTAACAGGACATTATACAATATTCGAGTGAAAAAATTCAAAGTCAAAGAAAGGGCCATACTTCTGTAATAAAATAGGCACCAACAATGTGTGATTTTAGAGGAACACAAGATAATCAGTTGTTATATGTACATGAAGTTTGGGAACAATCAATTCGAACATGTTTGAGAAAAAATGTGTTAATAGGTCATTATACAATATTAGACGGGACAATTCTAAGTCAAACAAAGGGTCATAATTCTGTAATAAATCAATCAATAATGGGAGATGAGTTATGAGCATATGAAGTTTGCGAACAATCCATTCAAATGTGCTTGAGATATATTAAAAATGTGTTACGGGCAAAAGGACAATTCTACGTCAAAAAAACAAAGGGCCATAATTCTGTAATAAAGTATGCAATCAATGATGGGTGATATAGAGGAACTTAAGGTCATCAGTTGTTATGAGTATATGAAGTTTGGGAACAGTCCATTAAAAAGTGCTTGAGATATGCAAGTATTAATAAATGTATAACGGGACGTAACGCTACGGGACGGTACGGACAACGAGATTCATACATGTTTAGTCACTTAGAAATTCAGCTGGATTTTGGCTCATATCAAAATGTGATACATAATCGCCAGAAGCTCGCATTTATCACGTTTCTTACATCCACTAAAATACAACTGAAATTCTAAATTACTAACCATAAACTTCTTATTTATTTTGGTGAGAGGTTTTAAAAGTTTACTGCCAAACAGATCAACGCTCACGATTCTGTGAGAAGTTATTTTAGCTTCAAATGAATTCGTAGTAAATAAGCCTCGGTTCCGTAATTTGGTTCCAGTGACAACTTTTAATTATTATCATGGAAATATGTAAGCGGTTTTATAATATTCGATTTCAAAGAACACTGGAAACTGGAACCTAACATTCAAGATGCATATACAATATATTAATATTGTCTTGATTACAGTTGCAATCTTGCCATACCTTGCTGTTATCACCTTGCCCAAAGAAACTGCTTTCAAAGTACCTGTAAAAAGGAAAAATGCAAGGTGAAAGTTGTGTAATTGGTTTCGTAACCGATGTAAAATAAATACAGTTTCTACTTAAAACAATAAGTAAGTCGATGAAACCTGAACTAACAAAATGAGAACGCGTGTTTATAATTGACTGTGGTCCTTATATGCTACATTTCCTGTTCGACGACTTTTATGTCTACTATTACTGACCTTGTTTTATGAACATACCAAATAGTTTGCTCATCATTTGTGTCTTTGTCTGCAATTTTAGGATAAACATAATTATCAGCTTTGTATCATTCATCACCTAGTTTCTGAATTATGCAATCACAGTGTCATTTCTGTCATTTCTGCAAATACCTGAAATGCTTAGTGATATGACGAATATGATTATAACATGGAGTCTAGTATTTTAACATTCATGATCCTACTAAAATTGGTATATAGTATTTTTATTTTATATAGCTTATCAACCCTTTTGTGTTAATGATGTCTTATTTTGACTTGTATTCATCTTTAAAGTTGTTCTTTGTTTCAATGTGTGTTTGTAGTTGACAGTCGTCCTTGAATGCTACTTTTCCTGTTCGATGTTTGTATCTACCTTTACTTGTTAATTTGCTGTTATTTTCATGAACATAAAGTTTGAAGTCTGCTATACCCCAGCTACTGTTCAATATACCAATGCATTTTAAAGAGGAAACTTTACCCGGGCCTCAGTTTATATACCTGAGCTTATTGGTCATATAGCATGTTTGCAGTAAACATTGTAAATAGGCAAGCTTTCCATGTGTTTTCAATGATAATTTGGCGTTGGGAAATAGGTCCTTAATTAATGGTCTCATGAATCAGTATGCCGGTGGAATCTCAGTCCGAAGGATCCAACAAAATTATCAAATATAATATATTCGTTGATGTTTGTATAAAGTGTCATGTACTTTATTACAATTTGCCCGATGTATATATAGTGGCTTTAGTTAAATAAAATAATAGGGATGAAAGTTGTATAACAATGGAATTATTCATATTCCTTATTCCGTCCTAAACACATGTATATACTTATAAACTATTAGTCTGAATTATGTATATATGTAGCTCATATTTTACCCCATTCATAGTTTGACAGCGCGTCGTCAAATCGATCGAACACTTTCTCTAATCCAGCCACGATGGAATTGTCACAAAGATTCAGCTGAATGTCTACCTTAATACCAATGTAAAAGTATAACACGTCTACACAGCACGATACTTTCTGGCAGTCCTCAGTCACGTGACATGACGCCCAATTTGGTATCGAAAACATATTCACATGGGCTTTGGGGCAAGCTAAAGTCCAAAGAAAAAATAAGCATATTATTTGAATTAATATGTAAACATGTATTAACTACTTTTTGAAAATTGGTATACATGTTCAGTACAATTCCACATACAGTATGACCTTAACTTTTGACTTCAACCTCTAACTTAACCTAACGAAAATGTGTCATACGTATACAGTTTCGTGAAACTGTCATGCAGAAGTAATCCTTATCAGGAACAGGCGAATTTGCTCTTTTCATGTAGGTACAAATATGGTCCACGTTCCCATAAAACATATTAGCGAAACTTTGACTTTCGTTGATCCTAAATCATGTGACCGGTTAACCCATGAGAGGTCTATTCCGGAGTAAGTTTATTAAGAAAGAGACCAAAAATCAATTTGTTTTCAATGTCAAGTCGTAGTTATACCTTTGTTTATCACAAAACATGGCGTTTGTGAGTGTATTAAAGGCATGTCTTATTTACCGTAATACACTAGTTTATCGCGTAACGTCCATTGTAAGAAGTGTCGAACACCCATTTCATATTCTATTGTATGTACACATGTGTAATGCAACCTGGAACGATTTTGATTGGTTGAGCATGACATACATTTTATCTATTAAACACCACGCACGTTTTGTTAACTGAAACGAATGTATTATAAATTCATCCGGATGTCATCAACTTATTATTTACCAACAAATTACAATAAATAATTAACATTATACAAACCAGTTTGTAATTGTTTAAACGTCGGCGTAAAATGCTCTTTTGTTAAAAGATAAAACACGAACACTTTGATACACAACGTTCGTATTACATGACGTGATGGCGTTACATAACGTTTCGGCGTCAAATAGCGTAATTTTATGACGTTTTGGCGTCAAATAGCGTGATTTTATGACGTTTTGGCGCTAAGGTTTGTCTGACGTCGTGTTGGTTTCAAGTCGATCTGATTTTTGTTCCATATTTGACTGTAATGTTATTTAGAAAATGTATCTTAATATAAGATTTAATGAAACGCATTATGAATTATTTTAATTTTAAAGTCTTGTTAAAATTTAAATAATTCATAAATCGTTTCATAAATATTATACATGTATGAAATGGGAACTCGTTTGAGATTATATAAGTATTACATATGCAAATGAGAGCAAATGCCTGTGTTTGTACATAGTTATATCATACGATATGTCAGACAGACCTTACTAGTAATTATCATTATTAGATATGCATTTAATAACATTACATTTGGCTTAGGCGTCGCATTATTTGTAAAACGAACGCGTTACAGCCGCGTAACGTAGCTGACGTCATGCAAACAACCAAACGGGTTACGAATTCTCTCAAAATTTACTCCGTGTTAGAGGTCAATTAACAGCATTACAGTCAAAGGTTTTCCTCGTATGGATGTAATGTGATAAATATAAGCTTAGATATGTGACTGTGTATGTTTGACTTTAATACACTTTAAGAACCTCGTAACCTATCATGTCATCCCACTCGGTTATTAAAACATGAAAAAATGGTCCTATAGAAATCACAGCATCTAACCGCAATGGCACAGGCGGTACGCACTCACAGCACGAAAACGCAATGGCACAGTCTGTACGCAATGCATCACAAAGAGCAAATTGAATGTACAATGAAAAGAACAATACACAACACAACGAGTGGTGAAGACAGAGTTATAAACTTGAAACGCTCAGTAGGGAATTAGACCTACTGGTTAGCTTATGTTAAATGTACAAAACCGCACTATTATCCTGTCTTCAGCTCTCCTGATTGCAAGTCGATAATACACAGTATAAAACAACAGTATATATAAACACGTTCAAATACTATGTTAAATGAAGAAAGTAAAATGCAAACAGGTTTGGGAAAAACATATACCAATATTCCACCCATCAACAGCGGGACTATAAGGGACTCTTGTCCTATCACACGAATGTTCTAGTAAAAACTCCTTGATGTTTAGCTTCTCAAATATGTAGTTTCTACCAGCTTCTCCGATTTCATCTCCCAGTTCTCGCCCTCTCTCTTCCAACCATTTCTTTAGAGAGAAATCTGGATAATTTTCTAGAAATGAAAACAGTAAGTTATCTTTTATATTGCAATGGATTCATATTATGATAACAGATCATTCATTGCTTTTGTTTTTTGTTTTTACTGTTTCAAAGAAGAAGAGTATTATTATAATGTTTTGGAGTATTGTGGACCTTTATCAGGCCAAGCATTTCTATACCACTATCGTCCCTGCTTCATTGAAATTCTATATCAGCTAATTTTCAACATAATCATTGACTGATACATTTATAAGATAAAGGTTGTAAGCAAAGAAAAACATTTTAAGTAAAATAAACAGAATTACGCAGCGCACCTTCAATATTGTCCAGGCCAATGTAACACAGTGGTATATGCTCGTTTTCCAAGAGGTTAAGCGGACGTCCTTCTGGAATACAAATTCTGTCATTTCCAACTGGCAAACATATGGCTAACGTTGCATCTATGGTAAACCCTTCTTCAAATTTGTTGACAATAAACCTGTAGAATAAAACGAATTAGTAAAAATAGTCAGTTATTTCAAATGTCATTCAATTGCATCATAAGTAATGTACTGTATAGATATCGCCGATGAATATGAACGTAAATGGACCTTAACTTAACACTAGACTACCATTATTAATCGTGTTCTTTTAGATTTCATTGTACACACAAATATCTAGTTTATACTTGCGTGATGTTAACTGGCGGAGAAGGTCCTTTTCCAAAAGCGACTACTTTGGTTTCTCCTGAAAAAAGGCGACTGTTAGTAACATAAAAACGCATATGTAAAATTTCAGTTGAACTGACACAAGCATTAGCCAACGCTTTTTCTTATTATGTATCATGTAAAACTAGCAATAGATAACATATTTAGATAATAGGCTGACATAATACAATGGTAATCTCATGTGAAATCTTCTTTTTCTTACAAATCAACATGGAAACCAGCTTCTGGTTAACATGGTTAAACACAATGTGTCAAACTGAACAAAATGTTCATCATGTTCATAGATTGAAACTTAATTACTATATGAATTATACGTGTACGTGTTCAAATGACGGTTTTTGATAATAAACAAATTTATTAGCCCTTATTTGTTTACCGATACAATAATACATATTACTCACCCCAACTATAATCGACAAACCACTGTTTAATGAAATGTTTAGGTCCAATTTGAAGCTCAACAAAATATTCGCATGGGTCGTATTTAAACATGAATGGAATTGACACACTCATCATTTTGGAAGACAGTGGAATGCGGAAGCTGAAGTCAATACAGCATCTAACTCCCCAACAATTATCCAACATCTTACAATGCACAATATCTGACAATATATCCGGAATGAAGGCGGAAACGTCTATATTGCAGTCTGAAATGACACAAGCATCGTCTTAGAGGGAAAAGCAACAGTTTCGACATGTTTCAATCTCAAGTTTAATTAATCCACCTGTTCCTCTTAACATGTGCTTTGTATTTTATCGTCGATGAACTGAGAACATGCTTACAGAACAGAAAATTACAAACATGTTTTATTTACAATCTCATGTATATGCCGGATATTTTCAGGAAAAAACACTATGTCATGTGTGAAACCGTTTAATATTCATCAGTTAAGAACAGACGCAACTACTTTGCTAAACAGCTTAGAATCATTATCGGACGGTAATTTAAGGACTCATTGGATCTTCTTTGTTTTCGAATATAGGTTTGATAATTCCATCCAACCAACGTTAAGGAAGATAATCTGAATTTTGAATGTGATATTAAAGAGAGAGATTATATCAAAGTAACATAACTACTAGAGTGTTTTTATATTCCATTATTGTATGATCTTTGGAGGATGCATGCTTTAGAATTTGTTAGGTTCGAAACATTAAATAAATGTCATCAGGTAAATTGTATTGTCGTCTGTTATGTTAACGTCTTGTGTAGAACTGCCTTTGTCATGATGTGGAATATTTGTGATTTTTTGTTGTTGTTTTTTAATAATCGTATATATCATTTAACATGTTTAATTGCGGTGGTTGTATTGGACAATATCGGCTTTATTCGACTGAGGTAACGCCCGTATTCTTACGGTTGTTTGGACTGTAGGCTTTTAGATGAATACTATTCATGGTTGCCGAGACAAGTTGAAATGCTGTATTATTTTGTTCCTTTTATATAAATGATATTGCTTATTTAATACGTTTGCTGATTTAATACGTGCATTACGGAATTATGGAAGACCAAAAGTTTATCAGATGAAACATTTTAAGCAACATTACTTGTCCATGTTTTTTTGAGAGCAAGTTTTTTTGTTGTTGTTTTATGAAATGTTTTACCAATGGTTGTCTAGATTGGCTGAACATAACTTTGTTATGTTCGCTATATATAGACATTTGTATGAGTGCAGAGTTTCAGAGCATATTAAACATACATAAATAAGAGTAAATTATATCTGTGTATTCTACAAATGTACCGTCTCCGACCACACTTGTAATACCTATTTTTGACAAATCTTAATAACACACATTTAGACTGTCCATTTGTTTAAAACCACTTTAACTTGCAAACCGTATGTTATTGAAACTGAGGTAAAAAACACACACTATCTCAATCATGAATGATCGTGATCAGTAAAATGATTATGTATGTACAAATCAACTAATTGGTAATTTGAGACTACTTACCTTTAGCAGGATTCGTGGGTAATGTACATGTATCGTTGTTCAATATATCCTGAAATTATATCTTAGAGTTTCAACTTACAAATATATATTTTTAGAGGGAAATATGAGCTCGTAATCCACGATAACAACAGTTATTTATTATCACATATATACAGCATTAACTTTCGGGAGTTTGATGACGTCGTATCTTGTTCCGATGCAATTCAATTTACGAGATCACTGACACTTATGTCGATTTGAATGCTCTTCGCCTACTATTATTTATTCCATCTCTCGTACACTAACTGCCAAATAGGTTTCCAACTTTAAAACACATAGTTACATAATGTCATACATCTACACGACAGCAAACCACAGAATACTACTGTGAATGACCTACACCTGCTGTGACATAATGTTCTCACTTACTACGAAGGCAATATGTTGCAATCAACAGTATATTATTGTGAATGACCTACACCTGTTGTGAAATAATGTTCTCACTTAATACGAAAGCAATATGTTGCAATCAACAGTATATCATTGTGAATGACCTACACCTGCTGTGACATAATGTTCTCACTTGCTACGAAAGCAATATGTTGCAATCAATAGTATATCATTGTGAATGACCTACACCTGCTGTGACATAGTGTTCTCACTTACTACGAAAGCAGTATATTGCAATCAACAGACTATCATTGCGAATGACCTACACCTCCTGTGACATAGTTGTTTCACTTACTACGAAAGCAATATGTTGCAATCAACAGTATATCATTCCGAATGACCTACATGTACACCTGCTGTGACGTAATGTTCCCACTTACTTTGAAAGCAATATGCTGCAATCAATAGTATATCGTTTCGAATGACTACTTTTCGCACTTCTTTAATTTACATCTGGTCTTACACTCATTATTTTGGTTAATCCATTATTTATGTAACAAAGTCATAGAGCTGTTTAACTTTGCTTCTGCATAAGCGGATATGCAATGACTTATATGTTAAGATATTTAAGCAATTGATACCATATTACCTGGGCATACGGGACATCGAGTACCAACGGACATGTCCGGGTTAACTATTGTTACACTTTCAAATGTTACCGAGTAACGAGCACGTTAATATTTCATTATTCTGACTGTTTTAATTTGTGTGCGTTTCGACGAAAAGTTCCAGTGAGTCTTTAAAGGCATTAACAGGCAAAATAATGGCAAAATTACACTAAATATAGTCTAATATCTTAAACCTATTCACCTGTTCATGTCATAAAATAATGTATATGTGCAAGTTAAAAGTAAAGTTCTATTCATGGGTTCTTAAAACCCGTGATTGAATATGGTAGTAAGAATTATTAATTCAACGAAGCTCCACTTGTGGGCTTTTGTCTGACTGGATAAAGCCGTTAATATTGTGTATATAGATATAGATATAAAAATCGAACAGGAAAAGTAGCTTCAAGGACGACAGTCAACCACAAACACACACAGAAACAAAAACAAATTTAAATGATGGATAAAATGCCAAATAAGACATCACAAACACAAAAGGGTTGGTAATAGGGATACCACCTTGGAACGGTCAGTGGCAAAAAAGGTCGCTGTGTTTAAACCAGGTTCTAGGGTGCTCCAAACCTCAGACTAACCCTACTGTCAACCCAATAAAACGGGACAGTGTAAGTAAAGAAATCCCCGCCATGAACTATAGTTTGGATTCTCAAAATATGTAAATTATATAATTATACAGGTCTCACTAAGCAGTTATCTCCCTTGCCAGTCATGGAAGGACCTTCCATGCGCTTAGAAAAAGATCTGTGTTATTCAGTTCTTTTTCATTACTTAAAATGTGCAAATATTTTGTCTTTTTTGTTCCAGTTGATAGTAATGGGACAATTTCATGATTTCATACTAGTTTGGATATGCCTGAATGTGTTTGAGCCCATATCTCAGAATCTAATACCAGGTAGTAATACATTGAAAATTAAAGTGAAATAGACCTATTCAACAGGGTCTCTGGAGTGGTCCAGAGAGGCCCTGCTACAGATGCAGAGCAATGTAAAAGCAACTGTGTTGTGAGACGTATACCTTGTCGTCGGCAGATTTAGAAACGGTGTACATATTTGTAAAATTGGGCTGTTGTTGGCGGGATAGCAACTTTAATGTCGTAACAATAAAGGTACGGAATCCGTAATAAGACTATTTACATTAAGTCCGATGAACGATGCAAACACATTAAACGCCTCTTGTGTTATCTCTCCACCAATTGATTCTGCGAATGACTTGAAGTCATCTGCTCCTGTAACATGTAAGTAAGATTGATGTATGCTTTGTTTTTCCTCAACTGTGTAAGAATGTTCTAAGTCGTGTAATGGTACTTCGTATTTCTAAGAAAATAGAATCTATAAAATAAATCAAACAATGTTATTCTCTGTCACTGATCTAAAACGCAGGGAATATAAACCTTAACTTTCGCATGATCTTGTATGTTGTATAACATAGCAAATTTATCAAATTTGAACAGTTGTATACTTTTAGTGGTGGTTAGGCTTAGGTATATACACGTATTTATTTATATCGTATGTATGCCTTGCCCTGTACATTTGAACATAACACTGTTTTATTGCTTATGTACACGGAATAGGAAACTATTTGTGATATTATTGCACGTACCTGGTAGCTTGAAGTCACCATTACATACAGGAATTGGTATACGTTGAGAGCTAACAAACATCTTGTCAAATGCTATCGATGGACATGACAGCCCTAAGCTGATTACGAACTCTTTGGTTGCATCGTCTTTGTCAATTATGTATCTTAAAACATAGAATTTACATCTAAGTAATGTCATAAATACGGTATTACTGTTGGCCAGAATAAACAAGAACTAGTGTTTGAAATATGCTTTACAGATTTATGCCGTTTTAGTATGCTCATTAGTAAGAAACTTATTCATCAGTTCAATAATTGCAAAGTGAATTCACGTGCATTTATTCCACTAGTTTCTTCCAGTACTAATCACCTGATACCTAAAAATAGATATAATAAACTATGTGTGTGTGTAAATGAGTACCTCATATAAATGGCTTCTGACAGCTTGAACGTTGACTGCACACCTGCAATTAAAATAACAGTTTAGTTACCGGATTGGCTATTAAATGAAAAAGCGAAAAATAAATACAACAACAAAAAGCTTGCATATTACATGCCAATGCTTTTAAACTGGTAAATTTCGAAAATGAATAATATCAGATTTATAACAGTCATCATGTTTTTATATATATTTAATCTGAGTAAATAAATCTAAATGGTATTTGTGCATGCTGTTTATAATAATGTAAGACAACTTTGTAAATGAGATCAGTATATACTATACATGTTCATACACACCCCATGGATAATCGACAAGCCATATAGACTTTTTCCAGTTCTCGATGGATATATTCAATTTAAAGTTGCATGGATCTAATTCAACCATAGCTGTAAATGTTTTCGTCACGTTTATTCCAGGGAGCGTAACGTCCAAACATGCATCAAACCTTAGACACTGCTTTGAAACTCGGTAGTAGAATACGTCCTTAAATATACTGTCCTTAAGTGCAGGCAGCGTCAATACAGTACCCATAATTGATGTGCATGCTAAACAAACAAAAATAATATGCTGTGTAACATAAGCGTTCATGTTATAATTGAACATTTTATTTCATACTTAATCTAATAAAATATCGTAAACTGTATCCGTAAATATGTTTATTTGTATGCTCTTATAACAGTGGATCTGACATGATTGTCTGGTTAATATTGAATATAAGGTTAGTTAATAGGTAAAATTGTATGATGCGATACTCTGTGCTCTGGATCGGTCAGTGGAGATTTAAACTTACTTGCATACCGGATAAGATGATCCGTGTTGTGTTTGGGTGCTGGAAAGCCTGATCTGATACATGGGGGTGGGAAGATATAAGGCACGCGGTAATATAAACAATGACAGTTGCATGACGTGATTGTGTACATACACATGCAACACTTTAGTAGTTGGCGACGTCAACGCGCAGAATATAAATGGTATGCAAGAAAAAGAATCAATAATGGGTATCCGGTTCAGATAGAGAAATTCCCGATCTTCACCGGATATCCATGAACGATACACGATTCTTACATCAACGTTTCCTCTTGGCATAGTTGCATCGCAATTAAACAGGATAGTGTAAAGAATGAAATGTGTTTCTCTTCGGAGTCTTGAATTAACACAAAAGACAGGCCAAGTTATCATTGAATCTACCAAGCTTCGATCTACAGTTACATATATACTGAAACGAAAAAGAAAAACTCCGGCATTTCCGCTATATAGTGTATGTACAATATGCTACTGTTAATCGAATGGTACATGACTACGTAAGACATTTCCTTTCGGACAAAAGGACATAACACAGCAAATAGCATTCCTTCAAAGTTTTATTATTGACAGAGTACGCGATTGGCTCAAGCATGTGAGCAAACGTAGGATGCAACATTCTGCAAACTTTTTACATTAAATGCAGTACTGAAATGGCTCAATTTTTCAAAGAGGAACTTCACCATTTATTAATTTCTTGTTACAAAGTGTACTGTGATCAAAACGTCTACAACATCACAGTTGGGTCCTTTCTCTAACTAGCTAGAACCTTTTTTTTTACAAACATCTTGGAATTTCCTTGGAATAATACGCATAATTAAGTGTGCAGTATATACAATATATAGCGGAATTCCCGAGTTGCGATCTGCAACTTTTATTTTTTACAAAACATCTTGGGATTTCTTTGGAATATTACGTGGAATTAAGTGTGCAGTATATATAATATAAAGCGGCAATTTCCGTGTTGCGTTTCTTTTTCGTACTGTGTAATTAAATAAAATAATTATTTTGCTGCGTATTGAAGTCTTAAATGTAAACTGACTTAAAAAAAACACTAATATGTGCTTACTTTATATTGACTATTAGTAATTAATTAATATTGCCTAAATATTTCATATGGCCTAAGTATATTAAGTATATTCTGCTATTTGTAACCAATGATACTTGCCATTTATAAATAATAAATAAAATATATACAAATATCACATTAAATGAGTATTGAACATGTTGAAGACTCAAACTTTGATCTGCATAGATGGATAGTAGTTACTGTTTAATTATATCAAATAACTATTTTGTTCCGTGTTGTAGTCAATAGTGCATTTAATTCAAATGTATATAGTGACAATTAAAAAGGCCGCATTAGGATGATTAGGCGAAATAGTATTTGTTTACTTAATATTACCTACATTTATATTTTCTGGATTGTATAACTGTGCAATATTTTATAACATGCTATTTGCGGTCACTTAAATAAACATAAAATTAAAAAAAAAAAAAATCAATAATGATTTGTTTTAAATGAGCAAATGTTTTTTTAAACTTGTATTTATAATTACTTCTATCATCAAGCCGGAGCCTCCGTTCCTGTTCTGATCGTGTTCCATCTGTAGATAGCGATCGTTCTGTCAGCTCATCAACCAGTTCAGCAGGCGTTAACTTCTCTGGTATCGGACAACGTGGATTGTCCTTAAGGTACTCCTTACATACACGCAAAGAAGAATTAAAAGAAATGTATAACGACACCAGCTAAATGTCAATAACGAGATGGTGAAAATATACTGAGCCTTTAAAATAGTAGAACATCTGAGATCTCCGCTCAGAGATAGCGTTGTGCATTTATATGAAAATGAGAAAAATAGTCCTATATAACATCACCCGATCCATAGGTCAGCACTGCACCACAAAGAGCAAATTGCATAGAAAATATAGCCTACAGGTTGGCTTAAATTAAATGTATTTGTACACAACCTCGCTTTTGCCCTGTCTTCAACGCCCAAATTAGCAAGGCAGTGTAAATAAAAGTACATCTATCAAAGGGACATCTCAAGCAATAAAGTCCTTAGTATGTATCCAGAATTGCATTGAAAAAAAATCAGCAGTTGCAGCCAAAGAAAAAAAACAATCTAGGGTATGAACAGAAAACCTGAGTAACGAAAGTTCATGCACCAACCTTTCCTTTCAGGGTTTCAGAAGGTGCAATCATAGACTCCCGAGATATAAAGTAGATATAGATTATATCTAGCACTACCTTATATAGGTGCTTACTGCGCATTTAACGTTTAGGACGCTTTGCATTGGCAATAGAATCAGAGACACACATAATAGTATAATTGCATATAATATAACCACAATTATCGTGTCTTTTAGTTTTATACTTGCAACCCAAACCCTGTAGAATATAACCCTTTGTATTCCGGCTAATAACATACCCAAATGACCTGATGTTTTCGTTTTAAAATACAAATTAAAGTGGATATTCGACTCCGATTGTTTATAACAGAAAAAGACAGTATTATATATACATCACACGTAATCATTATCGGTTAGTTGTAACTGTGTTCCTTTGATACTTATCCTTTAGATGTATCAATGCTTTGTCTGCAATCCTTAATGGCTGCCAAAATGTTAGGCATACTAATTAAAATGGTCCCTTACTTCTTGAGCACTTATCAAAGTATAAAAGTATTTGCTGTCATGTAATAAGTAAAGTATTGCAGGTAACTTCAAAGTCAACAAAACGCATTACTAAATTAATTATTGAACAAAGATTTCGAGAGTGTTTGTGTAACTTAAATATAAATCATAAGGCACCAAACGATTTAAAGTAGTGAACGATAGGGATTGTAAGGATATAGATATAACAATTGTAAGGAGTTTTATTTCAATTTTGCATAACTCTAAACTATAAACGTATAATTGTTTTCGTAAGATATCGACTTGATGTAAGTTAGTGGATTCCTTACAACAAAGCTAGCAGTTAAGCGTATATGTTGAAAACACAGCTTGTAATTGAAAATGTGTGCGACTCTGTGTAATAATTATCTTACATATTTGTGTATTTCTAAAATAAAACGTTGCTTTAATAAAATATCTGATTTAAATATATTCCTGCACAAATCAGTAACGATTGTACTGCTGTTGTAAAATGTGCCTCTTGATCAGTTGATAGCAGGATAGTTACTTTAACAATAATGTAATCAGTACTCACCTTAGGTAATCCCAGAGCTGAAAGCAATTCAGCAACTACGGCTTGTTTTCCTTGTTCCACGAGTTCTTCACCGGCCTCAGCAAATCGTTTTTGCACAGTTTCGATGTTAAAATAGTTTGCGAAGTCCACTAAATATAAAAGGAAAATAATGTTAATCCTGTTAATGTAAACGTTTTCAGCAAGTATGCGTTATTTTGTGTAGTTTCGGATAACCTCATGCTGTTTCATTTACTGAATATAAAATACAACCCGTTGTTAGTATCCTTAATTCATTTTCTTGTTACAAGACGTTCCGATTTAAATTAAAACACAGTTTTATTTTAAACATGTCGCTACCTATACATCTCAGGAAGCTGGCGTCAAAATTCAAAACCTTCAGTTGTTATTAACAACGTGTTATGATAGCGAACATTCTCATCTTGTGACATGGTCATAACAATTGATGCAAAATATTATTTTGAGATTAACTTGTAACAATCATTTGAGACCAATCAAACTGTATTTACCATCTGGCCACGTTAATATACCATTGGAATTGACTTTT
The DNA here is from genome assembly GCA_037043455.1 of Cyrtodaria siliqua. Classification (NCBI taxonomy): domain Eukaryota; kingdom Metazoa; phylum Mollusca; class Bivalvia; order Adapedonta; family Hiatellidae; genus Cyrtodaria; species Cyrtodaria siliqua. The sequence goes on from JAWPHD010000031.1 coordinate 214,147, forward strand.
GGCAATGGAAAAATTGCATCTTCCACCAGGAACACAAACAGCAAGCATATTGCAGTATCGCTTGTAGAACACAATCCGCACCCAAACGTTAGAAGTATCTCTGTTCCAGACTTGTCTATTTTGTATCTTATATAGATATATAGAACAAGTAAAATATACTAAATGTCTTCAAAATAAAACGTGACGATAACAATGTTGAATAATATTAAGTAAATAATATAATAATCGATGCCCTATAAACTGTCACATGCCCCCCCCCCCCCCCCCCCCCCCAGAAACTGTCACATGCCCCCACTCCACCCCCACCCATTGATGTATAATAAGGGATAAATGTATTTCGACAAACTGACTCAGCAGGATGTCATTTTGTCCTCCTGAACAGAAGATATCTGTATATGTGTGTAGAAAGTTTAAACATTTATCTTTTGGTTATTGATGGAAGAGTGTTATGTGTTGAATATTTAATTAATAGTGCCAACGAGTATTGACATGAGTCCCTAGGATTTTTAGCAAAGTGTTACACACAAAAACTTAAAATTTAAACTCTTCTTGCAACCGACATCTCGAACCTGAAGCCTTTTATATATTACATTTATACACACATACATTAAAGGCTATACTGAAAGTCATAAACATAGATAGTTATTGTATTGTTAAATTCATACATAACTTTAATTAACATCCTGGATAGAGAAAACTTTGAACAATACCTGCATACAACTTCTAGGTCGAGTAAGTCAAACCTTACGCCTGTAGTTATTGTGTCATCTATGGCTGTATAAGAAAACCGTGATATTTATTTAGTTAAGAAGACTTGTATTTACTTCTGTACTCGCATTTTTAATTATTACATGCATGTATATACTTTAACTTAAATCCGTTAACCATTGCTTAATTAATAATCGACATAATCATATGACTGTCTAGTTTAATTGTACATACATACAGTACAAGTAAACCTCGAAAAACTAAACGTACTAGATTATTTATAGCTTACATTCCAAACCGTCAAAGAACTTGAACTCTCTTTTCCAATCTCCAAATCCTATATTAATCTGCAGATCCTCAGGTATTAGTCGTATAAACGCGCTGTAGGACTTTTGAAATAGGTCGCCTACTTTAAGTGTAAGACAACATTGGACTCCTAGGCAAGCGGCATCGAATGAACAATACATGTTTCCCAACTCTGGTATTCCCATAGCGATGTAAGGACAACCTGTAAGACATTTAACAAAGTATTTAAACTAATCGATGATCTCCGTGGTTACCTTTAAAGTATCATGCTTAGTACTATATGGAAAATATGGTTGTGCTTTCATATTCCTTCCACACTCTGTTGTTTCCATGTTGTTATGTAAGCTATGAACATTAGCTTTAGTTCTAACGTGTTTTTTTTTTGTGTTTTTGTATTGTGTGTGTGTTTTGTTGTGTGTGTTTTGTGGTTTGTGTGTTTGTTGTGTGTGTTTGTTGTGTGTGTGTTTGTTGTGTGTGTTTGTTGTGTGTTGTTGTTGTGTGTATTTGTGTGTGTGTTTGTTGTGTGTGTTTGTTGTGTGTGTGTTGTTTTGCGTGTGTGTTCAATTCCGTTTACTAGTGGAATACGTTTGAATGTTATGGCATATATACTGAAAGGAATAGGAAACGCGACACGGGAATATATTGTATGTACAATATGCTGTTGTTAATCGAATGGTACATGGCTAGGTAAGACTTTCGGAAAAAAGACTAAAAAAACTCGTAACACAGCAAATAGTATTCCTGCAAAGTTTCATTATTGACAGAGTTCGCGTTTGGCGGAAATTTAGGATGTAACATTTTTCAAACTCTTTACGTTAAATACAGTACTGAACTGGCTCAATTTTTTAAAGAGGAACTTTAACATTTATAATGTTTTTGTTACAAAGTGTACTGTGATTAAAACGTCTACAACATCACAGTTGTGTCCTATCTCTAACTAACTGCATTTTTTTTTACAGAACGTCTTGGGATTTCCTAGGAATATATGGACTTAAGTGTACAGTATATACAATATATACCTGAAATTTCCATGTCGCGTTTCTTTTTCCTTTTACTATATATAAAAGCTGTATTATTCACAAAGTAAAATCAAGAAAACTACTTTACCAACATTCTACAGACAGACTAATTGCTGTTAATTATAATTTGCAATGTTGATATATATGCTGAAATATATAATTATGAAGTTTTAAGTGTGAGCAGATAATTATATACTTTGAATTAAAACTTGTTGCATAATGTTATGTTTACTTTTGTCAGCAGTTGTCAAAGTACGTATCATTTGTTCTCGACTACCATATGGAACAAAACCTTTGTTACGAAGCTGTATACGTATGTCATCGTTCGTCATTTGTGCTGGTGTCATACAGGGTGGGTCTTCAATAGCATTCTAAATAATACATACACTTTAAGAAAGCTTATCACATACGACATTGCGAATTATATGGATAAATAATTTAAAACTATTCCAGACACACTACTTTTACGATATATTGCAGATTTAAGATACACGAGTCGTGAAACAATATCTACCACTGTTATATTATATATATGTATTACATATTAATTTTGTATGCATGTCATTTTGCTAGCAATCTCTTAGTAGGATTCGTACAATAACCACTTTTACTGCATTGCGATGATATAACTTAAATTCGATATACTGCGTTACATTTATGCATGACATTTTGAAATTGCGCCGGAAAAGTGACTGCTATGTCTCTCTACCCACTATGTGGGCGAGACAATAACAGGTAATAACATAAAGTACATTATATTATTTGATACTAATATCCGTTTCATCACTTTCTTCCATTCCAAGATATCTAGTTGTTTTTCAGTCGCTCCCATTTTCCTTAACAAGAAACAATGATATAATGTTACTAACCTTAATTTGTTTGATAACAACAGCCATTTGTTTCTTGCTTTCTTCCATTCCTAGTTTATCTAACAGTTCAACAATCGCTCCCATTTTAATTCTCCGAATCGAAAATTTATCAAGAAATGCAGCAGTTCGTTCAATGAGGGCGTCCAGCATTGTCACTGTAATGCAGGTATAGTAGTCGTATTTTAACAAAATGTCATTGAGGTTCACCGGAAAACAAACAGTTAATATACGAATAATTTGCTTATTAAATTATTTGCTAAAACCACTTGCATGTTTGCATTTTGCTATTCATAATAAGTATTGTAAGTTTAAAATGTTATACAGACAATGAGATTGTCATTGACTTTTCTTAACACTGCTTCATGCATTTATAACTGTATTATTGTATTACATTGTATGCTTTTCCTCATTAGCTTTTAATCTCATTTAATTATATGAATATACTGTAAACTTTAATAACATTATTAACAAAAGGAAAACACAATAATTAATACATGTAAATGTATTGTTATGCTTTAAGATGAGCATAACATCTTATAAATAAATAAAATTGTTAAAATGCAAAATATGAGACTGCCAACTGTCTTTTGTTTTTGAATGAAAAACACAAACATATGTAAATATTTACATGTTTTATTAATAAAATCATTTCGCTTTCTTCTTCTTCCGTCATTCCCATTCAGATTGTTGTATATACTTCCACCTAGACAGAATAATCAACACGAAATGAGGATATCTTTATACAATTGAGACATTACAACAATACGACAGCTAGTAAGTGCTATATAGTATCATTAGTGCATACGTATTTACAAGCTCCGTTTACTTTCAATGTAACAGGAAACGTCAATATTCGCTCATACTTACGTGTAGTGAAGACATATTGGGTGTGTAATGTATACTCGTTCTTGATTGGTGCAATTTTGTGTTCATGTCACAAGAAAGTATGTCACGTGATGTAAATAATGTTGATTTAAATTGTGAATCAATACATCAATATGTTTGTTATAAATAAATGTTTTTGACGATAATTAAATATAACAAGTAGATATAAAAAGCGAATAGGAAAAGTAGCATTCAATGACGACAGTCAGTCACAGACACACACAGAAACAAAGAACGACTTTAAATATGAATAAAAGGCCAAATAAGACATCACAAACACATTTTATTGTTCTAATTTAAAAATGCGCATGCAATACAAATATTAGATTTGAATTGGGATATATGCACTGTAGTGTTCTACTAAAGTCGCGCAATATTAATACGCGAAAGAACTCTGGCATATATCCCAATACAAATCTACTAACCTGTTATTATTCCACATTGAACAATTGTATTAAACTTATATGAAGCAGATCAGAACTGCATGCTTTATTAATTGACTCTAATACTGAAGTGGTATGACACCGAATTCCGAAATGAAATGAACCAGTACTAGCTCAATTGGCTGAAGAAAATACAAATGAGCTGTTCTGTCCTTCATTCATTATCAATATATCTATCATTGACGCTTTAATGGTAAATTTGTTTTTATTAAATAATCTAGGCCCTATATGTTACAAGGTAGTAAAATTAATTATAGCCATAAAATTCCATGTGTCCTCCATATAATCATTCCGTAGTTAGATATGTTACTGATAATGTATATTAGTGTTAACAGTCAATGTCCACAAAATAAGTTTATTTTTATTATTCTGTTCCAAAACAGTGAACTTCAAAGACATCTTAATGGACTTTAAATGATTCCAATAATAGTGAACGGGACATGGCGAACTTGACATTTGGCCTACTGACCTCCAGTGAATTTGGGTCATTTTCTAACCACAGGCAATCCACCTATTATGTTTCATGGGATATGCTTCAGTGGGGAGGAGTAACAGAGCGGACAAGCCAAAACAAGTATACCCCCTTAAAACCTTTTGTTTTGCGGCAGTAAGAAAATGAATTGGACAAATATTTAACAATAGACTTTTTCAAAAACATGTACGTTGGAAATAGAAAGTATACATATAAAGCGGTCATGAAATAATAGTAGTCTACAGCTGTAATAGACAGGCTACCTTTTAACAATAAAATATAAATGTTAAGTTCGAGGCCGATGAAGATATTTTGAGAGAACTTAAAGCACTTGATTCATTCAGAACTTGAAAGGCGGCACTTATCGTGGTTAATATGTAGAATAATTGAGCTTTAATGAATGGTAGGGTGTTTCAATTTAATTATTGCCAGAGAACATATTCTAGCAAGTGCGGTGATTTCGTAAGTAAGTGTCCAGGTTCGATAGTGGAGGCAACTGCGGATTGATTAGATGATGTCGGAATGACCATGGTGGATCTTCATCCACAAACAAGCATCACAAATAGAACACGTGCTGTAATTAGAGGTGTGAGTTGATTTTCATGCAATAAAACGTGTCCCTTTTAGAGGGATTAATTAATGAAGAAGATAAACCAGGTATCATTGTCGGTGGGGTCAATCGTGATCCATTGGAAGCAATAAACACAACCAAGATAATAAAGTAGCAGACTCGGTTTTATTGAGTATGTTCAAGAGAGGTAATGTAAGAAGCAACATCTCTTACGTCCCCTATAGCCGGCTTAAGCGGTATTCTAGTTCAAAGCCACCTAAAAGTGATCCCAAAGGAGCAGTAAAAATAACACTACTGATATGACTCTCTGTTAAATCAAGTAGGTATGCTAAAAAGTTACAAATGGAGTTGTTAAGGGCAGTCATTTATTGTCAAAGTTGCAAGGCATGTGGTTGAGATCAACCTTGCTCCTAACCTTGCAACGGACGCTCTGCCATGTCGTGTGGTTTTGTAAATTAATGTTTAATTAATGTTGACATAATTGCCAAAGAAAGCATAGAATCGTATGCTCAAACTGTTTTCATATAGTACTAAAGAGTATCAATCGTCTGGGGACGTCCACAGCTTATGAGCGGAAAACAAGACATAAGCCAAAATTTGAGAAAGTATGGGTGACAGCAAATGATCAAATGTGAGGTGAAAAACGTATACTTATGTTAGACCAAGAAAGAGCTGAGACTGTATTATAGGTTAAACCATTTAGTGAGGCTTTAATGAGGTGAAAATGAACTACTGAATCTATGAAACATGCTTAACACCACACCTGGTACGAAAATAGGAAGGTTGCATAAGATAACAGCATCAGAAAAAACTGTCATGAAAAGGCAACTGTGGTTTGTATAATCAGAACCAGTACATATTCATACATTTGTGAACAAATACTAGTATGTAAAGGGAATCTCTACAAAATTAAACCTCGTGTTTTTGATTTGGCAAAGTCATGTAGACGATAACAGTTGTGAGAAGTGCATTGTTCACGCAATTTAAACATATTAGTCAAACAAGGAAAAAGGAAACAATAAGTGAAACTGCGGTAAGTGCGTATAACGCAATGCCGTTTTACAGTAACCTCAGTTTCTACAGGACATTTTAGATCATTCCGGAACAATGAAAACACCAAAAGAAGAAGAAAGTTGCAGACTCAGTTGATATTAACTGATTTTTTACAAAATTGAAAGTGGTTATGTAAGTTTGGGATTTTATTAATATGATACATTCCAATATTAATTTATACTGTTGAATATATTTTACTTATATTGCGTTGGTTTAGAAATGTCAACTCATCAAGTATTATATTGCGTCACTTGTCTGATCAAATGGTTGCTAGCTATATTCAGACACAATTAAAACACTACACAGGTAAATTATATATCAGATCAACGAACTATTCAGCGGTAAATAACATTAATAAAATAGTATGAGAGTAGACCTTTTTATGTAAATTTCTGCTCGCTTAATATATAAAATATGAATTAATCTAATCTAAGATCAAATAGAAATATTAAGACAAAGTGAAACTTTTTAAAAATGGTCACGATTTGTTGTGCAAACAACAAGGTTTTCACCACTGTTTACGTTGTGTATAGTCCTTTTCTTTGCATATTTAATTATTTTTTTGATTGTGGTACAGTGCGGCTCTACGGTGTCAATGCGTTTGCGTGCTGTGGTTTCTATAGGAACATATTCGTCCACTTTATCGACAAACCTTGAACATTTGACGGTTCCTGACTTTCGTCTAACGCCTCTATTGTTGTTTCACCATTTGGTAAGCTACCGGATGTATCGTTCTCTTTTACACCATCAATTCCAACAATTTTTCCAGCTCGTAGGGTGATGCCCTTCATAAAACAATAGTGTTGTAGTGTATGTTATTTCAAAGAGATAAACAGCAAACTCAACCTAATTTATTATGTTGTTTTAAATGCCAAACACAGATTGTTTTGTTTTAAATGTCTACACTAAAGATAGTGACCGACCCATGTGCAAGTAATTAAGCTTCTTGAATAACGTTTTACATCTTGTGTTTCTTCTATTATCTTTACGGTATTTGAATACAAAATGTAAACTCATAATGTGTTGATAATTAAAAATGATTTACATAATGATATATAGAAATAAAACCAAACAAACCCAATCTTACTGCTTTTAATGTTTCAGAAAACAATTCGCTCACAAACATAACACAACGTCAAAGCAAATACACGGCCACATTGGTGCAAATACATAATATTGTATGATCGTATTGCAAAAGTTCAATGAGGTATGTAGCAATACAATACAATACTTAGTGAAACTGGAGATCCTTTAAAAGAAACAAACACAACCAAGAGAATAAAGTAGAAGAGTCGGTTGTGTTGCGTCTGTTCATGAGAGGTAATGTAGGAAATAACACCTCTCACGCTCCCTAGCACATGCACAATAACGGTTACGAGCACACCAAGCTAACTTGTAGTCGTTTACACGTATACATGAATAGTTGTTGTGGTTTAAGATCTTTTTTGCAGAACAATTTAGGCTATGTATGACGGTCGATTTTTAGAGGTGAGAGAAAGTCATCCACTAATATTCCTGGGGATACCTCCAGCCATCGGTAAGGATCAACACCTTTTCACTTACAAAGTATACTTAACGCCATTAAAAGTGCAAGTTGTTTTATTTTGTGTTTATTTCCAAGATCGATTGTAGTGTTATCTACAAGTTAGAAATTATCTACATTCCCTTTAAATCTGGTGACCGATCAAATTCATGTATTAAAAGAAGTAAAATCGGAATTATGCAATCGATCTTGGAGACATCTTAATTATGACAAAATAAAAACACTTGCACTTTTCATGGCGTTAAGTATAGATATAAAGGCCGAAGAGGAAATGAAGCATTTAAGGACCACAGTCAACCATAAAAACACAAAGAATTCAAGCTTCCAGGGCGATGCAAATCCGCAGCGACAAGAGACGAGACGATTTCAAATTCAATGTATTTACCCCCTCGATCACGGAAGCGCTATACATGAATAAGAGGCTACTTATACACTTGTATGATAATTGTACATTAACTAAACGGATATGACACAATAACTGCTATATTAAAGTGGTTAATAATCATATGACACTGGTATCATTGTTCATGTACTTGATGTGTGTGTGTGTGTGTGCATGACTGATAATTAACCTCACACCCCTCTTAAAGGCAGTTTATTTAAACATAGATATGTCCTCGAAAAAGGAAGTTCTGATCAAATCAAGCACAATCAGATAGAAGGTTCATGAGGAAGTAGAAAATTAAAAGGTTTTGAAAAGTAATATATATGCACGATTGAACAACAGCTGTGATTGTGCTTTTACATAGCGAATATATTATTCAACAAGATAATGCACATCAAGTGTAGCACTTTGTCTATCGAAAATAAATGTGTCGATGGTGATAGCTCAAGCATGTAACATAACTGGAAAAAACATAAAGTAGTATATCTCAAATTATCTATCCAAGGGTCATTTACAGCCATTGGAGAGTACTGTACTGACGTCTGCATTGACAAATACAAATATATGAACAACATTTATATTTAAGTTTAATACATTGATGAACTTGTTTAAATGTGATCGTACGTTGTGGGGTACTTTAGATTGTAATATAGTTTTATACCTTAACGACCAGTTTATAGTCGTCACAAACTTGCTTCCATTCTGGCTTCTCCGGTGGTCTGGGCGCTAACAGTCTCGAAGGGTCTACAACACCTCCATCTTTTAGTAACACCAAATGGATATGGTTCTTGCATCTTGACTTTGTAGCGACTCCAATATCATCACCGGCTGTTACCTATACGTCATCAATATCATATAAGTTAATATCTAATTATTTAAACGTTATTATAAATATTGTAATGAACATGAATAAATAAATGTACATACCATACCGTACAGAAATGTACACGTTATGCTGCAACATGTGTATTCCTTATCAGCGAAACTATTTTGTTATCTTCGATGAAATGTTCGAAGTTCCTATGTTTTAATTGTAAGTGTATAATGAAAGTAAAATTATAGCAATTTTACAAATGAGCTTTGAAAAAATAAGCAACATGATTTTACCCGTTTTTCGATATAAAATGAATCCTGCAGCGAGTATATATCACTAGTCGGTTCAACATTCATGATAATGATTTCATGACCAGTTGGTAGTTCCGTTATATTCATAATCATGACTTCGTTGTCATGACCTGTGAGAACAGCAATGCCACTCAAGGGGGCCACAACCTGAAGCAAATGTATAGGTCGATGATATATACTGTCCACTCAAGGGGGCCACAACCTGAAGCAAATGTATAGGTCGATGATATATAGTGTCCACTCAAGGGGGCCAAAACCTAAAGCAAATGTATAGGTCGATGATATATAGTGTCCACTCAAGGGGGCCAAAACATAAAGCAAATGTATAGGTCGATGATATATAGTGTACACTCAAGGGGGCCAAAACCTAAAGCAAAAATAAAGCACCCGCTTCAGATTGTGCGTCTTTAAAATAACTCCCATTTAAAGTAGGCAATAACTCCCATTTAAAGTAGGCAATAACTCCCATTTAAAGTAGGCAATAACTCCCATTTAAAGTAGGCAATTTATAACGTGATTTTAAGCAAGAGGACAATTAAAACGAGTTTTTATTTATAGAGGGTGACTCAACTGGCAGAGCCAATCTTCATTGATGTCCTCTTGAAACATATTTAGAACAACATTCCGTTATTATGTTATTAATAAACAGTTATACAAATGCATAGGTATTCGCAAAAGTAACTGTTTTAATTTCTTAAATGTTGAAGACATTTCTTATTTTCCATTTTGCACATATCTTTAGTTTTTGCAGAACACCATTTTGTATCAAAGGTAAAATAGCATGCGTACTTCTAACACTCTCAATAATGGCAGATTCATCACTGACAGCGGTTTTGCAATGCTTTTATGTTAATAAAAATATACATCATTATAGGACGAGTAATTCCATAGTATATAACCATAATCACAATTAGGCTGAAAGTTGAATAGTTATTGTTCAAATGGCATTACCTTCGCGTTTTCCTCAAGTACAAGGTCCACACCGTCAACACTGTACTCATTACCAGTTCCCAGTTTCGACGGAAAGAAACCATTATGGATGCATTCATCATTATCACGCAGAAGCTTGGGGAAATCTTTATGGCATTTTGGTCCAAATATTTTATCTATTATAGACCGTGCATCACGGAAACTATAAAAAAGTATACATTACCATATACTGTTAGATTAATTGTGTTGTACATGTTTATGCAATAAACTATATAATGCAAACCCAATATGTATTAACACCACCCTTACGTTGCCCGTCTACGTATCAAACTTTTCCTTGTGTGATGCTTTTCTTTCATATCTTAATTGCATTTTTATTCGCCTTCAAACAAGTATACTGTGACAGTCACGGTTTCGTAACTGATATATAATAAAATAAACAAACTTAAAAATCATCCGATGAGCTGAGTTATTTAAAATATTTACCCTGTTTTTAGTTTGTTATATCCTTCTTTTATGTCCGACACTAGTCCAAACAGCTTTATAAACTGTTCTAGAAAACCGTTTCCAAGCAGTTTAAGGTCACTGAAAGGTGCCATTAGGGTTTTTATAATACGATCTACCTTCAGCAATATCCTATCTCGAATTTGCCGCTTAAATAGAAAATAAAACATAATTATTTAATAATTTACAATACTTCTGTGCATACACTGCATCTGCACATGTAGAAAGAAGTAGATACAAATCGAACAGTTTCTGCTGTATTCAAGGACCACAGTCAACCAAATGCACGCATAGACACAAACAACAATTACAAAGATGAATAAAATCAGTAATATAGAGGTTCTAGGGTGCACCAAACCTCACTCAGTCTATTGTCATCCCAATGAAACGGGACAGCGTAAACAAATATAGATATAAAAATCGAACAAGAAAAGTAGCATTCTAGGACGACAGTCAACCACAAACACACACAGAATCAACGAACAACTTTAAAGATTAATAAAAAGCCAAATTATACATCACAAACCAAAAGGGTTGACAATATGGCTACCGCTTTGGAACGCAAAAAAAGGCCGCTGGGAGTTTCAAACAGGATCTAGGGTGCACCAAGATAACCCTGCCAGGTTATATTCCCTAGCAAACAAAGCAGTATAAATACAATAAATACAAATAAGTACAAAATAGGCAATATAAATACAACACATAAACAATCATGTATATATGATATAAAAAACAAAATCCTAGAACGCCATAAAGCATGTACTTAATGATTTGAGAAAAGCCAGAGCATCAAGAGAACAAATCGTTAAAAGTACGACAAGACAAGATTTAAGACAAACATCAAACGCTACCGTCCTATGAGGATTTAGGTAGACGTCATCATAGGTTCCGCAATCTGTCCGGTCATCGCACAATCAACGAGGACAGCAGGATTCAAATATCGTTCCGCGCAACTATTTTTTATCACATATATTCTGGAGCCGTATTTATCGATGTTACCTCTACGGAGGCTAAATAAAAATGTGAAATTTTACGCTTCGATTTCTGCTTATGTACCGACTTTTGGGGTGTTCGTCGATTTGAAACTACTTCACACGTGTCTCATTCATATTCATGAGTTATAACCAGTTAAAATAGGGACTGTACAGCTTCAAGGTCATGCTATAGATAAATAACTTATGTACTATCGGTTACCAAAGATTCTATAGCTTAAGACGATACACTTGTTTCCGACATGTTAATGTGCAAGTATGTTTCGCAACGTTTAAATCATTAAAACCAAATTGTTTTATTATGATTTCCTTTCAGTATGCATTTGTATTACTTTAAAGAAGTTGAAATTAGAGAACTTCAAACCTCCGTGATTGCTCCAGCTGTAAGCAATGATATAGGGTCATCACTTCCAATAACGCTATCCACCCATGTTTGGCCCTGCTCTCGAACGGCTTTAAATGCATTCTTAGCCAGGTCAGCTACTTTTTCATATTCTGTTTTAATATCCATCCAGTACGGCTTTTCACCTTTAATGCAAAAGCACTTTATAAAAACAGAAAACGACCAATTGTGCACTGACTGTGTGTTTGGTTTTAACGGTAGTAAGACAACCCAATTCACACAATACGTATAGTTATAACAAATAGACTCGGACGTCAGATTTGATGTCATATTATTATTTAAATGCTTGACTAAAATATAGGTGTAATGCGCATTACTACTGCTAAAGTGTTTTCCAATATAGGCGGCTTTGAAGTAGAATACCGCTTAAGCCGGTGCTAGGGGGCATGAGAGGTGTTGCTTCTTTCATCACTTCTCATGAACAGACTCAATAAAACCGGATCTGCTGCTGTTCTCTTAATTGTGTTTGTTGCTCTCAAAGGATCACCTTTATCAGTATTTATTACAAGTATTCAGAAAATACTTTGAAAGTGTTTACTGAATGAAAACCTGTACATGTAAAAGCAGCAGAATTTTAAAACTATTGTTAGCTGAGGTTAATACAACTAATTTCCATACAATTGACGAGATAAATACTATTCTTATATTACTGAAAATATTACCTGAAATATACATGATTGCTAAAATAACTATACCTTTTATGAAAGCTGATTCTTCAATCGTTTTCTTGATCCGTTGCAATTCTTTGACAGCAATTGCAATACTGGAAACATACATCACATATAAATTACGTTAATATATATAATAACAGCAGGGTTTAAAGGAGAGTTACAAGTCAAGAACATAATATTATTATATCGTACATAATATAATTATACATAACGATAGGTTAAAAACACACTAAGGCGGATAATCGCGAACGTGTCAAAGTTAGAAATACTGAAATGCTGAGTTGTTTACTTTTATTTAAATGTAATACAATCTTTATCATCAAATATCCCTTTACAATCACAGGCTGTGTATTTATATGTGGATGAGCATCAGTCAGTGGTTACATTAAATTGGCTTTAATTGTGAAATGCTATGCAAAAGTTGAGTTTTAAAAATAGTTTGATTTGATTTGATTTGCAATGAGCTTTTCCGGTTATTTGTCAGTATTGAATTAGATTTAGACTGTTACCAGGGTTACTAAAGTTTCCTATTATTCCTACATTTTTTCATCTTTGCGAATGTACACATTTATCATGCGTTAAAGATAAATGGTATATTCTAAAGAAAAGTGTGTTAAACTTTTGTTTATTTTTCTGAATTTGAGCTCATAATGAACATTTTAAATAAGGAAAGTTGTGGACTTCATTTGCAATACTACCGCAATCAATAATGACTCATGTAAATAGACAATCATTCCGGACTTCCTATGACATATTACAATTGGAATGTAAACATGCAAAACAGAAATCAATACCTTATAACACCTTTCCCAATTCTTGCCACAGATGTTTTAGGATCTTTGAATATGTTTGGAAATTCTTTTATTATCCCACTTATAGATGTGAATATTTGTTTCGCTGCATTCGGTATGACAGTTTCTATTGCCTGTACTAGCATCTGTTATAACAAAAATATCATCACAATTATCTTGCAATGTATGCAGCATAGAATATCATAACAACTTTGGCTTCCAAACAATTAATTAATAAAGATATGAATCACAGACATACATGTATTAATAAAAGGTCTGTGTATGCATTACGTGGACCCGATTTAATTACATTAGGAGATGGGAAAGCTTATATCAGCAGGATTTAATAACGGATATTTTGACAATAAAACACGTTTAAAAAAAAATGTTTTACTGAAAAAATGCGATAACCTGTTTACAATTACCTATTAAATGTTTTAATTTTACAATATGCGTTTTTTAAAGCCGAAATTAAGATTCTGATTCATACCCCAGTCAACCCAGTTTTCGTTTCTTAGAGCAGGGGTTGGATGGGTATGCAAGTTAATACTTGGACCACGTAATGAATCCATTATCCGAGTTGTATAATATACATATATTTAGGCCAATATACGTCAACTTGACAATCACCTTACGCTCTATCTACCATTGCAACGTTGAAGTAAACTACATGTCATTATCTAAAATAGGTTTTATAAATTAACAATCTATTAATTGGGAACTTAAGTCACGTGTTATTGTTTAAATATATACTCGTCGAAACAATTTAAGGACGGTCACCACAAAAAAGAATAGTAATAATTACTTAATCTTTAATATTTTGGATTTTTCATATTCATAAACGTAACAATTGCAAAAGAATAGAACTAACCTTAAATATTGCACAAAAAAAGTAAAACGTTCAATTATAACAGCACCTAAAAATGACACAAATCAATACATAGTCCTTAGATTATTTTTAGGAGTATATATTGCAGGTATTGTCAGCATTTTGTTGCCATACATCTTGAATATGTTGACAACCACCACATAAACTCTTCCTTTGGTACATGTACACAGAACGTTTATAACTACGTTTAACTTTTCACATTATTGTTTTCCTTTTTCTTTGAATTTGTCTTTTGTTGTGTATGCTCCTTTTGTTGTTGCTTTATTATTATTTATTTTTTGTTGTTGTTTTTATTTTGTTTGTTTTTTTATATTTATTTTTAACTATATTCTGCATGTTCTGTGAATGCTACTTTTCCTATTCGACTTGTATAGCTACTTAGTATATACTTAAGCACGGCAAGACATTGGCAATACCACTAAAATGACTAAAGGACACTAGCAATATCAATAAGCATATACACACGAACAGTTGTTAAAGACTTGATTTTGGATCATCGAACTATTGCAGCAGAAATCTACACAGAATGCATGCCAAGAAATAGTGTACACTAGCCATACACACATTGGTAAAACAATATTTCAAATAAGACAGTAACAAAGAGAGACATGCCATTTAACCAACCGAAAATTGCCTTTGTCAGACCTCGCCTTCGACGTTCCTTTTTTCATCTTCTGTATTTAGATAATTGAATATTATTGAGAGTTTTATTAACGTCGGTATCTTAGCAGGTTTTTGTGCCTGTAGCACAATTGCTATGACTAGCCAGAAAAGGAAAAGTATAAAAGCATATCATAAGCTAAAACATTTTAGAAAGACAAGTAATAAATAACGATAGAGGATTCCTAGTAAAAGATCACTAAACTAAGCAGCTAGAACATTCATTCTTTTTAAAAACATTAGTTGATTGGAACCATCTGGATAATCAATTATTCAAGTCGTCCATGCAAAGATAATCGATGGTTTTTAAAACTGACCTGCCATCGTGCTACGGTGTACCACGCTGCAAAAGGCCCTTCACCGTATCAAGGAGAAGCAGAAGAATAGAAATGAAAGTAGACATGTTTGATACTGGCTTAAACATCAATAACTACACTTATTTCGATTTTTGTTTTCCAATTCATCAGTGTTTGCATACAATACTGAAAACGTTTACTAAGTTACCTTACCTAAACAAAGGGAAACATACTTACGTTGTAGAAATTCATTACGTCTGTCTTAATATCATTGAATAGATTCGTGACGTAGACAATAAGTTCTTGAACTGGCCTAATAAATGGCGGGAGGTTTACAATTGTCAACTCTCCAATATCTTTCATGGCACTATATGCAGTCTGCCGTAGTTCTAATACCTACAAGGGTAACACATAATGCAACATAAACCATCTATGTGGCCATCAACAGTTTACTGGTAATCCTATTTTAGTTAAACACTACTTTACTTTAGAGGGACGAACGGACGGACCGACGGTCGGTAAGACAGACAGACAGACAGACAAATAGAGAGATAGATAAATAGATAGATAGGTAGATAGATAGATAGATAGATAGATAGTCAGACAGACAGACAGACAGACAGACAGACAGACAAACTGATATAATTGAATTGATTTGGGTTTTAAGGCACACCAACACCTGAAACGTTATATGGCGCCTAACATTAATGAACGTTTCAGGCTCATCCTCCATTTACATCAAGATAACATATGGAGAATGGGCATAAAACCTTCTTACCTGCAGAACTGCAGAGTTGCTGCAAATTCTATAGTAGACACTCCATATACGATGGAGCCACGTTTCTACGTTTGCATACGCGGTGTCATAATAAAGACTTTGAATGAGAATGATAAATGATAAAAAGAATATGTAATGAAATGCATATGAATGGGGGCGGTCCTACCCCTCTGCATGTGACAGACAGGCAGACAGACAGACATAACAGACAGACAGACAGACATATATAATACCTTTTCTGGAAGCTCTCTGAACGCCTGTAGAAAATCTTCAATAATTGCTTTAAATGAGAATCGACCATTTATGATACTGGTAACAATGTTGACACCTGTTTTTATGCCATTAACCACGTCTCTTATTCCTTCAGTCAGTAATTTTAATGTTTCGGCACCTAGACGTGGATCAAACTCCTGTGCATGTAAAGTAAAAGACGATCGTTATAGTTTAATAAAATCAACGAGCCATTGCCTGGCGAAACGTTTAAAAATAATATTGAATTAGTAAAATCAAAACTTCAACCGCTTTGTTACATTCTTCATCCGATTTTGAATAAATAATAGCCTATGCCCAATATATACAATGCAGTGGCCATTTCGTGGGAAGAAATAAGCAATCAATTATGTATCTATTCAAAACAGTTAGGCCTTCATACACCCCAAACACTGTATTAGATGAGACCGATTATTTATATATTACACATTTGGAAATGTAGAGTCACTGTATTAGAATTTACCTGTAGAATGTTAAGGTTGTACTGTGCTCCACCTTTGAAACAGATCCTTGCCACGAAAAAGTCAATATTCGTGTTGATAACACCTAAATGTGCCCTGGCGTATACTTCGTCATGAACTTCTACTTTAAACCATCCACTTAATGGCGCTTCATGAACAGAAAATCATTTAGCATAACAATATCATAGGAGGATATTCCTATATACTTGATATTACATAACCAGGGAATAAAGTATGCTTTATACTTCAGTGTGTGATTTTCTGTAACAATTAATACGTCATCTTAAAATCTTTAAACAATCAAAATTAAGTGGTACATGTCATACTTGTCTGATATCCTTTGTAAAGATTTGTATTTGAAAAATTATAACTTACGTAACATATATTATATATATATTTATTTATTTTATGATAAGCAATGAAATACTGTATTTTATCAGTGAAATAAAAGTGTTATTTCACATACGAGTTTTATTTTCACAGTAGCCGGGACTATATTTGAAAAACAAATTGTACATTTTATTCAAAAAATGATTTGAAATGGGTTTCAATGCTTAAAAGGAAATGACTGTCAATATAAATATATTAAAGAAAATGTTCCATTTGGGTATAAATAAAATATCTTTAGACTATCTTTTAAAGTCGGGCAACACATGTGTAAAGTGGCTTAGTTATTGAAATTGCCTTCCTTGTTGTTCTACCGTAGGATCCTTAAAACTATGTTTGTAAAATCAGAAAATTAAAGTTTTTTTTTGTTTCCAGCATTTTTAGTGGAGAGAATAACATGTTTTATTTTACCGAGAAGTGAACAAACTTTGTATGTTCACAAATGAGAAGCATGGTGAAAATATAAACGATTTCTCACTTCTCGATGAAATAAAATATGTTATTCACCCCAAAACAACAATGATCCTTTATATATCAGTGTATAAAGTGGATTCTGGACCATGGAAACTCCGGTAGACAGAAACTCGGCTTGACGTGGGTTTAAACTGTAAGTTGGGAATATTTCGTAACATAATCTCTTGAAACATTGTATTCTTTAAATGTCATGGCAGAGAAGAAACAATATGATTTCAATAAGTGCATATCTGATACATCGGGCATTTCGAATCGAATATATCTTCCAATACCGCCATGAGTCACTGATGTGGCACAGTCGTGTTAATACAATAATATTAATATTAACTAAATTGGAAATGATGTAACATTGCTTATTTCACGTGCTATCACAATTTTGATTTCACCAATTTTGACTACATTTTACTTACATATTTTAAGATCCAAATAGTTGATCATAATTACACCAAACGACCCTCCTATTGATTTTTTTCCAACTTGTTTTCTCCAGTCAACGCTTGGTGCTTTTAGTCGCCATTCAAATTCCGCATCTAGGATCCCTCTACGGCGTCTTAACTTTGCTGAATCGTCTAAAGCGTTTAGATTATACGAATTGTCTTGTAAGAGTGAAACGCCCACACTCCCATTGAAGCTATAATGCAAAGAGTGCAAAATAACTAGCAGACATGTTTGCAATAATAAGACCGACGCATGTACTCATAAACAAGTATTGTTCCGAGATTGTACATTGATTAAGTTGTTATCCTATCTTTTTTATTTTTATTTTATTTATTGTTTTGATAGGGGTGGGTTAGGGTTAAGTCGGGCGAGTGTGAATGACATTGTCGAAATTATTTCTTACTAGTGATAGTGTAGACAATGGGGTTAATTTGCTTAGTTTTATTACATGGCGTTTGCCTTATCTATTGCCTCTTATCGTACGGCCGCGGATTCCGAAATCCATCTTTGAACTTTGCGCTTTTGACCTTCAGAATTTCACTTAATCTCCGTGCTACGTTCAACACATAACTGATCAATAAAAGCTTTTAAAGAAAACATCCCAAGATAGATGTTACCTCTAATCCATTGGAATATAGATGAAGGAAATTCGAACATCTCTAAAATATATTTCGAAATGTTATACTTGTACTCCCGAATCAATTGATCAATTGGAATTTTGATGAAATTAACTAGAACACCACGTTCACATTATGCATAGAAATACGTCCTGGGATTTGCGATCAAAACCAGTTTGTTTAGTTAAACATGCCGAAAGAACTTTGAATGCATTCCCCACTGTTCTAAAGATCACCATAAGGCAAACCTGTCTGCTCTTCTCATCTGCATGTGATCTGATTGCGGGTGAGCTTGATACTGTAACATGGCCTCGTAGCGCACTTCTTCATTGTCGTCAATGAATGCCGATTCAAGTGCATCAGCGGCCTGTGAATCATTACACAATGCAATATCTGTACATAATAAGGTTTAGCGGTTTATTTCTTATGATTAATATTCATTTTTAACCTGTTTTGAAAACGTTTAGGTAATGTTTAAACCATACCTAAACCGCTTCAATGTTTAATATAAAGAAATATAAAAAGATCGGACAGGGAAAGTAGCATTCAAGGAGGACAGTCAACCACAAATCACAGAAACAAACACGCAAACAGACAAACGAGAAGGCAAAAGTAATAAAAAATGCAAACGACATCACAAACACAAAATGGTTAACAATAGGGCTACCGCCTTGGAACGGTCAGTGGCAACAAAGGTCACTGGGGGTTTAAACCGGTTCTAGGGTGCACCAAACCTCACACTTACCCTACTGTCATCCCATTAAAACAAGACAGTGTAAATAAAGAAATCCCCGCCATAATCTAATCTCTAACCAACAAGGCAGCATCAATAGGCAATATAAGTAAAACACAAATATGCTCGTGTAAATATAATACAAAAAACAACAAAAATAGCCTAGAAAGCCACAATGAAGGTACTCAATGACTTGGCAGAAGCCAGAACAACAAGAGAATAAACCATTAAGGGCACGGCAAGAAAGATCAAACATCAAACGCCACCGTCCCAATGGGCTTGAGGTAGGCGTCATCATAGGGTCCACAGCCTGTCCGGTCATCGTACAATTAAGGAAGAAAGCATAGTGGCGAACTGTAAAAGGGTCCACCACCAAGCATGCAGTACGTTGCAAATGATAGGGTCATAACCACTTTTGATAAACTGTTTAACAAGTTTAACAAAGATAGTATGAAAGTGATCATGCCCAAGAATCTTACGAAATTTATAAATCACATCACCATAGAAGTCAGGTTGTGATAGTCCTTGTCGCAGAAGAGTCCTTAAATTATTTTTATATTTGGAAAGAAGATCAGGGTTACGATAATAAACTTTTGAAAAAGGTTTTAAGAAGTTAATGGTAACGGTAACCCTGATTGAGTAGCTTTTTAATTATACAAAGATTACGAATATTAAAGTCCTCAACTCGAGTACAAGCTCTTGAAAAACGAATATGTTTATTTAAATATAGTTTTTTTAAAACATCAAATATTTCAGACGACATTTGTTTTTGTTCAGTGTATAAAATAAATAAATATTAATACAATGCGATACAAAATATAATGCCTTCAAACTAATAACGTGTTTTTATTCAGACTTTGGCTCTCTTATTGCTTTCATTTCATAATATGCGATGCATTGAAAATACTGCAACAAAACCATTTAAAACAAAACACAAATAATTCAAAATATGGGATCCTATCACACTTACCTGTTGATGATGAAAATTCCTCAGCGCGTGTATTGCTGCCCTCTTTATCCAAGGCGAATTCGTAGAATTTAAATGAGACACTATGTGCTCAAACGAACTCGTATGTCCCCCATTTCCAAGTGCTTCGAGCAAAACGACACGTCGCTGATCGTAGAAAATATGATCTTCTTCTGTCATCACTGATCGTTTTTGTCGATATACCCATGGATCTAGAATGCAAGACTTATTATTTGTCTAAACTCATCTTCATTGTAACGCAACTGTTTCGGCTGAACTATCACCTTGACCTTCCGTTAAATTGAATGTAGTTATTATTGGAAAACATAACTAGATCATCAGTTACAGTTTAATTAAAGTTAAAACAATAGCATTCACTGATTGGTGGATTTACTAACTTTTTAACTAAAACCTGTGGTAACTAAAGCATAGGAAATATTTTACAAAATGCACGACGTGGTTTACTCAAAATAGGTATGTCTAAAAAAATGATATACGTTTGCGTTCTTCATATTCAATTATAAACGGTCTCGTCGATTGTTACTTTAAACATGTCTTTGGTATTGGCAATGTCCCAATAATTTCATATAGTCATTTCAAGTTGTGTTAGAACGGTAGTTTACGTGTAAGTCTTACCATTGTAACCTAGCATACATTTAAGTTTAGAGTTGAACTTCAGAACACGGTCAGTATCACCGTTTTCCTGCAGAGTATGACTGAGAGCTCCCAGAGTCAGCAACATAATGTGTACTGTTTCTACGTTATAGCTTTTATACAGTTCCCTCTCGTTTTTGGCAACTAACATATCAAAAAATGACAGAATATCCTGAAATAGAAACAAAAGGCATGAAGATCGCATTGACTACAGTTTTTCATAAAATATTATATAATATTTAAAGGTAAATACAATTGTGTTAGGTTTTTCGTAAATAAAATCAGTTTTCTTATGTTACCACTATCAAGGGAATTAAGACTGAAGCACCAGACAAATTCTGCGCAATGTCGAACTTTACAATTTGTTTGATATTACAAAGAAGTAAATATCTGAACCTGTTAAATAATGTAATTGAGTTAATAAGCTGGAAATCGTGTGTTATAATTACATAATCAAGAGCTGTAACTTGTTAATTGTGTTCAAAGTCCAATTTATTTTAAATAATATTGGAAAAACGGCCGTAAAAAGTCGCCACGACTACAAATAAGTAGCCTAAGTGTTATTCCTTACTGGTCCTTTGAAATCATCAACCCCAATCTGTGTGGCTTTAAAGTAGAATATCTCTTAAGCCGGTGCTAGGAGGTGTGAGCGGTGTTGCACTTTAAATAAGCTCTCATGAACAGACTCAATAAAACCGAGTCTGATACTTTTATCTCTTGTATGTCTTTGTTGCTTTCAAGGAATCCCCTTTTGAGTATTTATTGGCAGAAATGCAATATACTTTCATTTAAGTAGTGCGCAAACGAACTTATGTTCCTATACTTAGACATAATCAAAGAAAGTAACTCTGAACAACGTATCAGTATAAATTATTTATGATCCTCCAACAATCATTATTTCTAACTTTAGCTCAATACCATTTACATTCATAACCATATAGAGTTGCATACATGTGAATCAATGTCAAACTAAACCAATATCTCATATAAACACAAATGTAACCATTTTTTTATAGAAAATTCAATATATTTTCGTTAAAGAAACTAACCCGTCAAATAATGGTAGAGTATCTGCGTACTGAATGTGACTGACCAGGTGAGAATGTGAACTGAATAGGTTTTCTAGGTTTTAAAAATTGAAGTCTTTATAAGAAATAATAATCTTTTTTCGATTTTAACAACTACTGTAACAATAGCGTTCTGATATGATATTTTTTTCTCCATTTTAAGTTAGAATAAATTTGTTTTTTCAACAATTAATATGTTGATCCCTCAAGCAGATGAAACAGCTTAGTGACATTAATTTACCGTGTGCGGGGAATATTGTGCGGTAGCCAGATGATCCAATAGACGGTGTCGTAGTTTGTTGTTTACGTATGGATTCATCAAAACATACAGAGCAAGAAGTTGTTGTGATTTGTTTGTGTCCATCATGCACATAGCGTCAAGAATGGAGTTTTGGTCATCTTTATCTTTCTCTAATCTGCAGGGAGGCACGTCATAATTAACCAATCAAAGGACGGCAATTAGCATGATAAAAAAGGAAATGCATTCAATGTCAAAAGGTTCGTCATTCCTGTAATGCTTTTTGAATACCGGCAAACATTCAAATTTCATTTTCCTACAGGAATCCTATTTATCATCATATACAATACAACAAAACAATTGGAAAAACCGTAAGTGATGTTGTGATAACTCGAGGTTCAATTCATTTGTTAATGTTATTTATTATTGTAATTGTATATCCACCGCGGGGAGGCAAGTTTGATTATCTGCATGGCAAAAGTTTAACTATCAATAAATACAAAATAAACAAAGACACATATACCTTTTCTTAAAAAAAAGTAATTATTTAGATCAGTATTGATAAATTCTATGTTTTACATTTAAAAATCATTCTTAAACAAATATACTTACAATGCTAATTTCTGATTGAAATAAAGTTCAGCAATCTTTTCTAATTCATTATCAGGTAGAATCATCAGGGCGTCCCTCAGATTCGATGCACACTCCAGTAATTCCTTTGACCCTTTGATTAGAAAAAAACTAGTGATAAAGACAGAGAAGTACCAGAAGAACTCTTTTCGCAAATAATAGCAAGATGAAAATATGAAAAGCAGAAGGGAAATCCATTTAGTAGGTCTGACCTTTAATGGGCCAATACTATCTATTTAATAAATGCAGGGCGTTTCTGTTTTTCGGTCAGGTTTCAAAACAAAGTTGATACATTCCTTCTCACGTTATAAAGTCAAAGGGGTAATCGAATTATTGCAATAATATTGAATATTGGTACAATATAATCTGTCCAATTGTACAGTAAGTGTACAGTTCAATAATTCATAACCTATATTAACCACTAATCAGAATTATCATAAATGCATTATCCACGTTTAGTTCAAGATACAAGTAAATATAAAAAAAAAGTTTTCAAAGTTGTTACATTTCAATTCATCTTATATCACTATATTGATAAATAAATGTTACACTACCTATTAAGTAAATTGTTTGTTTGTGTATACATTGTGCATTTCATCAAATGTCTCTATTTATACCATTATTATATAAATACTCAAAATGAGATCTCTTTGAAGCAATGCCGAGTGAAAAGAAGCAACGTTTTATTGAGTATAAGAATGTTTCTATAAGGTGCAACATCTTTATTGTTATAAATGAAATGTTTTCAAATAAATAGTAGATCTTGCATGAATACATATTTAATGTTGAATTTATTAAACCAGTTGGATAATATTATATTATGTGAGGCTGCCTTTAAATAAGACGATTATTTATTTACTATTTGCGTAATACGTTTATACTTGAATTAATAATGTATCAAGGAAAATAAATGGTATTTAATAACAACCTTTACACAAAATGTGATTGTCAAAATTTACATATTAACTTAATTTGTATAAGGAGGTGTCTGCTATTCAGATGAAAGGAAAATACAACGTTTTTACTATAATGTAGTGATATTCAAAACTGGTTATTTCCCTTTTCATGTAAAGTATGATTTAAACTGTAGTCATTTATTAAAACATAAAGATTATATGTTACAATGTCTTTCTAAAACAGAAAAGATTATGTAAAGTAATACGTTTCGTATGTTTCGTTTCGTAAGCCCTTGTTTTCTGATGTGACTTATTAACGATACTGTTTGTTGTATTTATTTAATAATTTCGAATTTTATTTATTAAAGTAGTAAGAATTGCAACTTTTTTTTCTGGACGTTTCTGATATGTATGTACTATGGTGTTGACGTACAACTGAGGTATACAATGTATTATAACATTATTTAGATCATAGTTTACCTTGCAACTAGTAGGAGTGGGTTTTCCATCTCAGTTAACTTACCTTTCTTTGGCTGTTTTCTGATACACGTCAAATTTGTCTGTATAAACATTAGTGTAGTACTGATGTTTTCCTGGTTTTGCCAAAGTTTGTAACGTCTGTCTGATGACTTCAAAATATATTGTCATTACTTAGCAGTTTGGACATCTATATGTAATATTGTATGATGAAGACGTCATATACCTTTGAGCGAAATGTGGTGAAATTGACGTAAATATTGTTAAACCATCGTATGTAGTAAAATGCAATTATAGTGACGTAAATAGTATGTCGTATGTAGTATTATAAACTGTAGGAATATTGCAATAGTTGAGAAATACCAAACAATCTTAAGAAGTTTTGGTGAAGCAAACGAATTCATTATCTACACCCTAGATCAGTGTAGGATATAATTATACAGAACACATTTTTACCATTTAATACGTCAATGTTTACTTACTTGGACAATGTGATGAATAGAGCTTGTCTGCACATCCGTAGGTTTTACACGAATGTCTACTGCTTTTACCTTGTCCACAAATGTCAAATTACCTTTTGATAATGCTTTCATAGATGGGTATTCTGAAGTAAAGAATATGTGATAACAAAACAAAATATTGAAGGAACTTCGTATAAGCCTAATTTGAGGAGACAGTGCGATGTTGTACTAGTAGCACACATATACCAGTATAGTACATTATTTTGGTAACTGAATTAAACATGTCTTAAAGATGAATTAAAAGAAACATGATATACGTTGATTTACCGGTAATATGTGTGGTTGAAGATGATGCGAATTAGATGGTAAGTTCCAAAATAAAACAGACGTGTTGCTTTTTCTTATAACAATATAAAGCGAACGATTGCAGTGCATTATTATTACATTTCATATTTTGAAACTACCACATACGCTATAACATAGGAAATATTGCACTACATAATATTATAGTTATCTCTAAATAGTAATGATTTAATTACCGATATAAAGAATAAGAATAATTATAAGTAAGTTAATAGTCTCCCCTGTGCTGTATGCAGATAACTCTAAATGTTGTACCACATGACTGTATACAGTTTATGCCTGAAACTTCCAGCTGTTAAAAGGAGATGGCTTTTGAATGAAAGCGTTTGAATGAAAGCATACATACAAACATTATTTGCTTTCCATATCACCCAAAGGCTAGGTCCGTAGTTGGGTTGAATTGTCAGTGGTTACGTAACATATTTTGACATTAACTGATGACGTTGTACTAGATACAATCTCGTTAAAATCAGACCCTTTATCACGCTACGATACTCTACACTTCCATGGATCTGCCAACAAGAGGGCGGGGGTAGGATCCTGGATTCCTTTGTATCCTTTACCCCTCTCTCTCTCTCTTTCTCTCTCTCACACTCTCTCTCTCTCTCTATCTCTCTCTCTATCTCTCTCTGGATGGCTGTATACAACATATAGAGTGATGGTGAGCCGTTAAACCAAACTCAGTTCAATTCAAATATAGTCATGGACATCTACTTGCCTATATTTTCGAATGTGTTCACAGCCTCGACCTTCCGCATTCCATGATACGGATCAAACCTGCAATCGAATAAGACACAAGCATATTCAAAATGTTTGTTTGTTAACACTTCTGTGAAAGTACGTGTTAAAGGGTGTAGTTTTTAAAAAGGCGTAACATCGGTACAGTGTATAGTGTTTAGCCTATGTAACTGAAAGATATGTTCACTCATGTATTTTAAAAATGCTTTAAACAAACATGTTAGCTTTACTAATACATACTTCAACCATTTTATTATTGTTGTTGCCAGCTGAAAAAATAAACACATTTTCAGAGTGAATTCATTAGCAGTTGAAAGCAACGTGATATCGCCACACGTGTTTCAAACTTTTACTTCCACACTGAATACTCGAAACGTTTTGGGTTATCGATATGAAACCTTTCAGAGCTGAGTCTTTGACTTAAAATATACATGTTTTAATTAATGCATCGTCCAGGTCTTCAAAGAAAACGCCAATTTCAAAACATTAAAACATGGTCCTTCAATAAACTGAAATATAATTGTCAAGATGTATGACCTTTATCTCGGTGGGTTTTACTACATTAATTTGCTGTAAACAAGATATCTTACATTTTAATAACTGTTAAACATGTACTAGGTTCATAAGGAGATCACGTTGAACTGCTTCGTTTTTGTTTAGATAGAAACGTTAGTTTTGCCATGCATATTTTTATTTTTGACATTAAAATGTTGATATTAAGATCATCAAAATGTCAAATATTTAGATTTAAATATGTAACACAGTTATTGGTCCTAGAGTGACAATCTTCGATTTAAAATTATTATAAGCTAGGTAAGAGACTTCAAAAGTAAGACAATGACCCGACCCAAAGGTATGTCGGTGAACTTAAAAGTATCTAAGTCCCCAACGTTTCTTTCCCAAATATAACCTTAACAGCAAATAATATGACTTAAATTTAAATACTATGTCAAGAAGTTTAGTCAAGATGACCCAGTCACTTATTTATGATGCATACTAATTGAAATTAGAAATGTTGAAACACTATCTTTGTCTTTCAAGTTTGAGCTGATATTCATATGACAATGACTGATTCTGTAGTGACAGTATTCAATACGTTAAGTGACTGTAAATTGGGCAAATAGAAGACAAAGTGAGATAGTATCCTACTATTATATACTGAAAGGAAAAAGAAAGGCTTAATGGGTATTTCCGCTATATATTGTATGTTTAATATGCTACTGCTAATCGAATGGTACAGGGCGACATTAGGCCTGTCCTTCCGGAAAGAAGGCTTAAACAGCACCGAACACACCAATGGTAACCCCTTTAAGGTTTCATTATCGACAGAATGCACATTTGGCTCAAGCGGGTGAGCAAACGTAGGCTTTAAATGTTGCAATCTCTTGACATGAAACACAATACTAAAATGGCTTGACTTTTTCAAGCGAAACTTCAACATTGATGAATTTCGTGTAACAAAGTATACTTTGATTAAAAGGTCTACTACATGACAGAGTTGTCCTTTCTGTAATTATTTGCAGCCCCTTTTTATAAAAAACACTTTGATATATATCTGGAATATTACTAGGAATTAGTTTTATATAATAGTGTAGTATACTAGGCAATTTTTTAAATATGCGTTTCTTTTTCCATTCGGTATATATCATTTATTATATAATATTCCAACCTAATCAAAATAACTTGCATATGAAATATAGTTAATCAGGTAAACTTAATCTAAAGGATAAGTCAAAAGGACGTCATTGGGAATTTCCTTTTCAGTTTGAAAATACAGCCCTGGAAAAATGTTTAAAATATTCAAAGGTGCGTCCCTTTTCTATCATTTAGTTTTCAAAATTGTATTTCCAGTTGTCTTAACATTGTTGTAAAATAATGACTACCTATACATGTCGTATTACGCATAGCTGCTTGATATCGATTTTATCAGTACATATTATTGAAAATTAAATTAAATACTTAACATATAGATATATTTAAAATAGGAAACATCAGGCTTTTCTTGCGGGTATAGGGGTCCGACTTAAAATTGACAAATAATGAAGTTTTCTATTCATTGTAAATGGTCTAAACATAATACTAAAGCCATATAATATTTACAAAGACATGCATTGTGCACAGTACTATGTGCACCAGGGTTATTCTGAGAATTTTAGGTCCGATTCCATTCAAAATATAGGGTGAATTCAATATTAAACATAAGGCGGTTCTAACACCATACTATGATTGATACGATATGTTACCACGAATTAGAACATGACATTGTTTACAATGTTAGATTCTTCTAGAAAAACCTTGATATGCCCACTTTAATACTCAGTTCTTACAACGGTGCAAGTGGAGCACTAAATGTTCAATACGTGATTAAATACAGGTATTATTGCTCGTATGACAAAACTGATTATTGCTTATCTCAAATTATTGAAATATGCATGGCACGACGGTACAATGGCGAAGGTACGATGACGTTGATCTATCGTTATCGTACCATCGTACCATCGCAAATACAAGCGCGTTGGTACGATGATACGATGGCGATGGTAAGAAGGTCCATCGCGTTATCGCCATCGTACAATCATACCATCGTAGGATGGTACGATAGTTGTTCATCGTATCATCGAGCATCAACTTGCAAACGTGATGGTACGACGGTACCATGATCCATAGTACCATCGCGATCATACCACCGTGTAATCTTAGCATCGCCTGTACATGTCGATGACCATCGTACCATCGTGCCATCATACCATCGTACCATTGTCATCGTGCCATCAAACGAACGTCGCGTATCGACTTGTAAATTAGTACAATGGCGATGGTACTATGGCCCTAACGGAACACCGTACGACGTTTTACATTACCCATCATGTGTAGTATGTTGTATCTCTACTTCCTCCGACACTGTAACCGTGTGAACTGTGCCCAGTGTGTCGTCAATGTGGACCGTCTGTAGATATATACAATTTTACCTATATTTTATATGCGTATATATGAACAAAGTTCTAACAGAAACAAGTCTTTGAGGAAATATATATCATAATATATTAACATTTGTAAGCGACTTGAACAAGTTCTGAGACCTAATAAAATTAGGTACAATTTCACAAAATCTGTGTGATACAATGATACATATCATCCATAAATTGACTCCAAATTCAATCTTGTGAACATTTTAAAAACCGGTAAACTGGAATATGTAAAGGAGACGAGTTAAATTCTTCAAGAGTGGCTTCTCTGTAAGAGCAATGCTATCAATTAACTGATTTACAGAAATAACTAACCATAATATTTGTGATCGTGTACATATTTTACACGGTTTTAGCGAAAGTATTTCAAATATTCAGCAAGTTTTCATATTCCTGAATTATTGCTCTTTTTTTTTTGAGTTCAGTGTAATGTACACGTATCCTAATGTATTATTGTCCTAAGGATATAGAGTATATATATTCTCTCTTAATTAATGACATCACTAACATGCCAAATATCGGAACCAGTCAGATTGCAGTTCTGTTATATACTATTTAATACCGCAACAAACCAACTTCGCCTTTGCCTTTGACGCAGTCGGTTAGAGCGTCGTCTACTATATGCCTACTGAACCGAAGTTTCAGAGTTCGAACCTTATATAAGGCAATATTTTTTAAGCCATACAATGTTAAGATATTTCAAAAATATTATACGAAACTACTACGGAATAAATCTGATTGGTTCCGACAATTTGGCATTTGAGTACTATGTTAATATTGTAGCATGGTAGGTGATATTTCCTTTTATGAATGCAGAGCATTAAATCGTTTAATTTAGTGTAACTAAAGGGGCGTGACTATACCGTACTACAACTACCGGATATTGAATTTAGAGTACGGTCACTATGACGTCACATAAGTACACCATGGTACAAAAAAGATAGATTCTGTCTAAGTTCGTTGGCTACGCCCATCTCGGTGTTTAAATAAGCCAACTCGCTGAGACCAGACTCTATTTATTTCATGATGTGTAGATAAGCTAGTTATGTAGAAAAACTATTGGGACGACGCAAATATTAAAACGATCAACATTCGATGTGTTCCTTTAATATGTAAAATATTATCATGCCATGCCGCGAAAGTCGAGCGGGTATATAGTGTTACCTTTGACCGACCATTTGGGTTTCACATTCCAGTTTCTAGTCTATTTTTCAGACATCGGAATCCGTATAGTGAAGCGGCATAGGCCAAAATTCCTAAGAAATTGTGCTTTTGTGATACGAGCACCAAATTTGGCACAGTCTTAGAGCATTGTATACTTATAGTTTTCAGATATTTACCCACGAAAACATCTTTCTTTTGCGCATGCGCGGAGTAAATTAGACTTTGTTATTAAAGATTGAAGAGTCTGAATATAAAGTGATCCAGAATTACGTGCTTACTTAATAAAATGGCTAATTATTATTAGCTAGTCATATACACCATTATGTAAGACATTGCCGATTTTGACTTAATTTCATAGGTTTTACAGAACGCTAAAGTACATGAACTGGTTGAATTTCACCAAATTTGTCCCTTTTTTATGTCTTTGTTGTGTATTTCTTGTCCAGAGCATATCTTCTAAACCGTTTAAGGTAATCAGATGAAACTCTGAACAAGTAAAAAACAAACACACAGTGTGCAAAGCTCAAGAACCATAACTCGAGGTTGTTTTTTCCACAAAAGTATGCCATTTTTATGTAGAATACCGTGACCCATTAATCTTTGAAGAAGCAAGGGGAATATTGCAGTTTATATTAACACGAACCGTATGATAATGGGACGGAAATATACAAATAAAGAACCTAACATGACAACTGTCTATTCTGGGAGCTTTGCACATGTCTAACTTCCTTGTTGATTGAGGTTCCTATTGAAACGACAAGGCAGTCTTTATTCAGACTTACTGTATAGGAATATTATCATTATAAAATAGTTTGTCCAATTCAATTATTCAATGGTGACATTAGTTGAATGGAAGAGAGATTAAACGCAATTTCATATTGAACAACATTTCAATGACTACATTTGAAAGGCATCTTCTGTCGTCTGCAATCGTTCATAATAGCATTACATTACGCACTGGTAATAAGACCTTGGCCTGCTCATTAAACACAACTGTGTATAGAAAAGGGATGAATTTCAATGAATTAAATTAACTGGTATATATTTTGCATAAACATAAAAACGTCCCCAGTACAGAAGAATAATACATTAATCACGTCGTTGTGACAGACCAAATCGAGTATACTTGAAAGTTGAGAATATTTGTTATCAAATTGAAATGCTTGTAGAATTGAAAAAATCAATACTTAAAAAAGTGTTTGTATATTTCAATCGTCGTTGTCAAATGTTTAATATTTAATAAGCTTCATGTCTATTTGAAATTAAACCTGAATTTAAAACTCCGTATATATTATTATGATTCTTATGATTATTATTACTATTATTATTATTATTATTATTATATTTATATTAATATGTATGTAAAGTCCAACATCTTGTAGGCAAATGTTCATTCAAAATATTGCTTGTGATGTATGTATTTACTATATTAGACCTAGTATTTTAATATTGTATGCAATGATAGACATGTATATATGATTGTAGCATGATCGGTGACATTTCCTTTGATGAATGCAGAGCATTAAATCGTTTAATTTAGGGTAACTAAAGGGGCGTGGCTATGCCGTACTACAACTACCGGATATTGGAATTTAGAGTACGGTCACTATGACGTCACAGTGTTACTAAGTACACCATGCTACAAAAAAGATAGAGTCTGTCTCACCTCGTTGGTTATTTAAACACATCGATGGACTACGCCCATCTCGTGGTTAAGTCAACTCGCTGAGACCAGACTCTATCTATTACTTAAGTTACAAGAAATAGAGAATTTGGATAATGATAATTTAATAAATGGTTTTGATTTCAATTGCATGTGATAGACGATAGTTATCTGGCTGCCTAACCTATCAATTAATTAATTTAAGTTTGAAAACAATCACATTTTTAGCATATAAATGAACATTGTTTTGTGTCTGTTTTTCTTTTAATTGTGGCTTCAGCGTAAATGGAGTTTCTACGATAGAATTTGAAGCAACTCTGCAGATCAGGGTGAGAAGGTTCTAGGCCCATTTTTCATATTTTATTTCGATGTACATGGAGGATGAGCCTGGTATGTTCATGCCTGTTAGGCGCCATATAACCTTTCATGTGTTGGTGCTCCTTAAAACCCAATTCAGTTCTTTTAACTGTAAATAAATTCGCATCTGAAGTATCTGTGACATGTTAATTACAAGACTAAAAAAAGGGTTCACCAAACAGAAAAAAGGTGTTTCGTATTTTTAACTTTATGTAAAATATACTTCCTTTCTCTTGAACACAGCCACTGTTATATCAAACTTTGTAGAGATCCGTTGACATTATGCTGCTTTCTACTTCCGAAAGAAAATTAATATGTTCACAAAGTAAAACTTAAAGTATCGACATTTTTCAATAATGCTAAGGAAATAACGCTGGTTTTTATTGTCCAATATGGATGTTTCTTAACTTTGATTTAATATAAAGACCAAATGTGGTAAAGATCGGATGCAAATTGAAGGCGCTATAAACTATATAAATTTAAATTTAGTAAATCAAGGAACGCTGGCAGCTCTTTAAAAGCATATATTGCATACTGTATAGCAGGCAGGCCATACTTATCTTGCTGTTATATTACTCAGTCCAGTAAAGTGAGGCTGGAAGACGCTTGATTCGGGAATGTGTGTACCGAAGTTTACAACAAAACTGGAAGTAACTCTCAGCGCATGAATTAATGCTAGTTTGTTATTTGTGCATGCAATGGGGAATGTGAGAAAAATTGACCTATATGTGACCAGATAGGATAAATGGGAAATAAGATTCTTCAAATTGGAAACTTTTCAGGAGTGGTCGCATTGACTGAGGTCTTCTAATACACAACCGGAAGTGCATAAGTTGCACAGTATGCGTATTAAGGCGTGTTGCTGTATTACGACAGTTGAGTCACTTTTAATGTAGATTATGACAAGAGAGTGAAGAGACAGAGTACTTTAGCGTTCTGCAATAGCGAAAATAAGTCAAAATCGGCATGGTTTTACATAATAAGAGTTTGCACATGCGCAGAAATAAAATCATGATAAATGTCTGACTCATATTGTTATATATGACTTAACCAAAAACAATTAGCCGTTTTATTAAGTAAACACGTAATTCTGACTCCATGTATATACAGACTCTTCAATCTTTAATTAACCGAAAACTAATTTACTCCGCGCATGCGCAAAAGAAAGATTTTGTCGTGGGTCCATATCTGAAAATAATAAGTATGAAATGCTCTACCACTTTGCCAAATTTAGTGCTTGTATCACAAAGAAACACATTTATTTTGCTATGCCGCTTCATTAGTAGACATTTCAAAGTTCACAAATGTTTACATTTACCTACTGCAATATGTTCCTTCCGAAAGTATGTCAATGTAAATTACCTTGAACAATGTGTTTCACATTGTTATTTTTATTCGTTTTTTTAAATTTAGTTGTTGATTAAACTCGCAGCATATCAGCTAGAACACAGCAATATGTTAAAAACAAAGTAAAATGGGTCAGTATAAATGACATTGACCTAGTTTCCGTACTATTAATTTCGTCGATTTCTTGCACAATAACAGCCATACAGATTCCAAATGTTATGCACTCTAACATACACCTGATAACAACATAAAATCCTAAATAAAAAAACCAGATCAATGACAATGACCTTGACATACTTACATGCATTATTGAAATGTTGGTTTGTGAGCTGCTGCATTAAAGTGATGTATCCGTGTCCCGTTGACATAATTTCTAGTTGTTACTATCGTTTTAAATGTTTCAGCGTGTACGGTGACCAGTAATGATATTTACGCCATAGAAATATAAAATAATCTTAGACAATTAAATATCCATACCTTTTGCATAAACGAACTTGCATGAGAAATAGGATGTTGGTATGCAACTCTTGTTTTGTTATAGCTTCTTCCAACTGACGTCGGCACGACTATGTACGTTGATTGGTGCTTCCCTGGAATAATCAAACAAACAGTGATTAATGCTCCGAGAGGAATTTATGTATTTATGTATTTCAGTCATATCACGGCAGTGATTTTAACCTTCATATGCGGAGCGCCAAGCAAAATGAAGCTACTAGTATCATATGTATACAGTCTTTGAATGAACCTGCTGGGGATTGCAACCACGACCTCCAGTATGTTGGACAGATGCTTTTACTATTACGTCATCGCCTCGGTTTAGAAGAGAAATTGGTCATGGGATGTTAACCTAGGTTATAGTTAAGAAACAAAGATCAAGCTTTGTGTGTGATTTAAATACACTGCGAATTGCCCCCCTATTCCTACCCCCTACCCCTCCACCCCCCGCCCCCACCCCACCCCCACCTCACAGACGCACTTGCGCACATACACCACACTCACTCGCCTTAATTGTGAAAAACATGTCATGTAAATATGCAATGCATCAGTTGATTAACAATGTCTACTACTATTTAACCAAACAGCAGTAAAATAATTATGTCTGTCTTGTAGTTTTTAGTTACTATCTTCCTATATAAAATGTTTTAATTATTTCAAAAGGTGCTTTTGCACATAAATTTTAACGTGATTTTAACATTTCTGGCGGGCATTTAATACTCTCCAAATAACGTCCTTGTGTCAAACAATAGTTTGGAGTATATGCAACAGTAAATCAGAATATAAAATTGCATTGATGGCATAACATTTTGGGCATTCAGTTACAATTGTCGGTGAGGTGGTAATACCATTTCAAAAAGTATTCCTAAACAATATTGTTGTGTGAATTACCTTCGCCTCACGTGTGATAAAATACACGACTGGCACATAGGGTGTTTGTTTTTTAGGAAAACATATGTCTCACAACACTGCGCAACCTAGTTAAGGTAAGTTTAATAGTAGATGAGGGCACAATCGGGTTAAGATATGCTTTGAAGTGGATAGGGAACATTATATTTTTGATAACATTAAGGATTTGCGTCAAAAAAAGACGGACGCAGAGCAAAACTGTATGTCTCATCCACTTCGCGGTGGGGGTAGGTTCCCGGTTGGGGGTAGGTTTGGGGGAGACATAATCAACACTTATAATTATAGACTGTATCTGTCTAAGATGTTGTATTAATGACATTGCATTACCAGTCTTTTCTGCATAGTTCTGTACAACCGCTGGTTGCAGACAATAATCAAAATGAGGCATAATGCATCATATATATAGTAGTCTCGAACAGTAGAAACAAAAAGTAAGTCCAGACTCTATTGTGACCATCACTTCAAGATACGTGTCTTAGGAATGCGCTTGTCGTGTTTGTTGTCGGAGGGACTTTAAACCTTAGAACGGCACACACACACACACGCACATTAGAAGCAAAAGGTAGTACGGTTGCCAGTCTAACTATAGATGTAAAATGTTATACCCTCACGACCAACTTCTTCTGTGTTGTAACGCCACCCTGCTCCTAAACTGACTGTATCATCTCCCTACAATTATAAAGGGTAATTATATACGAGGTTGAGTCGAAAACTTCTGATATTGTTCCGACACTTATTTGTTTTCTTTTCAAATATATATCAAGCTAAAACTATATAAAGCTAAAACTAATCAAGGTCCTTGTATTTCCCAATATATATCAAATGTGTCGATGAATACCCTTATCTTAGAAAACTACTTGTATACATGCGTCGTTGTGTGATAAGTCGTTTTGAAATATGTAGTTTGTAAAATATTAATTTTTTGTTGAAATTGTTACATCTTTAGAGAGTTATCCTCCTTTTATATGAAAGCATAAACTGTGATGATAAAACACATATTAACATTAATCAAAACTAGATTAATTATATACACTTCCTAAGATTGGTAGGAAATAATATAAAAACATAAAAGTTTGACCCATATTTTGCAAATGTTACGCCTATAATAAAATGAATCATGGACAATCCTAAATTACCTCCCTTTTAACTGAATATCGTTGGACATTCAAGATACTGTAATTGAACATTAAATATTTCGAAAATTCATTTTGCAAATGCATAAATAGATTGTGGTAATTCTAATGAAAGACATGTTTTAGAATCAGGAACGTCGAAATCTGCACTAATTAAAAAAAAAAACTAAATGCCCATCAATATACGTGTTATAAACATTTTCTAAGAAAATACATCGGCTTGAAAGCGTTAACATGAGTTCATGCAATCAGAGCAGATGATTTAAACTCATTATTTTGCATCTCAACTGTATCGCCAATCAAGCCTAAAGTACATTCTTGGGTGGGTACATTTTGAATAGTATACATTTACAAACGCATAGCATTTTCATTAAGTATAAACATCTATACATCTATAAACACGTATAACGCGCAATAAACAATGTTCGTCTCTCTGTATACTGAGTTAATCTTTACTCCTAAAGTTGTATAAATACCACGTTATATAGACTAGTATTTCAGAAAACTGATCTATTTAATTTAACACTCCAGATATCTGAACATCCGTAATACTATATTCGTGTATATGGGTGAAGGTTTGAAAAATGTCATATGTATTAAACAACCCATATTACATTACCTCATATGCATGCAGGAATATTCCCGAAAGTAGTGCGGACACTCCTTTTTTGAGAGAGACCACATCGCTTGTTTCAGTGACAGGGTAATATACTTCTGATATCTCTCCTTTGTTTGATATGACAAAGGAAAACCTAAAGAAGATTTTTTATCTCATATTTAGCAAACCAATACATTTAAGCAAATTGAATGCATTAAAAAGATTTCAATAATACAATATGGCAAATAGGTTCATCGAATAACATAAGCATTTATCAAATTGAAAAGGATCGAATTACTTTTGACGGTTAAATAATTTAAATCACAAATATATTTAACTGAAAAACGTTTTGGGTGCTAAAATTAATTTAAGTAATTCAAGTACTGTCTTCAATTTCCAATTTGTAAACATCGTTAAAATAGACATTTGCTTAAGATTAAAATTAAATTTCCTCTAAAATTAAAATTAAACGTCACGCTTTAAATAAATATAATAATTATAGTTCACTTAAACCATCTAAACCTCAAGTTAAAGTGATTTTATATTATAAATTGTACGACTACAAGCCAACAAACAAGAAGCTTAAGGCCTTCGCCTTGAAGCGCTCAGATATTTAATAACAGAACAACTGGATCGCGCAGTCGGTGCCGCGTCATCTAAAATTCCCGCGCTCGCCATAAAGCCACCTCTTTGACCCAGCCACAGACCTTATTATGACACTGGGAAAAACCTTTTATACCACTTCTCAGAATAAAGAAATATCAAAAGATCGGACAGGGAAAGTAGCATTCAAGGAGAACAGTCAACCACAAAACACAGAAACAAACACAACAAGATCATATTCAGAGAAAAATATATTTTACCTCGCCCAGCCCTCAATTTAACACCCAGGGCATGACTTAAGCGTCCCATTCAAAATCTCCTCTGATGGATCTCAACGGTTTCCAAGTTATGACATGGGGGTCTATGTCCCCTAGAATGGGTATGGACCTCAGGGCCAGTGCTGGTTAAATGGTTGTATCCTTTTGTTCATTCGCAGTGAGTGTGTTTACAGCAGATAGCAGAGATCGCAAAAGAGTATAGCAGCGATCGCAACAGTTTCCAGTTTATAGCCCAGGGGTTATCTCTCCAAGGTTGGGTCCAGGGCTGATGCTGATTTTATGGTTATATTCCTCTCTTCATGTTCAAAAAGTGTATACATGGCTATTGGTTAGTGTTCACGTTATTACCGATGGGTTATTTCCCCAGGGTGAAGACGCCGGGGTCGACGCTTGTTGTATGGTTTCATCAGTCTGTTCATGTCCAGTAATCTTATACATGGTTATAGGGTGTGATCTTAACGGTTTCCGAGTTTTGACCCAGATACTATACCCCAGGGATGGGGATGGACCCCGGAGTCAATGCTGGTTGGATATTTGTTTCCGCCTGTTCATGTCCAGAATTCGATTTGTATATATGGTTATAGAGTGGGTATCTCAAAAAATATTGTTTCACCCCGCCCAACCATTCAAATGTAACCCACTTAAAATCCCGAAATGTTTTGTAACTTGAGTCAGCAAGTATACACACACAAGTTCAGATCCCTATGTTAAACCATTAAGCAATTATTGCACATTTATGTAACACCACCTCTAGCGCCGCCCCCAGGGAATGCATCATAATTCCAAAAGTGTTGTTCACATCCCAGGACCTAGGTCAATCATATTGTTCTACGCAAAGTAAGAATATGGACGATTCCGGAATTGCTCTGCGCAAAGTAAGAATTCTTAAAATGCACAACGATTCCGGAATTGCGCAGGACTATTCCGGAATTGCGCAAGGGGTTAAATATATAAACCACGCATTTAGTGTCTCTGCGCAATTCAAGAATATTTTGCGCAAAGTAAGAATTTGTGTTATGATGTGTATAGAAAGATTCTAATTTTAAACCTACTTATATTTCATTTTAGTATGCTTATTTTGCTTCACCCATATGCGACGAACAGATAATTTACAGTTAAGTATGGCGTATG
Organism: Cyrtodaria siliqua; assembly: GCA_037043455.1. Lineage (NCBI taxonomy): Eukaryota > Metazoa > Mollusca > Bivalvia > Adapedonta > Hiatellidae > Cyrtodaria > Cyrtodaria siliqua. The sequence continues at coordinate 252,955 of JAWPHD010000031.1, forward strand.
ATTAACATAAACTTTATTATTAACAAAAAGAATTGAAGTCCTTAACTTCAACAATACTTTCCAGGTTCCATAATATTTGGTAAGAAAATTCAATCGAACTATTTTTTATTATTTCAAACGAGGTTGCATGACAATGCACTTTATTAAAAGCACATTATTTGCCCATTTAATTTCGTTTCGCCTACACAGGCCGTGAGTATGCTTAAAGTTTCTGCTTATCAAAGAAAATTATGTAATATCGATACTACCTAATATGTCGGAATAATTTAGTAGGACGGTTCTATCTGTTGAATCGAAAATCACTCTTTCATTGGCTTTTCATGAAAAAAACAACAAGTTGGTATAGATATAATCAACGTGTTGCTGTCGTTTTAAAACTCGACTTTGACTTGCAACGTTATTTAGATATCGATGAAGAGAAAACAATGAAAATAATTCTCGGCATATTTATATTGTCTTCACACAACCTCGACATAGGAAGAGGAAACCAAGAAAATCATAGAAAGGAAAGAATAATGCAAACTTTTATAAATAAATTTGATTGAAAACGCTCGTGAGTTCTTTTTATAAACCACTTATTGCTTGTGTGTCCTTTTCATGCGTTAATCTGATATATATATATAAAAAAATAGATTTAAGTGATAGTTTTAAACATGTAATCTTTTTTTTCTCTTCAAAAAACATGTTTTGAAATATGTTTATCTGTTATAATTTAGGCCAGGCCTTCGAATCCCAAATGTTCTCCAATAAGAAAAAACGGTATGGGGTATGAAATAAACCGTAATTTCGGTTTAAAAGGCCTGTATATTGAACAATTAATTGAACTTCCTTTCGCTTTATTATAGTTGTGTTTTATTCTTTAGCGTTGTTATAGGTTAACATTATAATAATTAATAATAATAATTTGCAAATATGTAAAAAAAAGTAAAAAACACAACAAAAAAAAAAAGCTTAATACACCGCGAACTAAAAAAAATGTTCAACTATAAATTTAATATTTCGGAATACGCATATATTGTCGTCATTAAGAATGAAAAAAGCACACAACTTCTAATATGATAAAATTTATTTAACATTTCTTCTAGCTAGTTAAATTATTTAACTTTCACCGATTCCAATATGATAGTATACGTCAATAAATTATGGCGAAATAATTATATTTAATTTAAACATATTTCATTTCATTTTTCTCTCCTTTATTGTGATTAGCTAATTAAATAAAAGGGCGTATCTCATTGCATTTAAACAATATGATTGACCAACATGTCTCAGGGCCACAAGTAATAGGAAGCGTGACGGAGCGGCGCGTGGACTTTTTCACACCTTTGAACAACATTACACACACTCTCTTAACAGTGTGAAGTTTGTATAATTTGGTCCATTACATACCAATCATATATAAATTGACAAAAGGACTGTTAATCGAACGTTGTATTTAACTATTATAACATTACATGGTCATGCAATAACTCCTTTAAGCGATGGGGAAGCTTATATAATCAGTTTTACAATGTATATTTTCGACAATATAAACACGTTTTACTGAAACAAAATCGATAACCTGTTTAAAATTATACGTTAAATGTTTTAGTTTTACAATATGCAGGTTTTTAAACCGAAATTAAGGTTTTATTTCATACCCCGTGTTAGACGGGTTAGTTTCCAGCCACGTAATGATATTAATGTTGAATATAATTATGTTATGTTATACGATATTGCAATATTTTGAAATAATTTTAAACATATTTAACATATTTAGTACACTACGAATATTGTTTCATACGAAAGCTACATTTTTGATGTAATGTTAGTGCTAACACTTAGAACACAATATATTCAGTCCATTTTCACGTTATTTTCCCTAATTACTATTTCACTTCTTCATCTTTCGTCGATTTTTGTCAAAATATAACCTATTTATCTGTCTAAATGCCATGAAACACCGTTCGTTCGTACCATCCATCCATCCATCCATCGGGAAAGGTCACCCGAGGGGTCAGAATGGCAACCAGGGACGAGGCTCTGCCGAGTTCCTGATCTCGAGGGTGAGATTTCCATATCTCACGTGGATAACTCTATCGAATGAAATAAGATAATATGCACGTATATGAGGGTATGTGGACATTGGGACATATAATGTATGTAAAGATGATACGGGGGCATCCTATGTAAAGATATAAAAGGTACGGGGACATACAAATGATACGGGGGAATAGTGTGTATTAAAAGATATATACAGTAAATATATTAAGGGTACGGTGGCATAATATGAAGGATATAGAGAGTACGTAGGCATATTACGAAAGCATTTAGAGAGTACGGGGACATAATATGTAAGGATATAGAGGGTATGGGATATATTACATAAGGATATATAAGGTATAGGGATATGATATGAAAGGATATATAGGGTATGGGGATAACAGATATTATAAGTATATAGAGAGTGCGTTGACATATTATATAAGGATATATATGAGATATGGAATGCACAATGTACATAAAGAGCTTTCTCACCCACATAACTCAGTAGAGTCAATTCGAGTTCTGACTGTTGTCTCCACGCAGTTGCCTAACACAAGAGAGACGTTGGTCTTATACTGGTCTTCAACTTTAAGTTTTCAAACTATTTAATATGACTTAAGCTACTTGTGAAATATTTTAGTCACGTTTATTATTTTGTGAACTGAAAATGTTTATGATAATTATGATATAATCTCGTTAAAGTGACAAGTGTTTGTGGATATTTAACCTGTGTCATTATGTTGATGGTAATACAATCTCTTGCACCCAGATCTTTTCACAATGGGGCTTTCAAAATGCACTAAAAGATATGCATTATTAACGTCGCTCTGCTGATTTAAAGCCAGACATATCAAATTAAATGTCTGGTTACGAATTGAATAGTTTTACATTTTCAAAAGATAGTCGATAAATACAATGTAACGTTATAGATTACAGAGGGTATAGGACCATGTGTTAGTGTTTGCTTGTGATTGATTAGTTTTTTTCCATTAGTGAATACAACTCCCAGTTCTCTGTTATTAAATGTTATAATTGTTACAACAATTAATTTGAAACATAATTCGTGTCTCTATTTGTATGTTACGTTACCATTATTATTTAATTAAATTAATACTATTTGTATGTTAAGTGACCATTACTCTTTAATTAAATTTATAATAATAACAACATGTTTTTTTGTTTTATTTAACTTTAAAAAATAGAACATTTTCTAATATATAATATTGCAATGTTGTCATCACTCGCATGTTCCCATATGCATTCTACATTTCGACCAACAGTGTAGCATGAACTAGAAAACTTTTATAAGACACTTAAAGTGGTTTAATAATCGCTTTTACCATATTTTAAAAGATCTAACTGCCAGATACAACTTTTTTATGAACATCTTCATTTCCGAATATTTAATAACATAAGGTCGTAAGTGCAATAGCTCGGATTACCAAGTCAAAATTACATTTTTGAAATAACAAATACTTTGTTTTATGAGAAAGCAAACTACAGCTTATGTCATATGAGATTGTTGAAAGAATTCACACAGTTGTTACTGTCAGTCCGTTTTTTTCACTTTCCCAAAAACTATGATTTTTCACTTACGACGTTATCATTCTAGACCATCGATATATAGAGACTATTTAAATGCTGGGATGGATTATAGGGAAATCCTTCAAGAGTGGTATAGACGTGTGGTTCTTTTTTCACGAACTAGCGTATGAGAGAAAGAGTGAAAAAAAAAAACACATCTACCATCGAGTGAAGGATTACCCAATAATAGATTCGGGCAGTTAAATAATATTTTTATTACATTTTAAGTCAGTTTACTGACGCCATCACTCAACGTCGCAACGTTAGTTATTACGTCGCAACGTTAGTTATTATTGTGTTCTGAGTTAGTTATTAATTTAATATTTAGCGATTATGAATATTCTTGCGTCCATCCACCGTGTAATACGCGGATCCCCGTGAGGTTGCCGGGGTAGAATACAACCACTGCAAACACACCATCACATTCAGAGCTATACGTACGCATGATTCAAAATAAAATTTCTTAGCTTTACCTACTGACGTATGCATCATATTTTCTGGATTAAATAGCTATTTTACTTTAGAATTTCTTATACTAATATACTGCTGATAAGTTGAATATTTGAATGACGCAAACAAAAATCAAAGTGTATACTCGCAAATATGATTAACGAAAATATTCCTAATTTGTTCAATTTCCTACTTTGCGCACGGACGATAACGAACATATTCTTACTTTGTCCCAATTCCTACTTTGCGCACGGACTATTCCGGAATTGAACCGCGCATTTTGAGAATTCCGATAATGCCGCGCATTTTAAGAATTCTTACTTTGCGCAGAGCAATTCCGGAATTGTCCATATTCTTATTTTGCGCATAACAATATCATATAGTATGAAGTCCACAGCTTTAGCTATGTAGGAGGATATTTCATCATGCACGAACGCAACGTGACACTAATAATGATAACTATATATTATCGAGTTCAGTCAAATCCCATGTAAATCATACATTATTTCACGCCTTTATGGCCTTATTGAAAGCAAAAGCAATATGATAGCAAGGAACCCGTATAGTAGATATACAAGTTTAACAGGAAATATAGCATTCAAGTACCAAAGTCAACCGAATAAGCAACAATTACAAAGGTGAAATAAAGGCAAGATATGACATCCCAAACATAAAAGGTTTGACATGAATGAATAATCATTCCAGCCATAGAGTTCAGTCAAATCCCATTTAAATCATACATTATTTCACGCTTTTATGGCCTTATTGAAAGCAAAAGCAATATGATAGCAAGGAACCCGTATAGTAGATATACATGTTTAACAGGAAATATAGCATTCATGTACCACAGTCAACCGAATAAGCAACAATTACAAAGATGAAATAAAGGCAAGACATGACATCACAAACATAAAAGGTTCGACATGAATGAATAATCATTCCAGCCATTAACGGTTATTGGAGAGCACTGTAATAACAACACATAAAAATATTTTTTAAACTTTAATAGATTTGGCAAATATTGGGCGTGGCATGGATTGAAAAACAAGCCCCAAGCATGGGGTTTAACAATTGGGCTGCCGGTAAGCACAACATACCATTATGGCAAGCCCTTACAGCAGAAAGCATTAAGCAATAAAACAGATTGAATATTACAATAGTAATGACATAAATACAAATGTTCATTATAAAAGCAACTTTTATGATAAGCATGTAAACAAGTGTTGAAAGCACGGTTGATATGCAAGCATAATTACAAGTGTCACCGAATTCAATCAATTCAAATGTTTTTTATCAATTCGCACGGACAGCAAATTTATGTTTAGATTACAACTCAGTCTCTGGGTATACAGGAGCTGAATAAAGTTAAACTGAAACTTATATGTCCTTCCTTTCACACCTTCGCTGCCCGCCGATAATTAAACACTACAGCATTTAAACACATCAACTAGCTGTAATCCAAAACTTCCAGCAAGTATGTAAGTGCCCGTAATGTCCATGCCACACCAGTAATGGTTGACTACGTAAGTTGATCGAGAGGAAGACATCAACTGAAAATATATAACTCAGAGAAAGCAACATGATCTTGCAACATAAAATACTATATTTTGAATAGAAGTATTGACAAATAATGAAATGTCTTAAATGAACTTATTGTACTTATACAACTTCAAAACACTATTATCGATTTCAATCAATGATCCTGTGGGCTGGGAGGGAGGGAATTAAAGTTGTTAACAGTAAGCTCAAAGCACATGTTACCTCTTTGTAAAACCAAGATGCCGGTGTACATGTACGAACAACTGCACCGTGAAATTTACTCCATAAGTTCAAAACGCTAATTTTGTGTCCTCCAATAACCGTTGACTATAACAGATATTATAGTCAGTACTATTTTCGTAGAAGTACTTTTGCGAAATGGAACGGTTTTAAATCCTTTTAACTCAGATTTTCAAGAATCGTCGATCGCAAAAATCACCTTTTTGACCTAGATCGCATAGTCATCTAATTGTTGCATCATTTAAGTATTAAAGTAATGTCTTTAAAATAAGAAATTGGGTTACCGTGACTTACTTTTGAAATTGTCGGTCAGTGACCTCGTCAAGTTTGCTATCCGCATTGAACACTATCATTGTTTACGACTTAAAGGTACTTGATAAAACTGACTTTGAAATGTCAAGGTTATGTGAGTATTTCTTTATAATTAAGACCCAAAATGAAGTCAAATTTCAAGTTTCACTCTTACAAGACGAAAACACGATCATCTTGTATGATTCGTGCAGATGTAAGTCACATCGTTTCCATGTTTAGGTTAAAACAAGAAAAAAGAGTAAAATATTGAAGTTACTGAACTAACATTAAAAACATAAGTCAAATGTCATGTGCATACTTATTTCATTATAAAGAATTATAAAATCAGGACGAACTGCGTAATAAGTAGGTATCAAGTATCACGTATACAATAGTATAACATATCTCAAAGGCCATCTCCATTCAGATATAGATATTTGTTTAAAAGCGCATTAATGAAAAACGTGACATCTCCGCATGTTTTAATACGAGAATGACATATATTGCGAATAGTGTGTTTTATTTGACTTAAAATGTGATCTTCACACGAAAATACCCGTTTCATTTCGCAAAAGTACTTCTACGGAAATAGCTGTTAAAATGAATAAGCTTATTGTTAACCTTAACGGTGATGATAGAGAATTTGTGTCAAGTATGTGTGTATAATATAACCGACAAATTTGCATTAAATCCCCCGATGTACCCAGCCGTTAGTAAAAGCAACTGATTGAAAACGTACGTTTCGTTAAAAAGGCACGCTGCCTTTTTAACTCTTGTGATTACATACATATTACCTGTACTATAAATAAACCACTTGGATCTGCACACTTTCTATGTTGTACTTAGCGTCGGCGAAGTAGTATGTAGGGGATACAGCGTAATTAGTACACACATATGCATTCGTCATATGTGTATAGTTTGATTTTATTCAGTTTATTTGTTAGCGTAATTCTCTAAAGTGCTTTATCAACTGTTTCAGTTTATGTATTAATAAGCATATTCTGCCTTTAGTGGCTGTAATAGTTATTCATTCCTGTTAATTGGTTTGACAATCCGGTTGAAGCAGGGTGAGTTGCAACTTTACAAAGCGTCAAACTCAAAATATAATTATAATTATATAATAAACTAAGTTATATAGACTTAGCGTTACAACTGTCTCTGTTGTCAACCCTTTTATATTTGTGGTGTAGCATATTTTCCTTGTAATTTATGATTGCTTTGAATGTGTGTTTGTGTTGTACTGCTTTCTGTGCATTACGTGATCCCAGTATTACTTTCATACCCATCCAACACCTTCTCCGAGAAGTGAAAACGGGGTTGGCTTGGGTATCAAATAAAACTTTAATTTCCGCTTAAACAGTTTGCATATTGTAAAATTGAAACATTTAATATGCAATTTTAAACAGATTATCGCATTTTTTCAGTAAAAAATATTGTTAAACGTGTTTAATTGTCAAAATATCCGTTATAAAATCCTTCTAATATAAACTTCCCATCGTTTAATGGAATTAAGGCGGGACCTTTTGAGGTAGTTTAGAGTGCAAAGACGGGAAGTTAAGTTTGTATTCGAATATTTTATTATCAAAACATATTTTCCATATTGTGCATCTGATGCTTTATTATATTTTTTTTTGTCACGTGATATTCAGTTGTGAATGTGTTTATAATGTAAAAGAGGATCTCGTGGAAAAGACTGTGAACCAACAAGTTTGCTGACAACGTGTAATACAGTACTTCAGCTAATTCTGCTGTCAATACATTTAAGACTTTATTATTTGTATTGTCTATGCAAAGATTTAAGATATAACCATGCTAAGATTTTCAATCCGGGACTGTTACACCCCACTAACCGCAAGTTATGTGATAAATAATATGTATATTAGTTCTGCTGAAAAGTAGTGTTAAAGGTAACAATTAAATCGTTGTCAACATCGATTTACTCAATCAAATTATTTGCCGCCAGATGGCGATTAATCTATTTGTGATTCTGTTTTGTAAGAAAGCATGTATTGAGAGAAATAGGCGAAGATATTTTGGTACAAAACAAAATGATTTCTTGCGGGAATTAAAAGTTAGTTCTCAAAAGGGAACATTAATATTGAACTTTTTGATATTATCCTTATAGGAAGATTGTTTACTCATAATACCGTTATACCTAATGGCGCATTCGGCGGAGCTTATTCCCGGTTCTATAAAAGTTTAGAAATATACGTTCAGAGAGATAGTACGTGTACGTGTCCAAATTGATTTTTTTTTCATTTCTACCTCACATAGTAGGATTTTATATTTTATCTCGCCAGCTATTTTACGATTCCAGATTATAAGAAATGCTGTGCAAAATCATGCTTAAATATAAGTTAAAATGCGATTTGAAACGGTTTGGAATAATAACAAAGAAAAGATCTAACGTAAACGTTATATATGTGGACAGTTCTATGTGAGTGATTTTTTGAAGGGGGTAGTTTTGCATCTGCAATCCAAAGCTTCCATTCCATATAAACTACATGTACCTACTCATAAAGTTTTATTCCAATATGTCATTCCTAACTTATGTTATTGAGCGGAAACCATTTTTCTATTTTTAATAACAGTGACATTGACCTTGACTCCAAGTGAAATTTTAAACTTGCGTTTCATATAAGCTACGTATACATCAAATTTCAGGTCAAAATATCATTCCTAACTAAAGTTATTGAGCGGAAACCATTTTTCAATAGCTGCATTTCCAAATACGTACCTGAATGTATCCAAACTTCTACAATGTATCCAAACTTACACACACCAAAATGGCGGAAAATTCCTTCTGTTCAAGAAACCCGTAAACGTTCGGTAAACCTCGACTATATCCGTAAACGATTTCCGGACCAATACGATGAATTACTTTTGCACATACTACTATATAACGATTAATACCTCGTATATTTCCGTACAAAAATGCGAGACTGATTCGGTAATTTCCGTCAATCACTTTTGTTACTACTACTATATAACGATTAAAATCTCGTATATTTCCGTAAAAAATGCGAGACTGGTTCACTAATTTCCGTAAATCATCAATTAAATAGGGATTCAGACGCGAAACACAGTTTAGGGATCGTTCCGTTCATCCGTGTTATGTTTCGATAAATGTTGTAAAGAAAACTTTAACCAAATAGAACGTTTTTTCCCAGTACATTTATAATGCTATTTCAATGAGGACGAAAGCGATACAGAACTATACTGTTCGCTTATACTATTAGAGACAAAAAGATGTTTTGCATTTGCAAGAGCGTTTCTCGTTCATAATATACTTACCAGTTTCCGGTGTCCATGTCGTGACCGATGATGTCTGAAAATAACATGTCATGCATTAGCAGTCTATTTGTGTATTAAACTGTTAGAAAATTAGGACAGACAGTCAGACCAGACCAGACGGACGGACGGACATACGTCAGACTTAGTCGCCCAACTGGCCGATCGACTGACAAACGGATCGGTGGCTCAGTGTATTTTTGCATACGTGAGTGGGTAGGAGAGATAGATGAAAGGCACACTTACACTGTTTTGTTTTTGTTTGTTTTATATTTATTGAACAAACTTTGCTGTAACAAATAAATGAGGTAAAATTATATCTATAACCTCGACACTAACAGGTGTACTTGAATTTCATACAGTATTGTATTACGGTTCAATGCCATACCGTTCTTTGCAAATGTAAACAAAGTTTATAATGAACATTAAACGTTTGCTATAGATTTAAAAAAAAAAAAAAAGACATATTTCACTACAAACCCGTTCTTCCAAACTATTTTCAAGTCTTGAAGTCATAAAATAATGCATATGTGCCAATTAAATATCTAAATATATTCATGGGTACTTTAACTATCCGTAATTGAACATTTTGCGTAAAATGAATTAAACAGTTGGTTACTCATAATTCGACGCTTCGACAACTATAACCAGGGACGTACCTGGAGTGGTTTTGGGTATAGGCACGGGGGAGGGTGTAGGAGGGGGTGTCCTATTGAACCCTAAATAAGTAGTTTTGAATGACTTAGAAACGTATTTTGAAGCTTTTCCCCCTCACCCTACCTCCCCTTTGGCTTGACGTTTTATTGCATTTCGCATGTTTAGCTTTTTAATTTTTCCGACAACCAACTCTACATTATACGCACGGGGGTATAGGAGTATGCCCAGGTACGCCCCAATATGTTTATGTTTTGCCCATAGGTTGGTGGGACATAGATAGCTGATTTCATTTGTAAAACAGGAATGTTGTTGGCGGGATGGCGGCTTTAAACACTTCTAGTAAAAGTACGATCTTTCGTTTGCTTCATATAAAGTTGAAATATACCCATAAACAAATAAACATGTTTAAAAATAAGTTGAGTGTGTTTTAAAATAGTGCAATTTCGTTGAGTGGCTATATATTGTATATCCCTAATATAGTCAAAGAGAAATACATTGTGCATATTTGTTTGACTAAACGTGCGTAAACATTGTGAACTACTGGGCTATTTTTCTTCAATACTTATTTGTTTGACGGTATTATCATAGTCTAATTAAACAGATTGTATTGCCAATAGTTGATATACAGAGAAAGATAAACAAATATATTTGTTATATATGCAAGGTTATATATTACGGTCGATTTTTTGTGGTGGAGGCAGACCACCCATATTTCCTGAGTAGAACCAGTACTGTACACCTCTCGCCATCCGTAAGAATCGACACTTATTCACTTACAAGTCGAGCTCCCAGTGGGATTCGAACCCGAAGCGCAAACAAATAGTGCAATGACAAATAGGATGTGAAACAAGTTCTACCAAGATTACATTGAACACATCCCTGTTTAATTTTTGAAATTGCAGTGTACGTGGCTGAGTCTTATGAAAGACAATGGCAAAACATTAAATGATAGTTTTTATGCTTAAAGGGACACACGGCAATCTTGATTTGTTAACAAATCGCAGCGTCTCGTTAGTTTTTTCTATATGAATAACATATGTTCAATCATTAATATTAATTGTAAGACCGGTATAAAGGCAAACTGTTTTTGAATATTACTAACTGTTGATTATATTGCACAACTAATATATGTAAACCTACGATAGAATAAGAATATTGTTTTATTATTATTATTTAATTATATGCAAGGAGGTTTAAAGTCAAAAATGATGCTGGATTAATAAATTTAGACGCTAATGTTAATGATAGATAAAAAATTCAAGATTGCCTAGTGTCCCTTTAAAATATTGTATTAAATATTTTAAAACAGAAAATCGATTACTTCCTGAAATAAACCGGCACGGTTAGTTTTTCTTTTAACTTGCATTTGTTTAATCAATATTCTAATACACCCGCACTATATAGCTAGTTTAAAATATCTCTTTATATTGAACGACATATCACTGTAATGTTTGCAACGTTAGGAGAATAAGCATTGCGCATTGCGCATTACGCATTGTAACGTATGCAACGTTAGGAGAGTAAGCAAAGCAATGCGAAAGATTTCAGATGTGTGCGTTATTTTCACATTTTAGCGGTATTAGAATAGAAATAGAACATCGTTTACGGTGAATTAACTATAATATATCACGGTTTGTCGTTCAATTGTAAACAATAATTTCACTCGCCCTTCGGGCTCATGAAATTATTGTAGGCCGAAAGTTTAAAATATACGCAAAGCAATCCATATTTGGGATAGTGCAATACAATATTATAAGTGTTATCCATTTGCAAACTAATTGTTTCATGCAGCAGATAAACAGAGATGGTAGGGGATGTTGTTGTACCTGTGTTGTGTTCATTCATGCATGTTTACACATTTCCCTTCTCTTTGTGTGGCAATATTCGGTATACGTTGATAAGCAGTGATATGTCAACGTCCATTTTTATATTTTCATATTTGTCGGCGTTACCTTATGGCGAAACCGATGTGATTTATAAATCATTTTATTATTAATTTTCTTTCAATGATTCTATCAAAATTGTATTTAAAATACCGCACATTTTCTATGTTTAGGGAAGTTGTCAACTTTAGAACTAGGTGTCGTCAGCATGCTAGTCATCTGGTTACAGTGTTTTATACCAACTTTATAGGCTCTGTTATTGTTCGCTAACAGAAGCGGGTTTCCTAAGCATGTAATTGGAATTCGTTTTATGATCCCATTTAGCGGAAGGTAGCTGAGCAATCAGCCCGTGTACCTATCTATTATTATTGACTTACCATTCCTATTGCTTGGAGAGAATCTGTAGTCGGCAACCTTCAGGTAAACTTCTTCGTTATCCCCGTTGACGGTTTCTATATTGACAAAATCAACCTGAAATACACAATTGTGCAACAGTTTGTCTCAATTAAGCACTGGTACGTGGATTTATAACATCTAGGAATTTATTCCAGAAATCTACGTCTTTTAATGAAATAAGAAAAACAGTAGGATGTTGAGTCATCTTTCCGATTTAAGATTTAAATATTTTAAACATACAATGTTCGCTACTTTATAATTGCCAGCTATTCCTTAAAATTGAAATGACTTTTAAATATCAACATTCAAATATTGAGTGTTTATGTCAGTTGTTCCTTGTTTTAAATATTTTAATTTGAACAAAATAAAATAATAAAAGGTTGACTTTGAATGTGATCGACGTTGAAAATGTATCAATGCATATCGCATGTATATTTTGTAATACATAAGGTACTGTTCCTCTAGTTACCAAATCTGGCCAGTTATCGTTTGTACTTGTTTAGGTATTGGTGAAAACAGCCACACACACAACGGTATCATCAACAATTAAGTCGTTCATGTTATACATGTTTGCGATATTTTTTTTGCTTTTTTCACTTATTTAAATAATTAGCAAATTAATGTCATTAACAATCTTTTTATTTATACATGTCTGTGATATAGTTTTGCTTTTTTTACTTATGTAAATAATTACCAAATTAATGGCCTTAACAATCGTTTGATTACTGGCGAACTGTCAACATGTGCATTTTCAAAACAAATTTTTCTTTATTTCTGTAACCCGTTCACTTGTTAACGATACCTAAAGATATTTTTAATGCTGTCACAGTATTGATTTGGAAGATGAATACTATTTTATTTTTATTTGACCTTGTTACACAAGAATCCGGACAATTTATATTAAAAACAAAATTATTATAATAGACTAAGTATGTTTCATTTCTTAGAATTACTGAAGACACAGGATAAGACTATCGTTATAAAAATAGTGTTATAAAGTTAGCAAAATATATTAGTACAAGACTATTGTTATAAAAATAGTGTTATAAAGTTAGCAAAATATATTAGTACAGCTTTAGCTGTAAGGTAAGGAATACAATCCTGATCAATTAAACAATGTTTAGCTCTTTCGTATTTTCATCCTCATGTATCAGTCATAGTAATATTGCTCATAGCAAATGTACTTTTGTCTCAAATCACTTATTATGCATGAACATTTATGTATTTATATAACGATGTATGTATGTGCAAGTTAATTAAAATGTATGTTCTGTTTTGTTAAAATATCAGTTGGATATATGTTTTACACGAACTCGCTTGATGATACACATTTTAAAGTCAGAATATGCTTATTGTTATACTTAACAGAGATGATAGAGACTTTGTGTCAAGTATTTGTGTATAATGTTACCGTTACATTTGTATTAAATCCCCCGACGTAACCAGCCGTTAATTGAAACAACTGATTAGAAACGTACGCTTTGTTAAAAAGGCACGCCGACGTTTTAACTCTTGTGTTTACATAACACTAACTGTGCTATATATAAACCATTTGGATCTACACACTACCCGTTTTGTGCTTAGCGTTGGAGCAGCGTGTAGTGGATATAGCGTAATTAGTACACAAATATTTATTCGGCATTGTGTGTGCAGTTTAATTTTATTCAGTTTATTTGTTAGCGTAATTCTTGTAACGCTTCCGAGTGCTTTGTCAAGTGTTTCAGTTTATAATGTGTTAATATTATTAACAGATAAACTGAAACAGTTGACGAAAGCGTTTAAATGCAGTATGAGAATATTACCGTGGCTGATATCATGAACTCGTCAACGCCTTCAAGTGTTAATGTGGAGTTGTACGTATATCTGTATACATATCCGACGTCAAAGTGTACTTGGCTGTACGTCACCATCAGAAACGAAGCCACCTGGCACACGATAGCCAGGAGATACCGCATTTATATTAGATTGTTTGTCACTTAATATTACATCAAATGTGGCATTGAGCATTTAACATACGAAACACTCAATTTAGCACTATCACGTTATGCTATTGTCATTGTTTTGTAGTCCTGTGATCAAATGATATTAGTTCCATGCATGTACATTTTAACATTTTTCAGTTAAAAAAATATATGATGACGACACTTTGTATCATATGTGTCCAATCTTACAATCCTAACACAAATGTTATATATCCTTTCTAGCTCTTCATGTGTTTGGTATAAATATTAAACACGCAATATCAAATCTCTCTCAGTACTTTAACCAAAATACAAGTGCCTCATTATATTGAGTCCAACCAATCTGTAATCGGCTTTAAAACTTCCTTCTGTGAAATAGTTTATCATTGGACCATTCAAGGTTACCCTTGCCTACACTTGCATACCCAGACTTCCGCCTTTGGAAATAAAAAAATAGGTTAAAACATATTTTGAAAGTGTGAACATATTTGTTCAATGTGTCTTAACAGGAATGGCGATTTTACCGAAAAATGTTTTCCTAATATTGTTTGTGTTTTCTGCAAGTATAGAGACGATATGGTAAGTGTTACACTATTGTTTACTTTCAGTATGCTGTTTTACGGAGTGTGATTTTTTAATCGTAATAATAATACATTCCCGTAGATAATTGTCTGCATAAATACGAATAATTCGATTTAATCAATACTTATTAACTTTAAGCTAACTGCACACATTATGTTTTGAAAAGTATCGGTGATATGGGCCAATTAAAGGCACTAACCCGCCAAATAACGGCAAACGTATACACTACAAAATCGTTTAACCAAACCCTTTCCAGGTGCCCGGGTTATAAAATAATGTACATGTCCCGATTAAAAGTATAGTTTTCACGGGTTCTTAAAATACCCGTGATTGAATATGTGTAAAAATGAATTATGAGTTGGTAACTTTTAATTCGACGCTCCAGTTGTGGAGTTTAGCCTGGCTGCATAAAGCCGTTTAAATTGTGTCGATAGAGGTTAAATTCTCCAAATATATGTAAGTTATATGTCTACCTCGTCGTCAGTAGGTTTAGAAACGATGTCAATCTTTTGTAAAATTATCTGTTGTTGGCGGGATAGCTACTTTAAGCCATTTTCGATTCTCAATCGGAGTGCTGTTTTCGACTTTTAAATACCGTGTTCGTTACTGATTTTCTATTTACAATCTTCATTACATTTTCACGACGCATATATAAATTACGTTCGGTATTTTTTTAGAATAAGATGTTCATTGCGCTGCGCCTTTGCGCAGTGCTAAATGTTCTAAAACTAGTTTTAACCATGGTAAAGTGTTTCTATCTTTTTGAACTGAAGTGTGTTTTTTTAATGGTAACGTATATACAATAATATGTTTTAATGTATATGTTTTAACATGTACATGTATTGATAGTAAGACATCTGATCAAGATCTATATTGAAATAATACAAAAAAACAGTTTTTTACGACTTGATCGAATTTACTACGTTAATTGGTTCACTCAGTCACTGGATCCGTCACCGGAAAGCTACCTAGGCTTACATTGTGGATTGAGAGGTTTTCCGGAAATGATAATTTAACACAAACACTAAGCATGCTAAGTAGGATTGCTGGTATATTTTAATTTTATTGGCGAAACAGTGTCATATATTATATTATTGAATCTTGGTTTTTGGTAAGACCTTTTACAACTATACGTGTCTGAATACCGAGTCTGTGGCTTTTGTAATTGTGCATTCGGATACGGATAGTATTCTACTTTCGAGCTTTTAGAGTAGTGAAGAAATTAGGTTATACATCACATATTCAACCTAACTCAGGTTTCATTAAAAATATGCACCGTATGGCTGATCTGGCTATCAAAAACCTATCAGTACAGCACTTCAACGTAATTTAAATATTGTGTCACATATCGATTCATTGCTTATGGTTCAATTTACTTGATTATATATAATTTGTATAAAAGTGGTCCATTAAAATGTACCAATTATTATATCCCCGCGTTGTTGAAGTGAATAACGGGCTGTATTTGAATAGCGCTCTCATTAAAGAAACTAACCTTGCAAATAATGGCAAAATTACGCTACAAACTGGTTTATCAAACACCTTTGCCAGGTGTTCATAGTATATGTGTTTATTAAAATATTGAAGATAAAAATGATTATGACTTGGTTAACTTTTAATTTTTGGGGTTTGGGCCTGGTTAGTTTAAAGCCCCTGGCTAGTTAAAGCCGTTAATATTGAGTCTAAGGAGATTGGATTCTCAAAGGTTTAGAAACGGTGTACACATGATGAAAACTTAGGCTGCGGTTTGCGGGACAGGGACTTGAACGTTTCATCGCGTCCCATAACACATATGTATACGTATTATGGTATGGGGGTCGTCCGTCCGTTCGTCCTTCCGATCGTAAACTATTGCGCATTACGGACGATAACTCCAAACCCATAACTCCTACAGTCGCGAAAACTCATAGGAACATTATCCTAGATGAGAGGGGGTGATTATTTTTTTTTGGGGTTAGTAGGGCAAAGGTATAGGTTACCATGACCTTATACGAGAATACACATTCTGGACGATAACCTCGATACCATACCACTTACACTCATGAAAGCTCAAGGGTACATTGTCCTAGGTAAGAGGATGATTCAATTGTTTTTGGGGTCAGTAGGTCAAGGTCAAGGTCGCCATTACCTATGTGGAAATACGCATTCCAAAAGATAACTTCAAAATCATAACCCCCCACAATGGTATGTGGTACTTCATATGTACATAGCCGTAGGTGAGAAGTTGTTTTTGGGGTCAATAGGACAAAGGTCAAGGATAACCATGACATTATATGGCAATAGGCACTCCGGACGATAACTTTGAAACCATAAAAACTACACAATTGAAACTTCCTAGATGCATTGCCCTAGGTGAGAGGAAGAACCTTTTGTTTGAGGGTCAGTAAGTCAAAGGTCAAGGTCACTATGAACTTGTCCATGTAAATATACATTCCGGACAATAACTTCAAAACCATAACACCTACATTCATGAAACTTTATACGTATATTTGCCCTAGGTGAATGAAAATCCATATTGCTTTTGGGGTCAAAAGCTCAAAGGTCAAGGTCACTATTACTTTATGTAAGTAAAAGTTCAAGGTTGCCATTATCTGATATTGAAACGCACATCCTGCGCAATGATTTCTTAATCATAACAACCACACTCATGAAACTGTATAGGTACATTTCCCCCGGTGAGAGGAGGAACCCTATTTTTGTGTGTCAGAAGGTCAAATGTCAAGGTCATCATAACTTTATATAAAATAGGCATTAAATAAAAAAGATAATTTAGAAACGATATCAAACATACCCATGAAGCGTCATAGGTACATTGCCCTATGTGAAAGGAGGAACCCTTCTTTTTTGTTGACAGTAGGTCAAAGTGAGGGTTTCCGTGACCTTAAATGAAAGTATGCAATCTGGAGGATAACTTTAAAACCTTAACATCCACACTCGTGAAACTTGATTGCCTTACGTGAGAGATGGAACCCTATTTGAGGGCTCAGTAGGTCAAAGGTCACGGTCGAATGTAATAAGTGGACAATAAGTTCGAAACCAAACTATCTACACTCATGAAACTTCATAGTTACCCTGTTCTAGGTAAAAGGCGGGACCCTATTGTTTTGGGGTTAGTAGGTATAAAATCAAGGTCACTATGATATTATATTATAGAAATTCATTATTTGGTGAATAACTTCATAACATTCGAACTCACGAAGCTTCACAAATGCATTGCCCTTGTTTAAAAAAGAGCCCTATTATTTTTGGGGCTCAGAAGGTTAAAAGTCAAGGCCACCAAGCCTTTTTAAAGCGTAATACCCACCAATATGAAGCATGTTTTGTTACAAAGTCAACGGTCAAGCTCATATTGACCTCACATCTCTTTTTTTTTTTTTTGATCCGTCTTCTCCCCGTCAATTGGTGGAGCAAGGGTCGGGGAGGACCATCTCTTACCACACCTCACAAACTATTTACATATACATGCAATATTCATATGAAATAATATTTTAGCATAATGAAACTAGAATTAATACAGAAAAGATACATGTATTGTACGATTATGGCAGGGAACTTATGATTTCAGGAAGAAAAATAATCTGTTTAAGAAAAAAAGACACTTCTTTACCTAACAGTTGATTGCTCTTTAAAGGCTAAAATAAGACGATAAGGTCAAATACAAAAGTGAGTAATTAGAAATTTGTGTTCAGTATATAAT
Source organism: Cyrtodaria siliqua (assembly GCA_037043455.1). NCBI lineage: Eukaryota > Metazoa > Mollusca > Bivalvia > Adapedonta > Hiatellidae > Cyrtodaria > Cyrtodaria siliqua. The sequence continues at coordinate 271,551 of JAWPHD010000031.1, forward strand.
TGTCTACTTTCTTTTTTGGCTCTTGTTGTTTTTAAAAGAAAATTAGTTTGAGTTTTTGGGTAATTGTTTGAAGAAAAAACAATTTAATTTTGATATTCCAATAATTAGTATTTGTGATTGCAAAAATGCTAGTTATGTACAAAACTAATGGGATGCCGCGAGCTTTAACACAATCAAGATGTGTGTCTCTTTAATTTAGACAAATTTATTGTTACTAAATATGCTTCCACTATTAATAGATTCAGAGTATTTTTCCTAACATCAACTTCTTTGTTTCTGTGTGTGTTTGTGGTTGACTGTCGTCCTTGAATGCTGCTTTTCCTGTTCGATTTTTATATCTATATTGTATACAGTCATTTCCTCCTCTTTAACGCAATCTACACGCAGATCATGCTGCAAATTAAAATCATATTCTACTGTAGTGTTAAAATTTCAAACCGATAATCACATATTATTACACTTTTCAACCAATTTTGTAACATCTTGTAGCTCAATCCATGTATATAATTTGTTAGTAATATGTTCATGATGTTCATGTTTAATACATATATATTGTAACAGGTTTGCTATCAAATAGTATTATAACATAGCTTGAAACTTGTCCCTGGAAAGCCATTGACGCTGGTTATATCATGGAATGACGATACCAATATTTGTAATGGCGAACTTATGTACTAGATAAGCCCCAGGTCACTTTAAAAGTTACAGACCGGTAAACTACATATAATACAGTGTAAAACATATTGTCATTATTATAAAAGTGAAACAGGAAATGCAGCATTTGCATAACACAGTCAATCGAAAACACTCATATAAAATAAACAACAATAACAAGGAAACATAAAAGTAACGTAGGCGACAACACAAACATAAACATAAATATGATAAAGGGGTTGACAATAGGGGTACTGCCTTGTCATTGCCAAAAAAGTCGCTGGGAATTCTTACCAAGTTCTACGGTACACCAAATCTCACTATTTCCTTAATGCATATTGTCATCCAAATACAACGGGACGATGTCAACAAGGAAATCCTCGAAAGGTAATATCCTCTAAAAACTAGGCAAAATTAATAGACAATATAAGACAAAGATGAGAGTAGCAAGTACTCGGCGTCTTGGTAGAAGTCAGAGCAACAAAAGAATAAGCCATTAAGGGCACAACAAGACAAGATTGAAGAACTGAAAGTAACTGGATTTTATATTCGCACCAACAGCTAAGGTCATATAGCGAATTTCCAGCTTCCATTGGTAGAGGAAGACCCCAGGTGCCCCGCGGGGTATTTTTTGTTTTGGACCCCCCTCCCCCCCCCCCCCCCCCCACCTCATCCCCTTGGATAGAACCACATATGTTTCGCAAGCCAACCTGATAGCGTCCTCATATAAAGATTACTTAACCCATGAAGGATCAAACCCACAGCGGTGAGGCAGATTGAATACAGACATGAAACGTTACCATACCTTTCAGGAGTTACATGTAGGTAGACGTCATCATAGGTCCACAATCTGTCGCGTCATCACACAATCAAAGAGCAAAGCATAGTGTCGAACTGTAAATGGGTCAACCACAAAATATCCAGTACGTTGAAAAGTGATAGATTCATAACCTTTTTAAATCAACTGTCTACCAAATTTAATAAATATTATATGAAAGTGATTGTGACAGTCCTTGTCGCAGAAGATTTCTTACATTACTTTTATATTATAAGGTTTATATTTTGAAAGTATATCAGGGTTACGGAAATAATGTTTTGAATCGGGTTTCCGAAGTTTATGGTGACGGTAGCAATGATGGAGTAGCTTTATAGTTACACAAAAGTTAAGAATATATTAAAGTCATCAACTCGACTACAAGCTCTAGAAAAACGACTCAGTTGAGAAACGTAGACCACATAGAAAGTTGCTACGTGTGAATAATTGACCATTATATCAACATTTAAACCATCTTTCGTGTTATGCAGTTTGCTTATTTTTCTCCATTTTCAATATAGAGCTTGAAATGTACATATGTAAATTGAGAAAAAGAATCAGTCTCAGAAATATTGCTTTAGGATAAATAGTATTAACCAAAGTATAAAAGAAAGGATCGTCAATGTTCAATATGTCATCCAGAAACGGGAGATGATATTAAAGGCTTTAACTACGTCTGCCTGAGTATCTAGTGAAAGACTCAGCATGAAATCTCGTTCATTGCAATGATAAAATATATCTCCGAACAGATGTGCACAGTTCGTACTCATAGGGATACCAAAACGTGTTCTATGCACGGTAGTTCCATTCCTGGCGAAAATGTTATCTAACAGAAAAATAAATGCTTCATAAATTTCTTGGCATGTTCACATAGTGTAACTGTCCAAACTGCCTTCATTAAAGAACGCTTAAATTGCCATTATAAAAGAACGCTTTAATATTGTTACCTGCAATATAATAAGTTTTCGTTAGCAAAGGTGTTTTGAAAAAGAGCAATAGGCTTGTATTTTATATGGTTGTGTGGTAAGTTTGTATATAGTATAGAAAAGTCATAAGTACTTATAAATGAAACCTGACGCTTATTGCACATGTTATCAAGAACGTCTCCCGAATTTTGAATTGACTAACATAAATTAATCCCAGAGTTGTCGTAAGTTTTAAACAATATTGTTTTACGTGATTGTTAACGGCTGTAAGACAAGGAGTTAAACGTTTGGAGATGTTTGTAGTTGTGCAGGCACGTTAAAGCGGACCTGTACATTACTTATACATTGTTAAATATACTCACAATCACTTTAAAATTTAACTCAGACCGGTACTCTACGTATACATTGTTAAACGTATTGCCATTCACATACAAATTTAAGGCAGACCGGTACTCTACGTATACATTGTTTAACGTATTGCCATGCACATACACATTTAAGGCAGAATGGTACTCTACGTATGTATTGTTAAACGTATTGCCATTCACATACCAATTCAGTAAGATAGACCGGTATACATTGTTAAACGAATTGCCATACACATACAAATTTAAGGCAGACCGGTACTCTACGTCGTGTACATTGTTAAACGTATTGCCATTCACATACAACTTTAAGACAGAACGGTGCTCTACGTATGCATTGTTAAACGTATTGCCATTCACATACAAATTTAAGGCAGACCGGTACATTGCTTCTTTAATAACATTACATATGTTTTATAATTAGATTCCACCCGACAAAACCACCTCACTGATGATGCAGTGGCGCGGTATAATTTATAAAATGTTAACACATTGCGGAAAGAGTCATTAATATTTTCAAATAATATGCTTATATTTGATAATTAACACATATTTATCGTTTTTAACTATTTTGCTTTTTATGTTATAGCTGCACAACGTGCTATCGTCAAGGGGACTCCATTTACTACAAAAAATGTGGATTTCTGTGGCTGAGCAGATGTATCCGGCATAGGTATAGTCCTAAAATATACATTACAATTAAACTTTTCTACCTTTATATGTATGGTTTCAATTTATCTCGCTACTTCCGTATTATAAAAAAAATGCGATAGCTAGAAGGTAAGGGTAGTTCAGAATGGCATAATGATCGCTTTACTATTGCTTAGACGAAGAAACTTGTTGGGTTCTACTTAAAGAGGGTCTGTTATACGTAAATAAACCAATGTGTTTTGGTGGTAAAGAAATGAATTGTCAAACCCTATACCATATTCGATAATATGCCTGTGTGCGTAATTGTGCATAGTTTAGTTAGTAGCATTGTCAGCATCCATATATAACAAATTCAATTACTTTAACATGTTTAACAATTTAATTTTTAGGTGTTTGTAATATAAATTAAAACTTTTAATTTTTACAAACTATTATCAAGAAAACCATATTGTAGTAGTAGTAGTAGTAGTAGTAGTAGTAGTAGTACCGGTATGTCAGGCATAGTGTTTATAGTATAAATCGTACATATAACTGTGATCACTAAATCTGCTTGAACAGTCAGCTATACTATTACCTTATTACCCTTTTAAAAGGTATATATGATCTTTTATTACATTTTTATCGGTGAAAGATTTGGATTTCTCAATGAAAGAATAAACATGCTCGCTAAATATTAATAACTTACCCCGGACACAAAAATAACTAACTGCGACGTTGAGTTATGACGTTCAATAACGTTCAATAAAGCGAATAATTTCGGTTAAAATCATGCACAAACTGATTTAAAATGAAATAAATAGATTATTTAACTTGTTTTTTTCACTGACTCGCATACGCTCGTTTGTGAAAAGAATCACACGTCTACCATCTCGTGAAGGATTTCCCATCAGTTAAATAATCTATATTTATAAGTTTTGTTATCGCCATTTTAAGAACTTTTATTACAATTTGAGAATCTGTATATTGAATTGTCTATTGGCACAAAGCCTTTATCATTAATTAATATTGCCATATTGATCAGAAAATAACCATAAGGTGACTATATATAAGGCTTACATATTGCAACGTGACATTAACCTGATGCCAACATTGCTAAATAAGAGTGATTGTCGTGAACCCAGATTCTTGGATATAACCTTTGATTGTGATAATGAACTTTTACCGTTTTAGTTGTATATATTTTAATGCATTCTCCCTGCTTATAGTCTGTTTCGTTAAACCTGCATATGGCACACAATTGAAAATGAAAAACGTTGGGTATCAAGGATAAAACTATGTATTTGCAAAACATATTTTGGAGTAAACGGTCATATTGAGATCATTGAGGAAACTTTAAGGCAATACACATATCACTGTATGATAGTATGTATGAACTGTTTTGGCATTGCAGCTACCCCTGTCCATGTCATACTATTTCCTGTTTAGGAAACTACTTATCATACAACCTGCACTAAGTCTGCGAGCATAACAAAGTGGTTGATGCGTAATAAAAGTCACAGACATATGTTATGTCCATATTCAAATGCGTAGAACATCACAATCTACATTTACATACTAATCCTACGTAAATGCTATTGTAACAAATGTAGTTAGCACAGTAGTCAACACAATACCCCATAATTAGTCAAACAAACATGATATCTAAAATCAACGTCCAAAAGCTAGATGAAAGCGCTACAATCAGATCTCGATTAATGCTCGAATAAAACTGTAAGCTACCTGTTCTAGATTGCTGCCATTGCAACATGTCAAGTGTTTTAAAAAAGGATAGCAGAATTTGCCATCCGTGTTTTAACCAATATCGACTATTTCCTATTCTACTAAATAATGAAAATGAAACTGTTGATTTTAAAAAGTGAAATCTCCGTTAAAATTTAGAAGCTAAACAAATAATAATGTTTAAAAAATAATTAAACAATATGTATTCTGAGAAACCAAGACAAATATTAAAAGAATGACTTTTTTTTCTTACCATTTCAGTTATTATCGTCAAGCCTATTGTTGTACCGGATGGACTGGAACTGACTGTGCCTATGGTAGGAATACTAAGTTTTATGCAACTTTCATTGAATTTATATATTTACGTCAATGTCAAATTAATAATAATGTTTAACAATATTGACTATACTACAATACTTAAAAATGTCTAACTTGTCAATTGTAACAATTCGAAAGAGTGTTGCTTTTTTCTATTTCAAACAAAACACAAACATTTAGTGAATATGTTCTGCAATGTTCTGACAATTTACAAAAAGCCAGGCCAAATCATGTGGCGAACGATTAATTATAGTTAACAAATAATATTGTGATGCTTTACATTGCACTTCATAATACACTTTAAAGAAAGACTGGTAAGTATTACTTAACAAAAGGTCCAAGAATGCAATGACGGCCATATAGCGTGGCGACAATAACAATAAAATAACAAAATTGAAAAAGAGCCCCACTAATGAAACATGGATGTCCAGTTTCATTTTAATATTGACAGCAGTTTCAGAGTATGTATAATATGTATTCATTTGTCTCTTTGATACGTATATTTCGTGTCGCCATGACTGGTCATCTTGATGGTGACGGAAAACAAACACTTGGCACTTTAGTAACTAGCAATCATTTCTAAAAGAGAAATAATGTCACAATATTATGAACATGTTTTAATGGATTGGCTGTTTTAAGCAGCGGCGGCAATTTTGAGAAAAAACTAATATGTAAGGTATTCTTCATTATTTTCAATAAAAAGCATCAATATAAAGTAAGAGCCGTTTTCAACCTAGGGACTTCATTTGAATAACCTTGATAGTCAATAGTATATTGATCATTTCTGTAAACCAACTATTAAAGATGTCTTATGGTTCTTGTGTTTGAATAAAATAACATTAAGAGTTTCATTACAAACCACTATTTGCAAACTCTGGACTTCGCAGGGCTGGGCCAAGTTTGACCCCATAGTCAGCATTTGAACAAACTTGATAAAGAAATATAAGATTACTCGTATGTTACATGTACAAACAAAAGTAGACCCCCAGCTTTTGTAGTTCCAAACGAAAAGATTGTTTAAAATTTTCCTATAACTCTTTGTATAACTAAATTAATTTCATAAAACAGACTGTTGCATGATGGAGAATAAAAACGTTATAGATTATTTAATTATTCAAATGAGACTTTCAACCTTTGCGTTCAACAAGAGTTCCTTTTCCTGAGACAGTTTAAACCTTTGTACTCCTCTTAATTATATACATGTACCAATGGAAAGATGATTTAATTTTAAATGCTTTTTCAGCAATGGGCCGAAATTGTAAGTTAAAACATAAAAACAGCTATTCCATATCAATATAATTATAATTATGTGTTAAACATTAGACTGGCTGTCGTCCCAATGGTTATATATACATTTTTTAATATTTTGCAAGCTGATTCAAAATAAAATCTTAAAATCCCAAAAATTTAGGAATAGCTCTGAACCACTTATGTTTGAAGCCAATAATTCAACGGGGACTTAATGCAAACCATTTCATTTGATGATAGCTTGAGTTGTCTCAAATATTATAAACATTAACAAACATAAGGACTTAACCAGCCTAGTTAAACATGTGAACATATTATTGAATTGATAGTTTAAACTCCAGCAATGTATTCTAAAATGTAATTGTCAGAATCTATTAGGATGGTTCTTAAGAGAAATACGTTTAAGATTTCGGTTATTTTTTAAATAGCGGCCATCTTAACTGTCGACACGATCTATAAAATATAATCTAAAAGGTCCAAACTATATCTGAAGCATTAATATGCAATGTGAGCACAACTGACCAAGATGTTGAAGAGAAAGTGCTACAAACTATTTTCCTCCATACTGATTTATGTTAAACATGTAAAATTTTCTGACACCGGGGAGGAATCCGTTTTAAACCCGATGAAACAAAATAAAACGTGATAGAATTCTAAAAAAAAAAACTTGTCAAAACATATAGTGCAGTTCCTGAGAAGAAGATTTTCTAAAGTTTGGCTGTTTTTAGGAACAGGGGCAATTGTTTGAAAGTTCGATAGACATATTACTTCTCGTAGCAGAGTTAACATTACAACATTTGAACAAAATTGGTGCAGATATGTGAAAGAAATACTGCTTATGCATACGAGGACTCAGACGGACGGCCTTTTGCCAATGTAGCTAAAAATTGCGTTTAATATAATATACATATATCAGAAACATGAATTACAAACTATGTCATATAATACATTTGTGTATACAGGACTTAAAAGGTTGATACTTCTGCCCAGACAGCATTCACACTAAAGGTAACGAATCGTGTGTACATGTAAGTGGTGTTTCTCGGTAAGGATTTAAGAACTTTAACATTACGCAGTAACAGTATGAATATATGTTCCAGCTATCTGTGATGGTAAAACAAATCTGGATGGCGCATGCAACAGAACGGAAGGTTATGTAAAGGAAAGTGCATCGGGACCTGAACGCACAACTAGTGGTGGAACATGCAACTTACCAGAGAAGTGTACGAACTGCAACAATGGATATTACGCCGATGGACCGTATTGCAGAGGTGAGTTGATGTACTTTATCTCATGCTTATATAAATATAACCGGAATTAAAATAAGCAATGCAAAGTTGCTAAAAACAATATATATCCTCGTTATTATTATTTTTACAGAATGTCCTCCAATAGAGAATTGCTACTATACATCATGCACAAATACAACTGACAGAATATGCAATTATTGTAAAGGTGTTGTTAAGGACGACTCAACCCAGTACGGCTGGTGGGCTTTCACACGTTGGATTGATGGCGGACTAAGTTGTAAATGTAAGTAAGCTACATGCCTTAATGAAAATGTAAAGCACACATATGCTACACATTGATAAAGTATATCTACTGTGCAGTACAGGGTTTCATTTTTACGATTCGTAGCTTTTTGACACGATTTTGGAGTGGCTAATTCGTTTACCACTCTGCTGAATATGAAACCAATAACTGACTTTAACGCGATATATAAAGATCTCGGTATTATAAATAAATGTATCTATACACACATATCGCTCAGTTCGATTATTTAGGCTAATACAACAAAATACAATAACATGCCCTATAACTGAAACAATTGCTGAAACATGAGGTAAATGTATTGACCTAAGTATAGACCTTTTATAATTGTTTCAGCTCATATAAATCTCATTAGATATCACACGAATATTAAAGGGAGTACATCAGGCTTTTCATAGGGGTCTACCAGTAGGTGTCCGACTTAAAATTGACAAATATTAGTATTTTCTATTCTACATGGCCAAAACATAATGAATGAGCCTAAAAATTAGCCCTTATTTGCAAAGAAATTCATTCTGCACAGTAACACATGCTATCCTAGGTGACGCATCAGGGTTAATTTCAGCATTTTACGTCCGATTCCGTCCTGTCTATATGGTGTTTTCAAAGTTTAGACACTAACAAAATAGTTCTAACATCATATTTTGATTAATATAAGTGTTTTACCATCAACGGGAACAATTTTATAATTTAAGTTGTTTCTAGAAAAATCCTGATGTACCCCCCTTTAAATTAATGCAAACAAGTCACATAAACTATAGCTTTAACGTTTCAATAATCCACCGGAGTCCAAATTATAAACACCGCCACCATTTTATTTTAAAAGCATAAATGTAATCGATCTAAGCGGTAATTCAGAGTGCAGCATATACATACATATACATACATGTAGTTGCTGACTTTTATAGCATTCGTGATAATAAATTAATCTAAATAAGCATGTACTCTCGTGAGAACCACATTTGGTATTTGTTCCCCAATATTTACCCCGCTTATGAGGTAGCTTATATCGCTTTTTAATTGGCATATAAACACGTGTTTATCAAATATATTATTTGTATATTACATGGGTTATGAATTTAAATATAAAGTAAGAGCTTTATATGGTAATTTGTATGTGACTTATTGTATGCAATGTCATATGCATTAACATACACTGTTGGCTTTCAGATATATACCTTTGAATGTTGCGTATTTGAAGGCGTATTGCTTATGTGTATTGGATGTTTTCGTTCAAGCTATTTTGCTAGGACTGACCATTATCCTAGTAACTATATAAAAACGTTTGCTATATATATCCATATTCCACGTTAAGCGACATCGACTAAATTGCTGAAGCGATAGTCATCTCCTACTTTTAAAGCGCGCGAGGAAAAGTTGTATATATGCAAAACAAAAAATGGAAACATAAAAGGAAACATATCATTTCAGCCTAGTAACATTAGCTTCTGATACACACAATGTATTTTCCTTAAAAGGACATGTATTTATCGGGAATGTATAGCTTTAAATACACGAACATGGCATGAACATGACACACAATGCTAATGATCCTAATACGGTAAATACATCAAAATATACAAAAGGAAAAAAGAAACGCAGCTCGGTAATTTCGGCTATATATTGTATCTATAATAGTATAATATTCTGATATTAATCGAATGATGCATGACAACATTAGACCTTTCCTTTCGAAAAAAAAAAGACTAACACAACACATAACTCACCAAATGTTGTTCTTTCAAAGTTTCATTACTGATAGAATGCACGTTTGGCTAAAGCAAGTGATAATTATTTTGAAATATCCTTACATTAAATACCTTACTGAAATGGCTTAAGTTTTCTAAGCGGATATTCAACTTTGTATGCATTTTGTGTTACAAAATAAACTCGGAATAAGAAGTTTACAGCAACAACACAGTTTTGTTCTTTCTGTAAATAGCATCATTTCTTTACCAAACGTCTCGGAATTTCTCTGGAATATTACGTGGAATTAAGTGTTCATCATATACATATATATATTCCCGAGTTGCAATTCTTTTTTCCTTAGGCATATAAATCGGGCTACGTTTACGGGGCTATAGATATTAAAGTTGATTATATAATATACTTTGTAATATAAATTATAAGGATGTTTTTCCAAATGTTTATATAAAGACAAAGGGAAATTTTCAGTTCATCCTAGCGAACAAAATACCTTTTTCTTTGAATTAAATGAAATACTTCAACGATCAACTTACCAGAAAAAGGACAATTGCATAACCCTACACCATATATATATACTGTAATTGTTTCAAAATAAACTAGGGAAAGGGAGCACACGTGCAATAAGACGTAGCGATGATTAATATACAAAGCTGTAAACAGTTTATATCATTATCGCATTACTTATTGACCATCTATAAATGCATACATTGTAGCTGCGTGTTCGTGGCGGGCCGGGAGCCGCTGCTATCCTGGAAACTGTTCAGACACAACAACAGCGTCATGCCGGTGTGCCGACGGGTTTTCAGGCACTGACTGTACTATCAGTAAGATAGTTGTGACTTTATATTTATATTAGTTATTTTGATATTTTAAAAGAGATAAATACATATCAATTTCCACGCACATACATTCTCAGACAAATCGACTAATGCTGTTGCTACGTACTTTCACGTGTTTAATTGGGACATTCCCAAGGGGTTGTTTGAATTATTTATTTTTAAAAACCATTGAAATGGTCCGGTATATTTAGTGCGAATCTTTATGAGAATATTCTTTCCTATATTGATGTTAATAGTGACAGAGTATCCAGTTATATTGCAAAGTTTTGCAACATTGAAACAAATCACGCCTACCTCTGAGGAACGTGTGGAAGGTCCGCATAATCCTGCAGCTCAGTCACCACAGGAAACGGTGTGGACAAACATTGTCAATCTCAAGACGGCAGACGCGCATGTCCAGGCACAGTATGTCAAATCGCTTCCGGTCACACCTAGTTCGTTTTACGTCGATTTACAAAACAGTGTTGTTGGAATAATGTCTGGAGGTGTATCATTACAGCTAAAAAGAGGTACGTTGCTACTGCACACACGTTTCTGTTTTTGTTCCATTGGTTGACATATAGATACGTGTGTTTAATATAATGCAAATAAATGAATTTCGCGACATATTTCACACATTTAGGACTATGACCCGTTTTATATACAATGTATTAAGGAAGATATTTTATTATGGAAAATTGTTCATTTTCATCTGAACACGTTATAGGATGTTACCAGAATATTCTCAACAGTGTATCTGTATGCTAAATATCGAACTATTATATTATAAACACGTTTAAGAGCAACAGCAAAGTATGCACATTTGTAAATTTTGCAAACAAAACGTTGAGTCTTGTGGTGAAATTGACCGTTAACGAGGTGGTCTTCGGTAGGTGAAAATGCATAACCAATATTTTGTTTTGTTTTATTTTGTTATACTGCGTAGAAATGGGGTTTTATAAAGTATATTGCTTTAGTGTTTATATGTCATACATAAATTCAATACAGGTTTAATTTATAATTATACTAATCCATGAACAATGTTAAATAAGACTTCTTATTCTCGACGAAAATCAAACTAAAACCTCGATGCTGACATGTCTTAACTTTAAACAAAGCTATACAAGTGTTTATAAGGGTGTTTAACAGCGGTCTTAAAAGTATGTATGCAGGTCCAACAGTACATATACACTAAATACATTTAAAAACGCAACACTTGGTATTTTTTGTATTTCTCTAGTGAAATTGAAGTCCTCGAGCAAAAAGTGCTTTAAGTGAAATAAGTAGAGCAAATCTTATGCAACTGGTTATCGCAATATGATAACCTTTGGGATAAGTAGACGTGCACTAACATAAACTACAAAAACAGCGGAATAAAACTAATTGAAAATAACAAATGTTGCATTTTGATATGTACTGATTATAGCATTCACAAAACGCAGTAAACCAAATATACGCATTCAAAACAAACAATTACAAGGACGAATTAAAGCATATGTGACACCACAAACATATAAGGGCTAGAACTTGGTTTAAGATCCAAACGGCCTGATCTTCAACCCCTGTATGATTGCGATGTCATATCTTGCTTTTTATTCATCTTTGAAGTTGTTTTTTTTCTGTGCTGTTTGTGGTTGACTGTGGTCATTGAATGCACATTTCCTGTTTGATTTTTATATCTACATTGACAATAGGAGTACAGCTATGGAACGGTCAGTGACAAAAATGCCACTGGGGGTTTAAACTAGGTTCTAAGCGTAGACCTTTACCAACCAACATGATTAGGCACAATTTTGTAAACTGACAAAATATTGATCGTAATTTATCGACCAGACATAACGGATGCATTTATTTAATTTCAGATGGCTCATTTATACGGACGGTATTATTACACACATGTCCACTGTCTGATCCCAAGTCAAATGGCTACAGTTGTGAAGGTCATTTCACATTCGCTGAACAATGGGCTAACAACTTGCCTTTCCGTCATTTAGACACGTAAGATATGTAGTCACAGATATATGTAAGACATGAATATATATGTTTTGCTGAAGCATAGAACCATGGAGGCTTAGTGGTAGAGCCTTCATTTCGCATTCGGGTGGTCGCGGGAACTATCCTGGATTGGTCCACAAAAGGCGTCATAAAATGGTACTAGGAGCTCGTTTGACATTCGTTTTATAACTGATAGTGCTAAGACTGGTCGACCTTGTGTCATTTTAATGGGACTGAATGAGGGTCGTAATATCATTAAACATTATTAAAAAGTATATTACGCCGTTTTTTTTACACATGCACGCACGCACGCAAACACGCACGCACACACACACACACACAAACAGTTTGGCCATATTATATTATAAAGCATTGCATCTCGAACCAAGTTTGCGTTGAGGGCTATAGATGTTACAAAATGAATGGAGTTTATATAAGTATGATGGCAGTAATAATATGTTTTTTTCGTTATTTGCATATATAACAGCCGCCGGTTTTTTTTTGCCGCGCCGGTTTTTGGCAAAAACAGCAAGTAATTCCGAATGAGCTAGGACGCTTTCGACTATATCATATGAAAGCACATATCAAATGATTGTAAAATTATATTATATTTCATTGGTGACACTTTAATTTTTCCGAGAAATTTGACGCGAAGTTGACCTTTCCCATGGGAAAAGCCTATTTTCCCATGGGAAAAGCTTTTTTCCCATGGGAAAGGGTCTTTCCCATGGGACAATATATTCCCATGGGAAATGATTTTGGCAGTTTTCCCATGGGAAAAACAAAAAGTATTTATCTTTCAATATAATGTCAAAATAGTATGCAGCTTTCATATTTAGGGTCTATGACGAAGTTTTACAGCGATACAAGCACTTTGATATTTTCCCATGGGAATATTTTCCCAATATTGTAATTTGGGAAAATTTTCCCATGGGAAAATGAGTTATTTCTTAATAGCTAAAACAACATTTCAAAGCCTGGAAACATCTTCTGTTGCAGTGTTGACAATTAAATATGCCCTTATGTTTATAATTTAATGAAATAAAAACTTTCCCAAAATAAAATGGGAAAATTCTCCCAAATTCTTTTTGGGAAAATTTTCCCAAATGTTATTTGGAAAATTTTCCCAAAATGTTTTGGGAAAATTCTCCCATTTTCTGACTGGGAAATTTCTCTAAATATGTTTTAAGGTAATGAAAAGAAAAAAATCTTCCAAGTAAGTATTAGTCAAAATATCAAACCAAAAAAAAAAAAAAAAAAAAAATCAACCAGTTTGTTTAAGATTGAATATTTTAACTCAGATCTGATTTTAACTTAGCATCTCAGATTCAGATTTGAGTATGATGTGTTGCCTTGCGATTGGTCCTTAACATAGTAATGTGACTCGTGCATAGCCTGACAGTTATTGATACTGCACTGTTTTTCCCCATGGGAACCTGTTTTCCTACATACCATTGAGCTCGACTTTAAGTGAGTAAGTGTCGATTGTTACGGATGGCGGGAGGTGTACAGTACTGGTTCTACCCAGGAAAAGTATGGGTGGTCTGCCTCCACCACAAAAAAGTCATATATAACATTGCATGTATTGAAAAGGACGTAAAACACCACACAAACAAACTACATTGTTTCAAAAAAATATTTCATTCGTTTTCATTCATTTTATATCATTACACTATAATGCATTGATCAAGGCAATGTCAAATGCCTTAAACGTTGACCTTCTAGCCCAAACATGAATAGAAGTCATTGTTTTAACAGGGGTACTATTTCCGTAAAGTTCCATGATTGTATGTCTAACAGTGACAAATTACAGTGGAAGGAGTGTTTCTCAGAACTGGGTCATTGTCAGGTTAATGTGACCTTGATGATCAACTGATCCCAAAAGCAATAGGCTTCCACCTATCTTAAAGGGCAATATACCAACAAAGTTTTATATGGTGTTGTGCTTTCAGAGTTATCTCGCAGAATGCATATTTTATTAAGATCATTGCAACCTGTTAACCCAAAAACAAAAGGTTTTTACGCTCGCCAAGGGACAATTTATCTATTAACGTTTCATGAATGTGGGTGTCATGGTTTTGAAGTTATCACACAATGTGTATTTCCATATAAGGGATGGCAATCTTGACACTTGTCCTACCCAGCGTAGAAAATAACAAGTTTCCTCTCCTCAAGGGCAATGTACCTATGAAAATTCATGAGCGTTATGGTTTCAAAGTTATCATGCAGCATGTGTAATTGCTTATTGTCGGACGAACTGAATTGAATTGGGTTTTAAGACGCACCAACACATGAAAGGTTATATGTCGCCTAAAAAGAATGAACGTGCAAGGCTCATCCTCCATCTACATCAAGATAAAATATGGTGAATGGCAAGATAGAACCACGTTTCCAAGTCTGCATATGCGGTGTCATGATAAAGACCTTAAATAACCCCATACCATGTACTCTTTTTCAAACGGGCGCATAAAAACGTGTTGTCGAAACAGATCTACAAACAAGAGGCCCGCCCAAGAGGGCCTGTATCGCTCTACTGGCTCTGTGGAGTCTGTGATATGCGCAACTAGGCTTGAAACTGATCATACTTGCCAAGTTTCACTGAAATCCAGTCAGGAGTTTGGGAAGACTAATTCTGGACAAAGTTTATGTATAAGGGGCAATAATTGTCAAAAATCATTCAACAAAAACATGGTGATGATATGTGCAACTAGGCTTGCTACTGCTCATCACTGCCAAGTTTCGTTGAAATCCAGTCCAGCATTCAGCAGAGCTAGCATGTACAATGTTAGTGTAATCAAACCTTTAAAGCGCTTTAACTCCGCAAAAAATCATTCAACCGGAACACGGCAATGGCATGCACAACTAGGTCAGGTACTGATTATCCCTGCAAAGTTCCACTGATATGCAAACTGCGGATCAGGAGAACTAGTCCGGACAATATGTGTGTATTAAAGCCTTTAAAGGGCCAAAAATCTTTCAACACAAATACAGCTATGACATGCATAAGTAGGCTTGGTACTGATCACCTCTGCAAAGTTTTGTTGATTTTCGGTCTGGGGTTCATGAAATATGGTCCGGATATGTGTTTTACCCCTGTCAAAAAACATTCAACCGGAATGCGTGGACGATATGCATAACCATATTTGGTACTGATCATCCATGCAGTTCATTAAAATTTAGCCAAACGAAGGACCTATCTTCTTAATGTGGCAAAATACAGCATGTTTAACTAAATCAAGGGGCATAACTCTGGTGTTACTAATCCGATTTTGATGTGTACCTTCTTTGAGGCTTTCTAGGCTATTGCTTTTTTGTATTTATATATACACGAGAATATTTGTGTTTCACTTACAGATTTCATTGCTACTAACGATCTATGCAAATTTGGTAAAGATCAAGATCAAGTAATAAAAGAAGGTGATACGAGTGTTCACAAGGCACAATATGGCATTTTTTTAGCAAAAACAAGGGCCGTAACTCCAGTGTATATGGTCAGATCTGGCTGGTTTTTAAGCTTGTCTGATCTTTTGTTGATATTAACGAGCTGTGTTAGTTTGGTACAGATCAAATAATAAGTGAAAGTGCTAGAGTGTTTCCTTATTGCCTACTGACCGTTCCAAGTCGGTAACCCTGTCTTCACCACCCTTTCTCTTGGTTTTTGTCTCTTTCTTTGTATTATCAAGTACAGTGCGGACCTATGATGCCATTGCGTTCGGACGCTGTGGTTTCTATAGGACCCTATATCTCATTTTTGATACATAATAAACACCAGAATATGCTAAAAATATGATTGTTTTACTCAAATGATTTTGGTTTCACTTACAACATAAGTCAATACTGTAAATGTTGTTGTTGTCACATTCTTTGATTTCACTCCCTGTCAAAATTATCCTCGATCTTATTGAAGCAAACTCTTAAAAGGGTAAACTCAAGTGTGGTCTAGGAAAAATCGCACTGAATATGTTATGCAACACAATCTATATCAACCTTCTTATCAAATTGTGTGAAAAGCGAAAAGAGTTCACTGAATTAATCATATATATTACGAGACAAAATTTGCCCTTTTCTACATTATCATCGCAGTTAATCTCCATAACATGCGAGTCAATTTCGCTGATTGTAAAACTGATCAAACATCTAATTGTAACAAAGCTGGTAAGACAGATTGTCTCCTGGATAATCATGTTTCTTAACATTAATTAAAGTGCATTTTTACATTTTACCAATGACCGCTTACAGACTTCCATTATCAATCACCATAATCGGATGTCTAAGTAACAGATGATCAGTGAGTTACAACTGATTAATCATTACAACGCATAATCTTTGGCAATTCAGCTAAGAAGATCACTTGAAAAACATAATAATTATCTTAGTTCACACTGGTTTTGATTTTTGATTGATTTATGCTCCGTACCATTAATGTTTGACGGTGCACTCGGTTTTATCTGTTTTTCATTCCATTGTTTATGTGCTCATACATGGCTATAATACAACTTATGAAATATGCAAAAAGCTGCGTCTTTTTTCTCAGTATCTCATGTCTGTAACTTGGTTGAAAAATCTCCAGCCTCTATGTGTTTGGAACATCTCGAGGCCCTGCTGTTGGATTATTTTACATCTCCATGGGGTTGAAATATCTCAGGCCTATATCTGTTGTAATATGTTTTGTATCCATGTGGTAGAAATATCTTAGATCTATGTGGTTAAAATATCTGAATCTGAAGCATCTGTGGTTGAAATATATATTGTCATCATGTGGCTAGAACATTTTATTTTTTGGTCTCTGCATGGTAGAAATATCTCAGGTCATTCAGTATGTTTTTGAAGTATCTTAAAGTGGTTGAAATATCTTAGATCTCCTTTTGGTTGAAATCTATCAGGTCTCTATTGGTTTATATATCTCTTATGTGGCTGACATATGTTACAATTTTATGCTGTTGAAATATTTCACGTCTTTATGCCATTGGAAGGTCTCATATTTCTATGTAGTTGGAAAGGCTCGCGTCTGTATGTGGTTGAACTATCTCTTGTCGATTTTCAATTGGAATATTTTCAGTCTCTCATTGTTCAAGTGGTTGGAATATTGTATAGGTTTCAGCATTGAGAATATAGTATGACTCGATGTTGCTGGAATATCTATCTGTCACTGGAGTACATTGAGTGAACCTGAAATTAAATATAATTTATAAATTAAAATTCTTGTTAAGTTACAAAAATATTAAGATGACGACAGCACAAGGTTGTTCTACTGGTTAACATTTTCGAGAAAGTGACATATACCTGTATTATTTTTCTCTATTCCTGTTTATTCAGTATGATCAAAACTTAGTGTAGTAGACCATTTTTTACCATTCTGGGCATATAAATGCAATGATGAATTGGTGCTAGGCCTTAGGCTTTATTTTACGCTCTCATCTTAGTATAATTTTGATTAATTTTCAATAATTCATGATAGATCATCTTTAAAACAAGAGGCCCAAGAGGGCCTGTGGACGCTCTACTGGCTAATCATAAAGTTTATGTATAATATCATTCGACCGAAACTTGGCGATGATATACGCAACTAGTCTTGGTACTGATCATCCCTGCCAAGCTTTGCTGAAATCCAGCCAGAGGTTCAGGAGAACTAGTCCGGACAATGTTTGTGTATTAAAACCTTTAAAGGGCTATAACTCTGCAAAAAATCATTCAACCGGAACACGGCGATGATTTGCACAACTAGACGTGAAACTGATCATCTCTAAAAAGTTTCGTTTAATTCCGGCCAGGGGTTCAGGAGAACTAGTCTGGACAAAGTTTGTGTATTAAAACCTTTGAAGGGACATAACTCAGCCAAAATCATTCAACCGGAACTCGGTGACGATATGTACAACTAGGCTTGGTACTGATCATCCCTGAAATGTTTCACTGAAATCCGCCCAAATGAAGGCTCTTTCGTCTTAATGAGACCAAAATATAGCACATTTTAGAAAATCAAGGGCCATAACTCCTGTGTAAATGGTCTAATCTGGCTGTTTTTCAAATTTGTCAGAGCTTATATTGATATAAACAATCTGGTAAAGTTTGAAAATGAAGATGAAAAATGAAGGCCTATCATCTTAACAAGGCAAAATATATGTTTTCAAATAAATCAAGGGCCATAACTCTGCTGTTACGGGTCCGATCTGGCTGGTCAAAGAAAAGAAGAAAAAAAAATAACTAAAAAAAAATAACAATGATTTTTTTTTTTTTAAAAAATAAAGAAGAGGTCAATGACCTTGAAGCTCTACTGATAGGTTTTTGATAGCTAGATCACCATTCCTGTGAAGTTTCATGAAAATCGGTCAAGTAGTTTCAGAGGAGTAGTCGCTACAAGTTTTCCTTATATAACTCTATGTAAACAAAGATGGCCGCTGGCGGCCACGTTTAACATCAAATCAATATAATTTTTGACAAGGATCAACATCATGTCATACTGATCATTTTAGAAAAAGTCCCATATCAATATCACTTATATAGTTTTCAAGAAGTAGTCGCTACAAACTTGTATTTTGAAAATCTATTTTTAGCCATGGTGGCCATCTTGAATATCCGGCCTACCTGAACTTTTGCTAGATTCAATTAGACATCAAGAGCAACATTCCTGTGAAGTTTCATGAAAATCCGTAGAGTAGTCAAGAGGAGTATTCGATACATTTTTTAATAGATAACTCTTATGTAAACAAAGATGGCTCCTGGCAGCCATGTTTAACATTGAATCAAAATAATTTTTAACAAGGATCAACATCATGTCATACTGATCATTTTAGGAAAAGACGCATATCAATATCACTTATAGTTTTCAAGAAGTAGTCGCTACAAACTTGTTTTTCGAAAATTTATTTTTAGCAGTGGCGGCCATCTTCAATTTCCCGCCATCCTGAAATTTTGCTAGGATCAATAAGACATCAAGAGGAACATTCCTGTGAAGTTTCATGAAAATCCTTTCAGAGGAGTAGTCGCTACAAGTTTTCATTATATAACTCTTTGTAAACAAAGATGGCCGTTGGCAGCCATGTTTAACGTCGCATCAAAATAATTTTAGAAAAGGATCAACATCATTCCATACTGAGCATTTTAGAAAAAGTCCCATATCAATTTCACTTTTAGTTTTCAAGAAGTACTCGCTACAAACTTGTTTTTTGAAAATATATTTTTAGCTGTGGCGGCCATCTTGAATTTCCGACCAACCTGAAATGTTGTTAGGATCATTTAGACATCCAGTGCCACATTCCTGTGAAGTTTCATGGAAATCTGGCGAGTAGTTTCAGAGTCCTGAGTAGTCGCTACAACTTTTTATTAAATAACTCTATGTAAACAAAGATGGCCGCTGGAAGCCATGTTAAATGTCGAATCAAAACGATTTTCGACAGGGACCGACATCATGTCATGCTGATCATTTTAGTCCCATATCAATATCACTTAGAGTTTTCAAGAAGTAGTCGCTACCAAATTGTTTTTTAAAAATCTATTTTTAGATTTGGCGGCCATCTTCGACTTCATATCAACATGAATTTTTGCTAGGATCAACTAGACTTCATGGGCAACATTTCTGTAAAGATTCATGAAAATCCATTCAATAGTTTCAGAGTAGTCTGCTACAAAAATAAAATTATGGACAGACAGACAGACAGACGGACGGACGCCTGACCACGGCATAAGCTCTGCTGATCTCTGATCAGTAGAGCTAATAAAAATTTAAACGAAAAAAATTATAATAATAAACAAGAGGCCCAAGAGGGCCTGTAGATGCTCTACTACATTCCGAGGAAATGTCATTTGAAATTTATTTAAATTTGACCTAGTTTTAGCTATGGCAGCCATCTTGGATGACTGGCGGCCGCAAAAAACACAAATCTGAGAGGGAATATCCCTAATATCATTGTGCTTAAGTTTCATCAAAATCTTTCAGGCGGTTTCAGAGAAGATGTAATTTTTAACCTTTTCCTATATAACTCTTAAGTAAACTTTAGGTCGCCGTGGCGGCCATTTTGATTATTTGACGATAACAAAAAACTTAAACTTGATAGAGGCTAACCCAAGGAACATGTATATATTTCACAAAAATGGAATGTGGTTTCGGAGGAGATGTTTGAAATTTACTTAAATTTGACCCCGTTTTAGCCATGGCGGCCATCTTGGATGACTGGCGGCCGCGAAAAACACAAATCTGAGAGGGAATATCCCTAATATCATTGTGCTTAAGTTTCATCAAAATCTTTCAGGCGGTTTCAGAGAAGATGTAATTTTTAACCTTTTCATATATAACTCTTAAGTAAACTTTAGGTCGCCGTGGCGGCCATTTTGATTATTTGACGATAACAAAAAACTTAAACTTGATAGAGGCTAACCCAAGGAACATGTATATATTTCACAAAAATGGAATGTGGTTTCGGAGGAGGTTTGAAATTTACTTAAATTTGACCCCGTTTTAGCCATGGCGGCCATCTTGGATGACTGGCGGCCGCGAAAAACACAAATCTGAGAGGGACTTTCAGAAAAGACGTCATTTTAACCTTTTCCTATATATATAATTCTATGTAAACTGTGAGTCGCCGTGGCCGCCATTTTGATTATTCGACGATAACGAAAAACACAAACTTGATAGAGGCCAACCGAAGGAACAAGTAAATGATATATCAGTAGAATGGAATAAGTGGTTTCGTCGGAGATGTCGTTTGAAATTTCCTTAAATTTGACCTAGTTTTAGCCATGGCGATCATCTTGGATGACTGGCGGCTGCGAAAAACTTAACTCTGAGATGAAGTATCCCAAATATCATTGTGAATAAGTTTCATCAAAATCCTTCACGCGGTTTCAGAGAAGATGTCATTTTTAACCTTTTTCTATATAACTCTATGTAAACTTTGAGTCGCCGTGGCGGCCATTATAGTCCGATAAACGGGACTGCCCAGAATATGTCCCCATCCGACTGACGAGGCTAAGGGAAAGTGTCTTCCCCAAGAACACACCGACGACTCAGTGGCACCACAGAGGATTGAACCCGGGGCCTCCGGTTACAAATCCGCAGCGCTACCGACAGTGCCACGCCAGCCAATGAGTTAACAAATTCATGTCGGTTGTTATTTAAGCAAATACACAAATGAGTAACACCCTATTTTTCCTACTCCTCCATGTTATGCCAAATAAACAGATCAAACACTGTGATCGACTTATTTCTATCCATTCGTGTTATACCGTATAATGGTCATGCTCAATCAGTGGTTGTAGCATTTTCAAACCCTTGTTGGCATATTGTCACCTTTTAAAGTGTGGTACCAAATATAATTCAGTCATTGTGGCATATTGTTTCCTTTTGAAAGGCGGTAAAAAATATAATAGTGCGGTAAAATGAACGCGCCTCTTAATTGACATGTCGCCAATGACTTAGATATCTCCGCCCTATTGTTGATGTCGGAGTATATTGACAATAGTTTATATAACATAGTTGCACGTGCTTTATACACGTGCTGTTGTTTGTCGGAGGTATCATCTGGTTTGATTGGTTGAAATGGATAAATGATTGACAACTGGCGACATGTTAATTGTTATATGAAATCTGGGATGAAAACTGACATCAGGGCCCTGATAAAATGGGTGATCAATCTGAGTTGTTGCTTGTTGGTGAGACAATGATTAAGATTTGTTAAAAATGTAAATGTTGGAATTCATTTTTTTTTTATTGTAAAACAATGATGGATAGGCATACAGGTTAAATGAGTATCATGTTATCTCTACGAACATATTAAAATTGATAAAATACGTGTTTGTATGCTAAGTTTTCCTTAAATTCAAAATGAGCCAAGATATCTTTTGAAAAATGCATGATAATGCTATAATCAACCACAAGCATAATAACATTACTAATATGTCTGTGAATCAACCCGCAACGCAAGTTTGAACATCATGCCATAAATAAATTGAAATTGTTAATTTCAAAAAGGTATCAAACTTTTAATAAATGACGCGTTCTGTTGTTGTTTTGTACCAATTCAATACACAAATTTGAGATCTAAATAAAATTTTCTTGAAAGTACAAACTTGTAGCCAACTCTAAATAGCAATACCAATATAATCAGATCATGAGTTTGAACATCATGCATGTCATTACTAAAGAAGCAGTTAGATTTAAATAATATGCACATTACACTTGATAATGAAAAACACGTTCATATGTTAAACCATTTTCAGTTAACATATTTTAGATCAAAATAAACGCTTTTTTGATATCAAATGCCAGATATTGCATCTTCTTAACAATACCAATACCATATAATCCCTAATAAATGCCACTCCCCTAATAAACGCCCACCCCACATCTCCCCTACCATTTTTTCAGAAAATATATTTTTAAAACCCCAAAAATTGCAAGTTAATCTGTTTCATTCACAATGGAACATGTAAGACAAAATCACTAGAAAACTTAAAATCCGATGCATTGATTGACCGACATGCAGACTTTTGTTTTCTTGGTAATTGAATTGAAGTGGGGTTTTAAGGCGCACCAACACATTACAGGTTATATGGCGCCTAACAGGCATGAAAATGCCAGGCTCATCTTCCATGTACATCGAGATAAAATATGGAAAATGGGCCTAGAACCTTCTCACCCTGAACTGCAGAGTTGCTGCAAATTCTATCGTAAAAACTCCATTTACGCTGGAGCAACGTTTATTGTTTTTCTGCCACTGCTCTTAGTGATGTGAGCGAGATGGCACCTGAAACAATGCAGGGGTCATGATGAAGACCTTTAATGAGCATGAACAAAAAATGACAAAATGAATATGAATGGGGGGGTCCTACCCCTCTGCATGTGACGGTGTGTTTGCAGTGGTTTTATTCTACCCCGGCAACCACACGGGGGGTTTTCTTGGTAAAGATAATCATTAAATAATGTCCGTTTAAAAGTAAAATTATGTACTTTTGATCTCAATTTTCAAAATGTTACACCCTGGGGGTGGCGCTTATTAGGAATTATACGGTATATCTGATTTGTTATTTCTGAAAATTGCTTACTAATAAAGGAGGAGTTTTAATCCAAAGTCACTTAAGGCAGTATACATTTCATTTTTTAAAGAAGAAATGTGTCCTCTTTTTTATCCAATTTCAATTCACAAATGTTCATTTTGAACAAAATGAGTGTTTACAACATCCAAGACCTGAACCCGAATCTACACAATAATGCCATTTCAAACAATTCACCATTTTCAAAATATTGCCGTAAATCAAGGAGGAGTTTGATTTAAAAAAGCGTACACATTGGCATTTTAAAAATGAATGCGTCCTGAATGCGTCCTATTTGTCATAACTGGTACCCTCTTGCATACCTTAGACTAATCGGGGAACCAACTGGTACCCTGTTGTATACCGCAGAGTAATCAGGGAACCAGTTTAATAGCCATTTGGCGGATAAATATATAGGTAGTTTTGAATCCAGAGTATTTATGAATATCAAATATATTACCTTAGTTAAAATGTTAAAACATTTCTAATATTTTCTAAAATATCTTAGAAACAGAGTTAAATGAATTACCCAACTTTCCAAAAACATAATGAAAAACAGCATCTTAGTAATTGAGTGAAATGAATTAACAAACTATAAATCAAACAAAAAAGGTCATTAAGATTACATTTATGAGTAGTATAAAAATATAAATAGTTATTTTTTTATTGATTTTATTTGTATTGTTTTCGGGGAATTCCAATTTTAGATTGTTCGTACAGCTGAATTTTCAATGGATAAAAACTTATTTTCTTGATATAATTCCTAACCTAAAATTGCTTTTTAATTGTTAAAATGCTTGATAACCTGATGAATACTAAAAAAAATAACAATATCTCACCCATAAAATGCTAGAAGGAATTAACAATTTCCACTGTCCAAAGCATACACTATTAAATAGGTCTTATTTATAACCATAAATAGTTATGCAGTTAATTATGTTGATATGACAAACACCACATGTTACTTCTTGAAACTAAACTCCTCCCTGGTCAAGTCAAGAAGGTATTGGCCAGATCTGATTGGTTAATCAAAGATTATCCTGTGATCTATGACAGGTGAGGTATGCATGGCCAGGGTCTTCCACTTAGTAGTTACCATATATCATATATGAGAAAGATCTGATAAGCTGTTATTTGGCATTTACAACATGTTTACATGGGATTAATCTGTTCCAACAAAATAATGAAAAAATCAACTTGGCTGGATATATTAAAGAATACTGAAAAGGTACTGAAATAAAACAAATGGCAGATCATATTTTTGCTTTAAATGTGTCAAATGTAGTATTTATAACTGTTCATGTTAAGTTAGAAAAGCATTATGGTGCCAGACAGGGATGAACATGCCAGGCTCATCCTCCATTTACATCTAGATATAAATATGGAGAATCGGCCTAGAACCTTCTAATCTGCAGAACTGCAGAGTTGCTGCAAATTCTATTGTAGACACTCCATTTACGATGGAGCCACGTTTCCACATTTGCACATATATACGTTGTCATGAAGACCTTGAATGAGCATGAAAAATTGATAAATAATGACAAAATGTACATGAAGTGGGTATGTAAACCGGGCTTTCCCATGTGGGCTTTCCCATGTATCAGAATGTACCCTCAGAGCCTGTTAAAGAACCATAGAAATCTATTCAATAGTAACTAGGAGTAGGACTGGTTCCTGGATTCGTACATATCCGTCCCCTGTATCTGGGGCAGCTCTAAATGACCTTTAATGTGCTGATGAGAAGTTAAACAACATGCAACTCAATTCAAATTGAAGTGTTAAAAACCATACATGTAGATAAAATTAAATCCCAGTATTTTACATTCAAATAATCTATTTTTAATCAAGCTTCATTTCATAATTTACTACATAATTATATATAGAAGATGAGGTTTATATTATAAATCAAGTCGACTATTTATAAAACTTTGTTATTTAATATATGCAAGTTTTATCCAGAATATATTTTCATTTCTTTATTGCATTTGCCTATTTTATGGGATTTCATGTGCATGCTGCATCTTTCAAAAATGGAATAGTAAATAGTTTACTCTTATATTGAAGGAGTGCTAATAATTTATTAATTATGAGCATAATAGTAAAAAAAAAAAAACATGAAAGGAGAAACCTGGAAATTGCTGAACTATTCTCAATCTGTGTAATTTATTTAAATTAAATTTTTTAATCAACTGATGCTTTCTGGCATTATGTTGTGTATTGTCTACCATAATTCCTTTCTTAATGCCTACCATAAATTATCTTTAATAAAGTTGTATATTCTAACATAAAACTATATATTTTCTGCAAAACAGAGTAATTTGCTTGGTTTCTAAATGATTTTATCAACAATTAAATTAGTTTTGAGAAAATAAAGTTTCGACTTCTTCGTTTTATCAATGCATATGTACAATCATTATTATGTTGCATTGGGTGCAATATCAAAAATAAATAATGGAAAAAGACCACTATGAATTAATTTAAAAAAAAGGATAATGACAAACTGTAATAAAACTAAAGATCACTCAATTATAATCATGTTGTTGTTCCTAACTGTTTTAATTTATCAAGTTTATTGTTATAAGGCCACCATTAAAAAATTGTTTGTTTGCAGTTTCCGACACATGGCTTTTAGGGGTGGGTCGGTAGGTAGGGATAAATTTGTTTTTTTTTAAACATTTTTATTATTAACGTATGCTCATCGACGGCATGCAAATATCGTGTGCTTCACTAGTATTATCCATAGAGTTTTTTTTTAAAAGGGTTTAGTTAAATATTAACAGAACATGCAAGAAAAATGAAAAAATAATTGTTTGGGTCGGCGGATTTGCCGTTGGTCGGTCGCAAACTGCAAACAAACAATATTTTAATTTAGGCCTAACCATGTTGTTGTTCCTAATTGTTTTACTTTATCAAGTTTATCGGTATTAAGTAAATAGATAAATTCTGTATTAACCAGTACAACCAGGGAGTAAGTATACAGGGAGGAGACACGGATTCATAAACACTCTAGTTTATCAATTAATGTTGTCGCGCTAGAACACCGCCATTTACCATTTTATAGATACATGTAAATTGATCGTAAGCGTGTATACGTTACATTTGAAAAGTTAAAATTTCAACCAACATCTCAAAATAGGCAGTTTTTATAGTCTCTTTTTTACTGCTTTCTGTTATAATCAACATCACGAAATTACGTTCTTGACAAGGATAAACATATATGTCTACTATTCATTTTTTGTTATTATTAATGCCTAATATAACCCGTACTTCGTATTTCGTTTGCAACAGCTAAACAACATTTTTAATTTAAAAAATTCAAAATTTCAGCTGATATCTCAAAAGAGGCATTTTCATCACCTCTTTTTAGGCTTTGTCTTATAATCACCACCGTGAAATTACCTTCTTGACAAAGATAAATATTTATTGTAAACATTTTCATCGGTGAAAGATTGGGATTTCTCAGTGAATTGAATTGGGGTTTTAAGGCGCACCAACACATGAAAAGGTTATATGGCGCCTAAAAGGCATGAACATGCCAGGCTCATCTTCCATGTACATTGAGATAAAATATGGAAAATGGGCCTAGAACCTTCTCACCCTGAACTGCAGAGTTGCTGCAAATTCTATCGTAGAAACTCCATTTACGCTGGAGCCACGTTATTGTTTTTCTGCCACTGCTCTTTTGATGCGAGAGAGATAGCACCTGAAACAATGCAGGGATCATGATGAAGACCTTTAATGAACATGAACAAAAAATGATAAAATGAACATGAATTTGGGGGGATTCTACCCCTCTCCCTCCAAAGGGATCTGCAGTGGCCGTATTCTTTGCCCCGTGACCAAACGGGGCCCCCGGCAACCACACGGGGCTATAATATTCATAATAGCTAAATATTATTGACTAACACCGAACACAAAAGTAACTAACTGTGACACTGAGTTATGACGTCATTAAAGTGGTGCTGACGTCGACGTCATCTGCCGATAGCGTTCAATAAAACGCTATCAATAAAGCGAAGAATTTCGGTTAAAATCATGCACAGATGACTTAAAATGATTATTTAACTGCTGTGTTCGATTATAGGGAAATCCATCACCATCACTCGATGGTAGACGTGTTTTGTTCGGTGTTTTTTTCACTTGTAACCGGAGGCCCCGGGTTCAATCCTACGTGGTGCCACTGAGTTTCGTCGGTGTGTTCTTGGGCAAGACACTTGCCCTTAGCCTCGTCCGTCGTATGGGGACGTAAACCAGGTGGTCCCGTGTATCGGTCTATCCTCCAAGCAAGTTAAAGAACCATAGGAATCTATTCGATAATAAGAGTAGGGCACGGTTCTTGGATTCCTATGTATCATTTCCCTCTCTCTGGGGTGGCTCTAAATAACCTTTACTGTGTTGATGAGCCGTTTAACAACTTACAATTTCATACGTCTACCATCTCCTACCATTTCCCTATAATGGATCCCAGCAGTTAAATAATCTCTATGTTTACTATTCACTTTTTGTTATTATAATATAACCCGTAGTCTCGTATCTCGTTCGCAATAGTTTACACTGTTAACCATGACAGAGCAGGGGCGTTCCTGGGGCTAATTTAGGTATAAGCACCATCGAGTTTTGGATTCACAAATGTGCCTTACCCCCATATACCTTCAGTTTTTATTGCATATTTCGCATTTTTAGCCATTTTTATATTTTTGCTTCTTTAATAGCCTGTACGCACGTGCGTATGCCCAGATACGCCCCTGCAGAGGATCCGCCTTTTGGATTTCTTCAATTATGAAAGCTGAAGGTAATTTTTAAATAAAACGAACACATGGCAATCTTGATTTTGTTTAATTGCAAGATAGTTTTTTCTGCATTTATCTAACTTGCATATTTGCTGTTAGTTGAATAGTTTTTGCAAAATTTTGATTATTTTCAACCACTAATACATTTCAAACTTTGGTATAATAATATTAATTGAAATGTAAACACTTTGGTAAAATAAGAAAATTTGCATTACCTTTTATTTGAAAGTAAATTATCAATATTATTGGATTAACAAACTATGGTTACGGTAGTACCTTTAAAAGTCAAGGCACATTATAATCAAAAACTAAGTATTAAAATATACAAAAAGATATAAAATATATACTTGCATCAGGTAATCTATTTAATAATATTTTATTCAAGTTTTATATATATAATATAATTCAAGTTTTTTTTTACTGCCTTTATATCCTCTGCTGTATTAAATACAGTTGTGTCTTATCAATTACCCTTTTTGAACCCCTTCAAGGCCTGTTGTAACACCAAAAGTGTGCCATGAATTTTATAACTAATAAGCTGATTACATAACAGGGACACACCATAAACCACTAATTGAGCAGCACCAAGTGCCAGTGATTGACAGCATGGGGTATTGAATCATATGCCACTGGTGAGGTCATGCTGGAATGAAAATTGATATATAGGGCCCTGGGTCATATCTTTACAGCAATTACAGATATTAAATTGACTGCATTCAGCAGCTGAGACTAATTGTTTATTTTAATTAAAAAAATATATAAAAAAAGAAAGGAAAAAAACACACATCAATAATCTTTTTCTTCAAAAAGAACAGAAATGTGAAACATAGTTGAATCTAACACTTTGAGGAATTCAAAATGATTTAGTATGTGCACAAATCCTGTATTGGTCTCTAAAATAAATAAAAACATTTTTTAAAAATCTCAGTCTTTATTAGTGGATTTCTAATAACAAGTTTAAAAATTAGCAGCATATAACCTGAACATTATTTCACCACTATAGTAAGCTACAACAGGGAGTAAGTATACGGGGAGGAGAAACGGGTTCATAGACGCTCTAGTTTATCGATTTATGTTGTCCGCTAAAACGCCGCCATTAACTATTTACTATTTTATCGATACAGGTAAATCGATTGTAAGCGCGTTGCATGTGAAAAAGTTAAACTTTCAGCCAACATCTCAAATTAGGCAGTTTTTACAGCCTCTTTTTTAAGGCTTTCTATAATAATAGACATCACGAAATTACCTTCTTGACAAAGATAAACATGTCTACTATTCACTTTTTGTTATTATTAATGCCTAGTATAATCCATACTTCATATCTCGTTTGCAATAGCTCCAGACCATTTTTAATTTGACAAATTAAAAATTTCAGCTGATATCTCAAAAGGCACATTTTCATCACCTCGTTTTAGGCTTTGTCTTATAATCACCACCTTGAAATTACCTTCTTGACAAAGATAAATATGCCTACTATTCACTTTTTGTTATTATTAATGCCTAAATAACCCGTAGTCTCGTATCTCGCTTGCAATAGCTACATGTATTCCCCGTCACCATCTTTTATTTGGTGCAGCAGAGCCCCAGATAAGAATTGGTTTGATTTGCTTAAATACCCACCTATATTTTTGTCAATTGGGTATTTTAAAATACAACTGATTAAAAAAAAGTAATTCACTCATCAAATGTTTCGTTAATTGGGTATCAACACAAAATAGTACAAATAGGTACTTACAATAGTGTACTTTTCAGATATTTATGTTGTGTGTTGTATGAGTCTCTGTTGTGGCTTCTATTTCACATGAATTTTTACCAACACATGAGAGGTTATATGGCGCATAACAGGCATGAACCATCGAGATAAAACATGGGAAATGGGCCTAGAACCTTTTCACCCTGAACTGCAGAGTTGCTGAAAATTCTATCATAGAAACTCCATTTACGCTGGAAACATAAACTGTAACTTCTAACTATGTTTTAACTGATTGTTTTATTTTCGCTGAATAGTTCACGATTCAGATTTATTCATCATCATCATTACTGACGACAATTAGCCACGGATATTTAGTTTTCCAGTCTCTAACGGTTTTAGTAACTACACGATTGGCGTCGGCTTTGTTACTGATGACAAAGTATTGTTTAATACATTGTGAACAATTGGAATTGACGGGTGAATACATATATCGATTAATTCCTCTATAATTCCCGAAACAACCCCGTCACCATCTAATGGTTTGGGAATTCCAAAATACCCTACAATTTTGTTTTGCTATGTATTTATACTTGCCTTTCTACAACCTCTTTTGACGGATGCCATTTTACACAAACGCTTGAAAATTACCAAGCCACATAGTGATCTAGACTTTATTTTATATTGGATTGGTTTACGAAATTACTATTTGTTCTATAGCGACATACTGTTAAATACTCCAGTAACTTCTACTAGACGGGTTCGCTAATTAACCGGGAGAATACAGAATGACGAAGATTTGTTTACATTCTACGAAAGTCAGAGACAACGTGCGATTACAATAATGGAAAACAGTTTGTACGCACACATTTTTTAAATAATTGCTTAAATGGGATTTCATATGCTTTTTGGTACGCTTGATTTTAATTTCAATTTGGTTTTCCATTGTTTTAATTGGGTAATTACGCAAATACGCAGCTGATCTGGGGCTCTGGTGTAGAGTGGCGCCATCTTTGTTATACGGAACCGTCTGGTAAAATGTGCTTTTATACATGCAAACAAATACACGCTCTGTATCAGAGGACACAATGTGAATAAATAGTACTTATGTTTACATTGCGCACCTTTGTTGAGTTTGTAAGTGTAATAATTTATGAGAATTTGCTGTTTTTCACACACGCACGAAACAACCAGTAGTCATTTTCACGCAGTAGTGAAACACACGCGCGACAACATAAAACGGCAAAACGATCCGCTTCTCCTCCCCGTATACTTAATACTCCCTGGCTACAATAAGTACATAATGTGTACTCACAGACACTGTAGTAGCTGACAGGTAGTATGTGGATATTTTATTGTTATTCAAATAAAGAAAGCGCCATAGTATCTAACAACACATTTAGTAAATTATGATCTGCAACCTGTCCCCATACACTGTCACAGGCAACTGGCATTAAGATTTATTCCCTTCCACGCAGACATTCGTCGGCAGCCATATTGATCTGGTACCCTTCCCCTACTGCGCTCGCTATTATCTCTTCGAGCGCAGGGGGTTATGGGTACCAGACCAATATGGAGCCATATTGAAACCAAATTTGACGGTTGTAAACAAAAGAGAACATGTAGCTTCCATTGAATTAACTGGTAAGAAAATAATTAGCATTCATTATCTGCGGTGACGACTAAATGATTCTTGGTCAAGTTTCGTACGCAACTGCCGTTAGAGTTGTTGTTTACAGAGTGACTGTGTTTAGGCACGGGGTCTTCCGACTAAAGATTTGGACCAGTTTTTCAACGTTTCGATGACGATTTCTCAACGTTTCGATGACGATTTCTCATTACTGTATTGAGCGATATTAAAATATATACCAATGTTTGACACCTTGAACACTTGGTTATAGGAGGCATGTAGAGTTAAATGATTTGCTCTTTTAATTAAAACAATTTTCAGCATAGACTGAGCTTAGTGAGAATGACCTGGTATTTACCGACAAAGCACATGAGCCGGACCCCTATGGTCGATATGTGTAACCCTTGATGTTACAGCGAAAACCAATGACAATAAAATATCTGCATCTAATTACAATTTATAATTTAATTTAGCAGACTGATTATAGCCAAAATAAGCTGTATCTGCAAAAAAAGTATTCATACAAACTATGTAAGTATTATACATTACCTGTATTGTTAGCTCCAAAACAGAAACTATTGAGATAAAATTGTCACGTCATTGAAAAACGAACATTATCCAAAATGTATGTAAAAAGATCAGTTTCGTTGAATTCCTTTAATAGGGAATTATTAACATCAGCCGATTAAACACTGCACTAATAACAAATAAATGCTAAAGCAAATATGTGCTTGACTAAAATATATTTTTTTGAAAAATAATCTTGAAAATGTTAAGTTCTAAGAATCATATATTGCAGATAAAAAAATGTACTTTTCACTGCCAAAATGGTCATAAATGGTACCCGGTTTTACAATGAGAATTGTTATAGGAATGAGAAGAAGCTATTTGTTTTTATGCTTGCACAGACGTTGAAAAAAAGGTATTTATTGACAATACTATAATTGCAAATTTCCCAAAATTGGTAAAAAGGCCTGCAATAGCCTGAATAAAGGAAAATGTACGGGTTTTCATTGACTAGCATGGTGTTCTGTGGTATGACAGTACTGAAACGGTTTGACGAACAAAAAAACGAAACTGTAAACAATACTGAATAGAAGAAAAGGGAAACTCAAATGCTTTCTGTGACCCTTCTACTAAGTTGTTATGTTATAAATGTTATAACATTTTACGTAAAAATGTCAGAATCAAGGTATGCACATATTGTGTATTTCGTATTTGTTAGTAACTGTTATAAGATTCAATGATTGACCATTTCTAGAAACAATAATGTACAACAGACTCCAGGGGCGTATCTTGGCCTTTTTGGCGGCATAGGCCCGCAGTTAAAGTTATTATGTTAATGGGTCAGGGGAGATGCACCCCCAACACACAACCCCATTTTTTTTAATGTTATTAGGTGCGTGATGACGTATATTTTAGACTTTAAGAAGGGCAAAGATAACTAAACAAATATATATGAAAATAATATATTCTGGTTACTACGCTGCCTATAGGGGGCACTCCACAGTTTAATGTACATTTCTCAATCTTCAAACCCATGACAAGCTCTTAGCCTGAATCCTTGAGCAAAAAAAAATCACATCATCATTGTGTCATACATTTCTGAGAAGACAATAAAATTACCCATGTTTCCATACCAAATAAAAGTATCAAAAAGCATTTTCTGTACAACTTAAGTCCCATTTCTTTAAGATTACCCCACCCCTTAAAACATGCTAAAAATGCAATTTTAGCAATATTTCAAATGTCAATAAATGAAAATAAAAAATTTTCCTACACATATCAAGGTCATGTCATCACTCATAATGCTCTTGCATATCAGGAAATGCTAAATTTTACATACCTAGTCCGGCATTTTAAAAAGTTATTCCACACTGATCTCTTCGTCAGTGAAAATCAACCATTTTAACTACTTTTAGGAAGTTTTTGATTGGTTCACATTTTTCTATTTATAGCCTCCAAAAAACCCAAAGAATGCATATTCCAATACACCAAAATAAACTTAGAAGTAATCAAAACTGAAAAAAACATCAAACATATGCTTCAAAATTATTATAAAGACCATCCATGGACCTAAAAGATGCTTAGTTGATTTCTTTCTGATTTACACCATGGACATTCATGCGAAACTGAGGACTGCCCCCTATACAGTCGCCACACTCCCCCATCCCACCACCCCACCCCCCGAATTTTATTGCATTTTTTGGAATTAATTTTTCTATTTCTGAAAATTATGCGTAGGCCCGGGCCTACAGGGCCTATGCAAAGCTACGCCAATGGACTCATCAGACTAAAAAATAATGTCATTTATGAATTTTATTGCCTTCAAGGTAATTGGAAACTGCATTTATGGAGAATAGGGGTGATGAATTTTAAAGAAAAGAAAATTGTCAACATGTCATGTTTACATTATTTTGATGAACTATCCTTTTATTTATGATAAATATAGACTACTATCTTTTTAATTATTTTATTATAAAGTCATCAACTCTATTTATAAATTAATTATCATAATTTATGCATACTGTCATGAGAACGGGAGTATTTTGAAGGTAATTGAATTGAATTGAATGTTGTTTAACGGCTCATCAACACAGTATAGGTTATTCAGAGCCGCCCCATAGAGAGGGGAAGGATACAAGGAATCCGGGAACCTGCCATATACTCTTATTATCTAATAGATTCCTATGGTTCTTTAACATGCTCGGAGGATAGACCGATACACAAGACCGCCCCGTTTACATCCCCATCCGACGGACGGGGCTAGGCGAAAGTGTCTTGCCCAAGAACACACCGACGAAACTCAGTGGCATCTCGGAGGATTAAAGCCGGGGCCTCCGGTTACAAATCCGCCGCGCTACCAACTGCGCCATGCCAGCCCCCTTTATTTCGAAGGTTACAAACAAAGAAAATGTCTGTTATTTTTCTCTTTGGTGAGTTTTATGCATACGTCATGTTGTGTGGTGTAAAAAAAAAGAGAAAGAAAAATGGTTTCCGCCCAATACTGAACTTCCGTGAGTTAGGATTGAGAAATTGAAGCAACTTGGTGAGTGGGTTATATGGAAAGAAATATTAAAAAAAATGTCGCGGGTAGCTTAGGGAAATCCTGGTTTAAGTTGAATTTCCATCTTTCTTGTTTCTTCAATAAAATCAGACTTGGCCTTAGGTTATCTTCAGACGTATTCCAGCTCATTTATACTAAGGTATTTTGCATTGTCTTTTTACAGAAGTACCTGTCCAAGGAGGATTTGATTGATGCTTTGACTGTTATATGAAGGACATGGTACGTTATTAAGTACTTGGATTAAAATCCATCTCCCATGATGCAAATAAGTGATATATTTTACTGGTATGTCATTTTATATGTACAGTAAAATGAGAATCGAACCCATACCAGACACTTTGGGTAAACCTGAGGTGACTGGTACCTTAGGTTCACCATCATACATAACAGACAAATTCAATAACCTATAAGCAAACTCATAACTGGCCATAACAAAAAAAAATGTTTGACCTATGTTTATGAAACTTCACATACATACCGTATTGTTCCTTTTTAACGCCCCCGGGGGCGTTACATTTTTCAAAAGTGGGGCGTTTATTAGAGTGTAAACTGATCATTCATTGACCCTTATGTAACTCTATTATAACTCTAAAACCCTTAGTGCACTATACTTGGATAAAAGTTTTTGTGGATATATTAGTTGTGTTATGCGGATTAATACCACTTTTAAAGGTAAGGTTTTTCACTTTATGCACAGTGGGTGGAGGTGTTTACTCACGGTGCCTGGGGGGAGGGGCATATATTAGGGAGGGGGCGTTAAAAAGGAACAATATGGTATACGTAGTAACTTCACATACTTATACGCAGTACCCCAAAAACTAGGGGTGCAATGATTAATCGTGATACGATTATAGCGCGACTTTCTTTCACACGTATCATATTGTGGGGACTGTATCGTAATAAGATAACGATACACAGTTAAGCATTGCCTTGCTCTTATTGACAAAAATAACCTCGCTGATAATTGTAGAAATTATATTTTTTTGGTTAGTACTCTACTGGTGTGTCACTTGAGGGGACCAGAGGTTTGCCCCCATCAGTCAGTCAGTCTTTCAGTCCGTCCCACAAATATGGATCATGAAAAGTATTTAAGATATTTTTATGAAACTTGACATGTTGGTAGAGGGCAATGAGGGGAATATACCAAATATTTTTTTTATTGTTTATTTTGTTGATCTGACAGAAATATGGTTACTATGGCAATGGATATAGTAAAAATACACAAAATATGTATCATTTTATAACAAAAGAAATGCTTTAAAAGATAATGAAAATTTGTGTGTAGGTAAGAGGGAGAACTTTAGGAGATCATGCAGATCTTTTTTTTTCATTAAGTAAACAATTGTGGTTGCTGTGGCAACAGAAATTGTAAAAATTAAACAAAAAATATTGAAAATGGTTTCCGCACAATATCTTTAGTTTGGAATGAGATATTTGAATGAATTTGTATGAGATTTGGGTCACTGGAGTCAAGGAAACTGTTACTAAAAATAGAAGAATGGTGTCCGCTAAATAACTTTATTTAGTAATGACCTGAAATTTGCCGAAACTTGGTGTGTAGGTACAGTACAGCTCACGCGAAACCCACACTTTACTCTGAGGAATTACAAATCGCGTATTTACGCAGAGTTTTGATGATAAAACTACTCAGAGTGGAAATCACTTACGCGATACTTATGCCATGATACTTCGCGTAGATAAACTCGGGAGTTCGCGGAGTCGATACTGCCCAGGTAAAGGGTGCAAATTTTTCTAATTACAGTCATTTTAATGCATATTTATTTAATAACTTCAAATAAATCGAAGCAGAAGACAATTCATAACTTTCACATCCGGTCAACTTCTGGTAGGTTAAGATATTCAGTAGGTTTACTCGGACTTTTTTCTCAATCTCTATATGGAAAATGAAAATATTACACCATGATTTAAATTAAATGTACCTATATTGGTGTTTTAAAATCAGACAACACAAAAAGAAGATACATATATGTACACCAAAAACAAAGTTTTTAATATAACTATCGATACAAACTAGTTTTTTAAAGGGCTAAAATCAGTTGAGCACCAGCGATATACAGTTTACACCCTACCCGAAAGTGGAGGTCTTATTTTATTGATCACTGATTGGTCAGATTATTTTGATGATGTCATGTGAAAGTTATGAATTTTACTTTTGTTTTTGGAAAAGCAGATGTGGAAAAGTTTGAATGCCCGGATTATGTATACTGGGTCACGATAGTTATAATGAGCGGTTCCTATTACCGACTTCGCGACGACTGCAATTAGTAATTATTATACTGGAAATTATAATTTTATTTTTATTAATCGTTATTTGTAACAAATTTATTCTGCTGTTTATTATTTTGTTGAGTTCTTGAGTCAGAGATAATCAGAAAAAATTGTAAAGAATTCCGGGTCATAAACCCGTTGTTAGTGCCGCCTTGTTAAAAGGTACATACATGGCCAAGAATTATGGGTACTTATTTCGGTTGAAGAAGTGTGACTTTTGGACAACAGAAACGAACAAAACTTGTGATTAATGTATTAAAATTTTAAAATACGTATTTGTTTCGAAATTTATTCAGTGTATTTATCAGTCTTGCACAGAAAAGATGCACTCGGCGTCTCATTGTTTGTACTTATACTGGCGATTGGCTTTTTCAAGCGCGCTGTCGAAAAAATTTGCTTTTCTCCCAGTAATAAACCACCACAGGTGAGCACTCATGGTTAATTGGATTCTATATACGCGGAGTAACTTGGAGTGCGAATGACTGACAATGGCATACTTTCGCCGCGTGGATTTACCGAGTACCAGTCACTCCGCGTAGATCCGCGTTGCACTCGATATGACCAAACTCGACGAATCGAGTAAAGTGTGGGTTTTGCCTGATCTGTACTGTTTATATGAAAGGCAAGTTTGGGATTGCATTTGGTTAAAGGCAGAATATGCTTATTTACACATAAACTTAAACATCTGATGAAGCACTTACAAATTGGAGAATTACGCTAACAAATAAACTGACTAAAATTAAACTGTACACACTAATACATATTTGTGCTCTAATTACACTGTATCCCCTATATGCTGCGCCGACGCTAAGCACAACACAGGAAGTGTGCAGATCCAAATGGTTTATAGCACAGGTAATGTTTATGTAAACACAATAGTTAAAAGTAGTTTTTATTAACGGCTGGATTCATAGTGGGATTTAATGCAAATTTGACGGTAATATTATACACAAATACTTGATACAAAGTCTCTATCGTCTCTTAAGGTTAACAATAAGCATATTCTGACTTTAACTGTGGTCCTTGAATGCTACATTTCCGGTTCTACTTTGCTCACAGACTGTTCATGAACATAAGATCAGTTTACAGAGAACTCAAAATATAATAAATTTATTGTATTTCAGGTTTGCTCCATGTTCTCCGGTTACAGATAAATAGTGCAAACAAATCTACGGAGGCAATATATTCCAACCACATGGACACATGAGGTATTCCAACCACATAGAGATGCACACGATATTAAGCTATAGAGATTTTATGAGATATATTCCCACATAAAAGCACACACGATATTTCCAACCACATACTTTAAGAATGAAAATATTCTTACTACAGAGATATTTCAACCACGAAACATATTCAAACCACATAATTACAGAAACGTGTGATATTCTAGCAACAGAAAGACGGCATGGAGATGTGGGATAACCACATGGAGATGTGATGTAGTCCAACCATGAAGAGACCTGACATATTCCATCCACATAGATACTTTTGATGTTTCAACCTTTGGAGACTTGTGATGACAATGTTGAATAATGTTTTATACATATGTGCTATGCCAGCCCCATAGCTGTAGATTAGATTGCGGTATTCCAAGCACGTAGACTAGGCACATGATGTATTAATTCCAGCAATATAGCAAAAAGTGATAGTCGTGCCACAAGAGAACCGATATTCCAACCACATAGATGCCTGATATATTCCAACCGCATATAGACAAGATATGTTCCAACTACATTCATATTTGTGATAGGCCAGCTATATAGAGACATGATAATACAATTCTGTTGCATGAAGTCAAGAGTTATTTGAACCGCATAGAGATCTGATATAATACAACCACATGGAGACAAGAGAAAAATATTCCAACCACTCAAGCCACTAGCATAGACATGATAATATATATTTCCATTACAACGAGACAATATGGGTTTATCGAACCACATAGAAACCCAGTGTATTAACAACCACATGGAGACATATTCCAACCACATATTCCAACCACATTGGAGACCAGGGATATTTAAACCACAGACATGAGATAAGCCAGCAGCATAACGACATGATAATATATTTCCAATACATGGATACAGTCTGTGTTATTCGAACCACTAATAGGGCTGTTGTATTCCAACCACAGAGAGATATATATTAAAACCACATTCCACCCTTATTGAGATGAGAGATATTCCAACAACAGAGACTTAAGATAAGTCACCACCACAGAGACATGATCATATGTTTCCAATACATGAAGTCAATCTGTGTTGTTCAAACGACATATAGACCCGACCACAACCATAAATTGTTTAGTTAACCAAGAATAATTTTCAAATGCATTTTGATGACAGCATAGTATCGGACCAGTAACAGCAGAGTTACGAACCTTGATTTAGTTCAATATGCTATATTTTGCCTCGTTAAGACGATAGGGCCTTCATTTTTCATCCTATCTTTACCAAACTTTACCACATTGTTAATATAAATGAAAGCTCGGACAAGGTCGAAAACCAGCCATATCGACCTAAATTATTTTTAAATATATCTGTTGGTTTCATATTGCTCCAAGGTCAAGGTTGTATTGGACCAGTCGGACCAGTAACAGGAATTATGGCTCTTGAGTTAGTTAAAAATGCTATATTTTGCCTTGTTAATACGGTAGGGTCTTCATTTTTCATCTGATCTTTGTCAAATTTTACCAGATTCTTTAGTTATGGCCCTTGAGTTAGTTAAAAAGCTGTTTTTTGCCCAAAACTTTCAAAAAAACGTAAATGGCAGTCACTCGTCACTCGTTTCATTGATGGTATAAGAGCCATGTTAGCCAGTAGAGCGTATGTATACAGGCCCTCTTGGGCCTCTTGTGTTGTTTTTTTGTGTTTTTTAGCACTACTGGCCAAGGGCTAGAAGAGCTTATGGGATGGTGTGTTGTCCGTTTTCCGTCGTCCGTCTTCCGTCGTCTGTTAACTTTTCTTCAAACGACTTCTCCTCAGAAACCGCTTGGCTAATTTTGACCAAACTTCACATGGATGATCCTTAGATGAATGCTTTTTAGATTTGTTAAAATTAGGTCTGCGCTACATCCAAGGTGGCTGCCATTACCATATATGTTCGAAACCTTAAAATCTTCTTCTCCAGAACCGCTGGACAGATTTCAACAGTTTTTCTTTTAAAATGATCGCCAACGCCTAGACTATCAAATTTGTTCAAATAAAGTCTCCGGGGTCAAAAATGGCCGTGCCCTGGGGGTCCAAAGTTTGTATATTGAGGTTTTGCATGTTTTGAAAAAACTTTAAAAAATCTTCTCTAAAACCACAAGGCACAGAGCTCTTATGTATTACATGTAGCATCAGCTTATGGTCCTCTACTAAGTTTGTTCAAATGGTGACCCTGGGGGTCAAATTTGTCCCCGCCCCAGGGGTCACAGTTTTAAATAGACTTATATAGGATTTTTTTTTAAAAAAATCTTCTTCTCAGAAACTACAACAGCCAGAGGTTTGATATTTTACATTTACTATAAGCTTATGGTCCTTTACCAAGTTTGTTCAAATGGTGACCCGAGGGTCAAATTTTTACATAGACATGTATAGGGAAAAACTTAAAAAATTCTTCTCAGGAACCACATGGCACAGAGCTCTCATGTATTACATGTAGCATCAGCTTATGGTCCTGTACCAAGTTTGTTCAAATGGTGACCCTGGTGTCAAATTTGGACGCGCCCCGGGGGTAATAGTTTTTTTTTTTTTTTAAATTTCTTTTTTTTTTTTTTTTTTTTTATTTTTTTTTTTTTTTGATAGATTTGAATTATGTTTTTGAATTTTTTTTCATTATCTTTTTAATTACTTGACACTAACTTCAAAATTTCTTGTCGGCTCTACTCATCTTAAATGCCTTGTTGAATTTCGACGAAACTTGGCAGGAAGCATAGGTAAGATGTCTAGTTGTGCATATCACGCTTTTGTTCCAGTTCGCTGATTTTTGACTGAGTTATGGCCCTTTGACATTTTTATTTTTAAATTTCTTGTCGGCGCAACTCCACTTAAACGGCTTGCTGGATTTCTACGAAATTTGGCAGGAAGCCTCCGTATGATGTCTAGTTTATCAATGAAACCTTGGACAATTTCGAAAACCAGCTAGATCTTGTTAGTAATAACAGAGTTATGGCCCTTGATTTGTTGAAAAATGCTATATTGTATTTTCC
The DNA here is from genome assembly GCA_037043455.1 of Cyrtodaria siliqua. Taxonomy (NCBI): domain Eukaryota; kingdom Metazoa; phylum Mollusca; class Bivalvia; order Adapedonta; family Hiatellidae; genus Cyrtodaria; species Cyrtodaria siliqua. Next base: position 313,009 of record JAWPHD010000031.1, read on the forward strand.
TTTGTTAAATCTATAGGAGAAGAGAGCTATATCTAGCTATACCTATCTAAATCTATAAGAGCTGTTTTACCCAGTAGAGCGTCCACAGGCCCTCTTGAGCCTCTTGTTTTGGTTTGATATTATGACTTGTACTTATTTGGAAGATTTGTTTTCTTTTTCATTTCCTTTAAAATTATTTAGAGAATTTTCCCAGTCAAAAAATGGGAGAATTTTCCCAAAACAATTTGGGAAAATTTTCCCAATAACATTTGGGAAAATTTTCCCAAAAACAATTTGGGAGAATTTTCCCATTTTATTTTGGGAAAGATTTTATTTCATTAAATTATAAACATAATGGCATATTTAATTGTCAACACTGCAATGGAAGATGTTTCCAAGCTTTGAAGTGTTGTTTTAGTTATTAAGAAATAACTCATTTTCCCATGGGAAAATTTTCCCAAATTACAATATTGGGAAAATATTCCCATGGGAAAATATCAAAGTGCTCGTATCGCTGTAAAACTTCATCATAGACACTAAATATGAAAGCCGCATACTATTTTGACATTATATTGCAAGATAAATACTTTCTGTTTTTCCCATGGGAAAACTGCCCAAGTCATTTCCCATGGGAATATATTGTCCCATGGGAAAGACCCTTTCCCATGGGAAAAAAGCTTTTCCCATGGGAAAATAGGCTTTTCCCATGGGAAAGGTCAACTTCGCGTCAAATTTCTCGGAAAAAATTAAAGTGTCACCAATGAAATAGAATATAATTTTACAATCATTTGATATGTGCTTTCATATGATATAGTCGAAAGCGCCCTAGCTCATTCGGAATTACTTGCTGTTTTTGCCAAAAACCGGCGCGGCAAAAAAAAACCGGCGGCTGTTATATACAGTCATGTACATGTACTTCACAACAAACATTTGCCAACGGCGGAAGATATCTCTCAAATGTACAGGGTAGGTGTGTTGTAATTCCATTCAAACTCATGTTTGCAAATGGAGTATGCTTTCAATGCTTTTCACACATTCATAATAATTTAATTCAAATGTTTAGTTTATAAAATGGCAGATTCAGTATTAATATTGTTGTTCATTTAAAGGATTGTTTTCACGACGTATGCAACAAACGGTGGTTATATTACCGTTTTCGACAGAGAAAACAATAATACACAGCTGAAGACCAACATGATCGGCAAGACGTTGCTCTATACATATGAGTTTCATTTCGATACGGTAGAACCAGAACAATGCAAACTGGATTCTTCTTGTTCTCAAGACCCCCTTACCACACCTGATATCTTGACAAATGTAAGTGCTATTTCACAAACGTTACTCTATATATAGGTTTGATTATATTCAACAGGAGAACTAGCAATATGACTGACGGTCCTTTACATAGGCCACATTCCCTCCCGGTCACACATCAGATTTAGACTGTCAAGTCTACAGGATGTGTTGCTAGACAATAGTACATGTATATCGAAAAGACACTTGCAACGATAATGATCTATTTTAAAGCACCAACGAATAGAACTGATGATACCAAAGGATCAGTAGGTTATAACACTACTGATTTGTTGTCGGAGCGACCTTTTAGAGCCGCCACACAGCACCTAAAAACGCTAGTGAGAATGTCAATAAATACCGAAACAGTGATATACATCATCATCTATGTGTTATACTTACATGCCTATTAATCCTTTGTTAGAGAATATAACCTGAATTTCCCAGTTTCACTGACAGGACAATTGGGTAAGAGTTGGGTTTGGTGCACCCTCGAAACTGGTTTAATCCGCCCCATCCCTTCACCCACAGCGGCGGCCTTTTTGCCACTTAACGTTCCAGGAAGGTAGCTCTATTGTCAAACCGTTTGTGTTGGTGATGTCATATGCTTTGCTTTTTATTAACATTGCAATTGTTTGTTTTTTTATAATGAGTGTTTAATGAGTGTTTAATGAGTGTTTTCTCATGACTGTGTCCTGTGAAAGCTATATATGGAGCGATGTTGTCGAGTGGTAGCGCGTTGGACCTATGATCGAAAAGTCGTGGATTCGATCCTCGCCATTACCATTTGTGTTGTATCCCTGTGCAAGACACATAAACTGTCTTAGTATTTGCTTAGTACTGGTTCTACCCAGGAAGACATCGAGAGTGCTTCAAATAAGTTCATAGAGCTTTCGTTACAATCGATGTAAAATAAATAAGTTTAAACTAAAGCTATATATCCTGTTTTGACTGTGTCCTGTGAAAGCTATATATCCTGTTTTGACTGTGTTCTGTAAAAGCTATATATCCTGTTTTGACTGTGTCCTGTGAAAGCTATATATCCTGTTTTGACTGTTTCCTGTGAAAGCTATATATCCTGTTTTGACTGTGTCCTGTAAAAGCTATATATCCTGTTTTGACTGTGTCCTGTGAAAGCTATATATCCTGTTCGACTTGTATACCCACTTCTGTAAGATAAAGCTATTATCTGTGTTCTCTGTACCTGCACTGCGAGGAAAATGCATTAAATTCGTAACATTCAGAAATGTATCTTTTTGAACTAGAAGGGTAAATCCAAACTTGACAAAGCAAAAGAGAAATATGATATATTAAATCGAATTCAACAGTGCTAGTAAAACTGTATAGCTGAGATTAAAACATAAACACTAAAAAGGGATCTCTTAATGCAACTAACACGAACAAGAGGGAACAGCAGCAAACTCTGTTGTATCAAGTCTCTTCAAGAGAGGTAATATACTATGCAACATATCTCATCCAGTAGCAATAAGCGGTACTCTGCCAAAAGCCAAAAGGACCAGTAATTAATAACACGTATTCTACTGATTCGTAGTCAGGGCAAAGTTTTGCATCCGCACAATTGCTGTTCATATGTATGTACATTACTTAATACGTACATAGTTGGAATAATTGTGTGTGGCCTTTTATACTAATCAAAGTTCCTAAGTACATGTCCCCACCTAAGAATATGTCAATAATAATAAAACAGTTTTGTGTATTTCACGCTTGAGTGGAGATACAGTTGAACTGCAAAATAACGAGTTTAAATTGACCGCTCTGATTGAATGAACATATTTTAAAGCTTTCACGTCTATTTATTTTCTTAGAAATAAATTATATCACTTATACAACTGGGTAATTACGATTTTGTTAATTACTTTGAATTAGTGGAGCTTTCGATGTTCCTAATTCTAAAATATACCAACTAAAATTATTTTGACATCATCTTTAACTAGCATTACCACCAAAAATGCGTTTGCGAAAGGATTTGCAATATATTTAAAATATATTGAACATATTTAAATAAGGGTTAACGCTGAATAACAGTTACTTGAATTTCAAATATTATTCAATTAGAAGGGCGGTATCTTACGATTATCAATGTTTCATTCTATTATCATGATTATAGACGTAACATCTGCAATACAAGGGTCAAACTTTTGTTTTGTTATATTATATCCTAACAAATTAGTAGTTGCCGATCCAATTCATTTGAAAACGGATCATGACCCTTTTTAATATGCTCCACAACCTAGATCTTTATTCCCTGCCGAATCTGTATATATACTGACAGGAAGAAGAAATGGGTATTTCCGCTATATATTTCCGTTTAATATGCTACTGCTAATCGAATGGTATAGGGCGACATTAGGCCTGTCCTTTCGAAATTTTGCTATGCTCCAGCAGGTCATGTCATCACTGGTAATTTTGATATTGTTGATAAACGTATTCGGCATTTGTTTTCGAAAGGTCCTAAATATAGATTACCTTCAACTATTGATTTTAATGCCTGTCGTGCCCAGATCGCCCACTCCATTGAAGATTTTAGTATAAAATGGTGTCGTAGAGAACATGCGGACCCAAACTCGCTTTCTACTTGGAAAAAGTCTATTCTTAAAATTATAGATACAAGTATTAACTTTTATAATGCTAACCCCTCTTTACTACCTCCGAGACCTAGGTTTTCCTTTCGTAATCTAAAATCGGGAATTCAGGAATTTCATAATAAATTTGTTTTAGTTCCTGCTGATTAAACCCCTGTCACACTAGGGCCGCGTTCTCACGGCGATCCCACGGCGTCCAAGAAAAATGCAGAACGCCGAGGTGCGCGCAGTACGATCGCAAGCATCGCCGCAGCAACGCAGTGGCATCGCCAGTAGACGCATTGGGATCGCATAGAACGCCAAGCGACGGCGCGCACTTTGAGCATGCACAAAACAAACGCCGTCGCTCGGCGTTCTGATAAGAGCGCAGTGGGGTCGCCGTAATGTCGCCATAGCAGCGCAGTAAGGTCTCCTACAACGCCACAGGAGCTCCGCGGGCGCGCACAGAGGTCGCAGTGCGAACGCTGTGGTTGTCGGTGGCGCTCGCACGGAGATTGTACGGCGTACTCTGAGATGTCACTGCGTCTCTACCGCGCTTATACGGCGCGTCTACGGCGCTTATACGGAGTGTTATTTATTTTACTGCGCTCTTACAACGACTGTACGGAGCTGTCACGGCGATCATTGCGCTCCCAAGGCGCTTCTACCGCGTCCATCGGCGTTTGCATGACAAAAACGAACAAAATAGTATAAATGAATTATAGGTAGTGCGAACGTCTTCAACACGCCGTCAGCGCAGTGTGAGCGCCGTGAAAGCGCAGTGCACACAGTGGAAGCGCCGTGAGAGCGCAGACAATCGCCAACAAGAACTCCGTAGGAACGCGATAGAACGCCATGGGAGCTCCGTAGCAACGCCTTGGTCGCTGTGAGGACACCGTGACATCTCCATCTTCACGAAAAATATCAGATTTTTCTTGCGATCTCACGGCGTTCTGGAAAATTCAACAACGCCGTGGAAACGCGCTATAGTGTGACAGTGGCATAAAGCAGCTAATAATGTAATTATTGTTTGACGCCTACATTACGTCAATGTTTTATCTCTGGAACTCGGCAGCACCAATTCGTATACACCCGTTAATTCTACTGAGGATGATGCTGTTTCCGCACATATCACTCGGTGCACTACTTTCAAGGTTGGTGTAAACGATAAGCAACATAAACTGCCTACCATTTACTGGATTCCTAAATTACATAAAAAATCGTATAAGGCTCGCTTTATTTCTAATTCTAGTGCCTGCACCACAACAAACATCTCCAAACTTTTAACTTCTTGTCTTACTGCCGTTAAAGATCACGTTAAACTATATTGTGATAAAACTTATGAAAACTCTGGGATTAATTTATTTTGGTCTATAAAAAATTTAGGAGACGTTCTTGATACAATTTTCAATAAAGGTCAAGTTTCATCAATAAGTACTTATGACTTCTCTACACTATACACAACCTTACCACATCATCTTATTAAAGACAAGCTAATTTCTCTTATTCAAAAAACATTCGCTAGAGAAAATACTACATTTTTGGCATGTAATAATATTAAAGCGTTTTTCACTAACGGCAGTTTAGACAATTATACTATGTGGACTTGCTATGAAGTTTGTGAAGCACTCATCTTCCTATTAGATAATATTTTCGTCAGGTTTGGTACCACCGTTTATAGACAAATTGTTGGTATCCCTATGGGTACGAACTGTGCACCACTTGTCGCAGATTTGTTTTTATTTTGCTATGAAAGGGATTTCATGTTGAGTCTTTCACCAGATACCCAAGCAGATGTTAGTGAAGCTTTTAATGACACCTCTCGGTATCTGGATGACATACTGAACATTGACAACCCTTTCTTTCCAACTATGGTTCATAATATTTATCCTAAAGAACTTCGGCTTAATAAAGAAAATATATCTGATAATAACGATTCTTTTCTTGATTTAGATCTCTCGATTGAAAATGGTAAAATAATTAGCAAAATCTATGACAAGAGAGATGATTTTAATTTTGACATTGTTAATTATCCCCACTTGGATGGGGATGTTCCCCGAGCAACTTCTTATGGGGTTTATCTGTCTCAACTTATTTATTTTTCTAGAGATTGTACTCGAGTTGAGGACTTTAATATTCGTAATCTTTGTATAACTAAAAAGTTACTCAATCAGGGTTACCGTTACCATAAACTTCGTAAAACCCTTGCAAAATTTTATTATCGTAACCCGGATCTTCTTTCCAAATATAAATGTAATTTAAGGACTCTTCTGCGACAAGGACTATCACAACCTGACTTCTATGGTGATGTGATTTATAAACTTCGTAAGATTCTTGGTCATGATCACTTTCATACTATTTTTGTTAAACTTGTTAAAAAGTTTATCAAAAGAGGTTATGCCCCTTTTATTTTGGAACGTACTGCATGCTTGGTGGTGGACCCTTTTACAGTTCGCCACTATGCTTTCCTCTTTAATTGTACGATGACCGGACAGGCTGTGGACCCTATGATGACGCCTACCTAAAGCCCATTGGGACGGTGGCGTTTGATGTTTGTCCATGATCTTTCTTGACGTGCCCTTAATGGTGTATTCTCTTACTGCTCTGGCTTCTGCCAAGTCATTGAGTACCTTCATTGTGGCTTTCTAGGCTATTGTTTTTTTGTATTATATTTACACGAGCATATTTGTGTTTTACTTATATTGCCTATTGATGCTGCCTTGTTGGTTAGAGATTAGATCATGGCGGGGATTTCTTTATTTACACCGTCCTGTTTTAATGGGATGACAGTAGGGTAAGTGTGAGGTTTGGTGCACCCTAGAACCGGTTGAAACCCCCAGTGGCCTACTTTGCCATTGACCGTTCCAAGGCGGTAGCCCTATTGTCAACCCTTTTGTGTTTGTGATGTCATTTGCATTTTTTATTAATTTTGCCTTTTCGTTTGTTTGTTTGCGTGTTTGTTTTTGTGTTTTGTGGTTGACTGTCGTCCTTGAATGCTGCTTTCCCTGTCCGATATTTGTATCCTTCTTAAACAACATCGAAGACAACAATGGTTACCCCTTTAAAGTGTCATCAACGACAGAATGCGCATTTGGCTCACGCAGGAAAGCAAAATTAGGCTTCAGTTAAATGTTGCAATCTATTAACATTAAACATAATACTGAAATGGCTTGACTTTTCCAAGCGAAACTTCAACATGTATGCATTTCGTGTAATAAAGTATACTTTATTTAAAATGTCTACTACATGGCAGAGTTGTTCTTTCTGTAATTGGGGCGTCCGTGGCCGAGTGGTTAACGCCTCTGACTTGAAATCACATGCCCCTCACCGCTGTAGGTTCGATCCCCCAGGGGCCTAGGAATCTTTATGTGAGGAAGCTATCCAGCTGGCTTGCGGAACGTCGGTGGTTCTACCCAGGCGCCCGACCGTGCACGAAAATTGCCCGGAGGGGCACCTGGGGTCTTCATCCACCAGTGGAAGCTGGAAAGTCGCCATATGACCTTAGCTGTTGATGCGACTATAAAATCCAATTCAATTCAATTCAATTCTTTCTGTAATTATCGTAGCCCCTTTTTATAAAATACACGTTGAGATATATCTGAAATAATTACGTTAAAGTAGGTATATATAATAGTGTAATATAGGCAATTTTGTGAGTATGCGTTTCTTTTTCATTTCAGTATAGTTCTAGAGCTTCATCCATAACCCAATAATTGTCGTTAAAATATTAACTCCACTGTAGCCTTCGTGGAATGTTAGCCATACAGTGTCATCTTCTCCTATACCATCGTTGGTTCTTATAACCTTTTTGTTTTGTTTTGCCGTTGATAAGTAATTTTAATATTCGAGCTGCTTTAGTAATATTTCCAGTACTCTTACCTCTTTTCTTATTGAATCTATTTCTAAACCCAGCTAGGTAATGCATGTAACAGGTCCAACACACTTATCCACACTTACAGGCACGCCAAGTCTCCTTGATGTCAAATTTGCGTAGGAGGATAAAGGAACCTTCGTATGTTTTGTTCAGCCTTGACAATTTGTTTATCAAGCATTATGGTCAACATTATTAGACCCGGACACCGTGCAAATCAACCATTGTAAAAAGGTTGAGAATTTCTCAGATATAAAACATGAACATGAAGCTCCCATTGGTAACATGTTTTGAATCCAATAAACTGCCTCCGTTTTAATACCAAGTAGGTCAAAGTGATCTTGCCAGATAGAGCTAAGGTTAAACGCTGAGGAAATATCAGATTTGGCCATGAATGCAGTATCGCCCAAGCCTTGGAATATTCGAACGGCATTATCAAACTGTGAATATTGCACATGACTATATTCAGGGTTATTGAAATCATTTACACTGTTGCCTACTGGGTATGAAAAGTGAGTAGTTATCTCCATCCGCCAGTGTTCTTTGGCACTAGGCCTACAGGATTAATTATATGAGTTGATAGTGTGGTAACAGGGAAGGAACCAATAACTCTACCTTGTAGCATATCGGTATATAGTATTTAGTATTTCATCCAATTATTGGTGATCTTTTCTGGCAGAAACTAAATTGTTAGAACAAATAGATGTACGAGTACCACTATATTGCAGTTTGAAACCCAAGTAGAAATTCAGCGTCAACTTTGTTAGGACAGAGTGAATGACTGGTCTCGAGATTTACGATGTCAATTGGAGTTTTACCTAGCTCCCATAAAACTTGCCTGTGTCCATTGCATATTTGGAGCCCTGGGTGCTGTATTTAGGCATTTTGTTCAGTGTATGAGTAATCTTTATTTCTTTTAAACGTTTCCTATCAAGTGACAACATTATCTTTAGAGTTTTATCATGCTTTCGACTTGCATCATCCACAGTCGAAACCTCACACAGTCGAAACCCCACACAGTAGAAACCTCCATTTAATTTCTTTGTTTACACTGTGTTACACTTCTTTAATTTGTTAATTCTTAGGCGACATTCAACATCACCTGGAACGGTTGGAAGGACAATGATTCTGGTCTAAAGGGGTACCAAGTAGAAGTGTTCCATCTACGACCAACCGGGACAGGGACTGACAGCGACCTGTCTCATGGTGATAAAGTAGTAAATGCAGCACTGGAAGAAGTAACCGTAGACGTCAAACTAGTATGCATTAACATGTTTGGTTTCCTGTTTTGTCTGTTCAAGAAACAGTCATCCAGTTTGATAAAAATAGAAACAGAAACAGTCACAATTTGTGTTTATTAGGAATGTTACGTCTGTATGCCATGCTACGAAAATAAAGTCGGATTATTGTGTTGACCTTTTTCTTCAAGCACGTGAAGCGGTAGATCTTTCAAAATTCGAACATGCACGTTTACGATTTGCACATTTTACACGAAGATATTTAGATGTCTTGAGCTTTCTAACTTTATTTCGTTCATGCCCCTGACCATTTAATATCATTATGGATAGATAGCTGTTGTCAATGACGCTGTCACGTATGATGAGTGTATCCATTATTCCATGGAGGGTTTTCTCAGAACATTTATATACAAGTATTTCTTATGTGTTATTTGTGTTTGTTAATAAATTTGTGTTTGTTAATAAACTTAACATATTTAAATCAGTCTTTGTATGCACGTTTATATAAAATAGTTATGTTAAAGATAAAATTATCCGAGGGAAGTAATGATCAACAGCAATAATTTAAACAACTTACGTTTAGAAACTTTTATATTTGAACTTATTACTTTGTAATTTGCGGACATTCTGTAACCTTTAAATATCTAGGGGATTTTAGTACGTAATACTTTGCCAACATGGTTTTGAACACGTTTTTTTCCCCACATCTCATGCTCGTTCTGCCTTTGTCTTGATATCTATACATCTATATGTTCAGGCAACCGTTACACTACCAAGTTCTGGACCATATTCTGTAATACTCTCAGCCGTGGATAAAGCAGGAAACCACAGATCGGCTAGAGCAGTTATACTATACGATGATAAACCTGTAGTACAACTACAAGGAACGAGGACATCAACATCAGATTCACATGGGGCCTGCACATGGGAAAGGGAACCATCAGCGCCATTAGTAACAAATGCTAATCCTGAGTCACATTGTGAGTGGATAAATAAACCAACATCAATCGTCAAAATCGCTTGGAAAAAAAGATTCGTCAATATCAGGCATCATGATGGGTCTTGGTTAAACAGTGTTGCCCAACACAGTCATATAGACGATGAGCTCGACGATCATGCAGGGACAAGGCAAACAAAACGAATAGACAATGTATTAGGTATATAACACAATTGTTAAGTCATGACATGCTTATTTTAAATGAAAAACGTATAGAATCAAGGGTCCATGTCGAGTTTAATTGTAAACTATTACGACCAAATTCACATTAAATTTGGGTTCCCGTATTTTGGTATTTTGACTGAATGACTTTTTCCATGTAAACAATTAAACATAAGCGCAGTTTGTCATGGAAAACAAGATAGTATTGCAGTACGTTCTTATGGTGCTTCTTTAATGATATTATAATGATAAATGTGGCATAGTTTGCACATTATTATTACATTGTAATAATTTGATTGCGTAATCCGTAAAGTTGTAATACTGCTAAAGAAACTTGGTTAATTGTTTCATTTTAGATTTTAGTATGCCAAGTCAGTCGTTAAAAATGTATTACTATAGTAAAGCGTGTAGGTAGGTTTATCACATAACTTACGGTGTGGGAGTGTAATAACACCATTCTTTATTTTCGATATTCCACTAGTGATATAACTATGTACGCGCTGTCAAAAAATCGTTAATGACTGTGATCCAATACATTCCCACGGTCTATGCCGTTGTCGTATGTTAAAAGGACAGACACATGCAATAAAAAACTATGTGTGAGTTATGTGATAAATAAAATATAACGTTCGTTCTCGTTCATTATTGAATTGATTAAACTCGTTAGCAAAAATTATATAATGCTCGGCAACAGCCTCGCATTATATCTATTTTACCAACTCGTTTAATAAATGCAATAATGAATGAGCACTCATTAAGATCATGTAAGTCAATTTAGAATTATAACATTCAAGGAAACCAACAACATGCATCGCAACAAACAACAGTTACAAAGATAAATAGAATGAGTGAATTCAATTTGGCAATACATTAAGGTCGTCGCATCTTCTGTAAAATGTATGCTTAATTTCGTTACAATACACACAAAGCCAGATACCATGTAATGTTAAGACTCCCGTAACTAAAATAAGTTATGCATGTTAAATAAAGATGGTAAACAAGAAAATCGCTTTAAAATAATTTAATAATTATGCTTTTGTATCTGAACGTGACGTTTGTAATTTCAAGTTCTACCGCTCATCTCAATTTTCAAATTGTTACAATAGTTTTAGAAGATATGTATTACCTGTATTTACAATTAGATTATTGATTGTAGAATAATCTTGTATTATGTAAATATGCATCAATTTGTTTATGTCGATTATTGTACAGGTGTTGTCAAATTTGAAGTATCAATCAACGTGACCTATGAAAACAGAGAGAAACACTTCCCGTTTGTCAAAACTGTTAATCTGCACGCTGAAAGTATCACGCTTTTTGAAGACATGCAAGACGGAAAGCGTTTAAATGTAACAATACGAGGTTATGACATAACCGGGGCATATATTGACGATTATGTCGATGTGAAGTCGGATGCTTCACCGCCAATTATCCAGAATGTTTGGCTCACTAGGGGAGACGTTCGTAATATCTTCGTACATAATGTGGAAGAACTCGAATCTTTAACGTATGTTGCTAGTTTATAATAGTTGTGTAAAGTAGCGCTTGTCTCTGAACACGATGAATACAACAACATGATGTTTTTTTCTTCTTTTTTTTTTTAATTTTTCGATATTTTAAATCAACTGTTTCAATGCAGGTTTACACAGTTATATACTATGGTATATGTAAACACATTATGGAATTAAAAAAAACTATGGTCGTCTTTCGAAAGGTCAATTGAAAAAGGCATTATTATGTATATACAGATTAAAGTGGTTTTCAGAGAACATTGCACTGCCAGCCAAGAGAATTCACATTTCATTCTTGACCAATTAACACAATACGCAAGTTTGTGTTTTCTTACGGAAATGCTTGTGTTGATCATCCAAAGATATAGACTTTATACCGATAGATCAAACTTTTAAAGTTACGTGACATTTCCATTTATATTAATTAACGTTTAACATAACAGAATAGAATGGGAGACGTATGACTACCACAGCGGTATACACCAGGTTCAGTGGAGACTGTTTGACAACTACACCGGCGAAGATGTCATGCACGGTTTGGCGTACGAATCTCCACAGGGTAATGCTGAGGTAACCTATGATAGAATCGACATGACTACGACATCATATAGTATTACGTGTTAGCTTAGTGAACTTTCGTTTTAAAATACGGGCTTTATTTTCCGTGGGTTGAACATATCGGATGTGCACGTTCTGGGGACAAAATATTCCATATTTCACAAAGAAAGTTTGTACACTAAATATTATATTAAATTTGTCTAAAGTATATGTTAAATACCTTTTTTTGAGTTTTTCACCGCACAATCATCTAATTCCTTTGCCTATGCATCTCAAAGCACGTGTCATCATTGACTCTGACGAACGCCAATCAGGACATTGAAGAATACCAAAATCAATTGAATGTTATTAAATTTGATTTTCTTGAGGATTAACCGTTCCCGTTTCATTTATAATCATTGGGAAACGCGGCATGCAACGTTTAACATAAAATAAATCAATTAAATGAATAACATAACGCTTACGCAACTGTGTTACTTCACTCTATGTGTCTCCGTGGCCCAGGGGTTAACGACGTTACTTTCTAAACCTTCTCGCCTCTCAACGCTGCGGGTTCAAATCCCACTGGGATCTCGACTTTTGCGTAAGGAAGTGTCGATTCTTTCGGATGGCGGGAGGTGTACAGTACTTGTTTTACCCAGGAAAAGTGGGTGGTCTGTCTCCTCCGCAAAAACAACGACCGTCATATATAACCTTACATGCATTGAAAATGACGTAAAACACCATACAAACAAACAAAATACTTCACTCTAAAATTCACTCTGTACTGACGTTATTTTTCACCTTGTTTGACTTCGTTTACGCACGCAGTTTTAAGTGCCGAAAACAAAGTTAAACATAGTTAAAAGAAGTTTCAAACATCCAGCAAGTGGGAAATATTTTTTTACAGAACTATATTTCAGTACGAATTATAACTTTTCTATCCATCACAATCACGGTAAATCCTTACAAGAAATGTAATATATATATATAATAAGAGTGTATGTGATGTTGTAGGATGAGAAATGCAAATTAACTATTTTTTTCTTTTAAATATAACTGACTGGCAAATACATTTGGCTAACAACCTGGTGCGTCCTATTTTCATCAAAAATACCTGACTGGCAATTGAAAACCAGGAAACGACATCTGATCACTCCAGCAAACTGTTTCATAATTGCAATCATTACTTTCGTTAATTACATGTATAAGCCTGACGAACGTGAAATATGCGCAACTTCATTTTATTGCGTATTTCGTTAAAGGGAAATAATTATCTGTGTAACATGACTAAATTGGGATAAAAAAACACATACAAGTTGCCCGTTCTTTTTCCACTCCATATAGTTTCAGATTATACTATATCTTGACAAGTTGAGGCCTTTAGTGAGAGAACAAGTTCCCAAGAAAATCGTCAAACTTAAAAACAGGCTTCTGAAATGGTACAAATTCATAGGTGTATGGGATTTTACTAGAAAAGATACATCTGCTATATATCATGTATATTGTACTTGATTTTGTAGACACTGGAAGACTGTGTACAAACGTACGTACTCTCTGATAGAGGTGCAGGGTGTTACTGTACACCATACGATGGATGCTTCCATCAACATTTCCAAGTAAAACCACGTGTTGTGAACGGGAATGCATCTGGTATCATACCTGGAAAACATATTGCTACTCATGATTTTGAATATTTCATAGATGTTACGGTAACTAACGGGGCAATGTTGACAAGTGTGTCGACCATAAAGGTAATTATGTTAATTTATTTCTAAGGAATAAAGCTTGCATTGTAACGTGTATTTTCTACAAATCCTTTAAATAACGTTCACGAGTATTATTAGACGACTTATCGACTTGTATGCTTATACTGTGCATTATTGGCTGTTTTTACCACGGTGATTATTATGTGATTTGCTACAATACCATCAACGCTTTTCATAGATCACCCTTGATACGTCGGCTCCAGTAGCTGGTAGCGTCCATGAAGGAATGGTCGGCGAACTCGAAGTAGACTTTCAACAGAGTCTGACGGTACATGTACACTGGAATGACTTCTTCGACAAAGAGAGTGGTGTATGGTTCTACAAATATGGATATGGTAGCCAGTGTCTACAGGACGATGCATTTGATATCGATTCAAATAATGAGGTAAAACTTTTAAATTTTAAATTAAAAACAATGTATACTCAAGTGTTATAATTTGCATTTGATTTAAATTTAGAAAATCGACAATGGTTTGCAAATAATTGACTAGTTTCACCTTAATAGATATAAATTCCTTTAACAAAAATGCGGGTAAAATAAGAACGTATTGCTACGTTACAGTTGTACTACTTCCGAACGTATGTCACCCTGCTTGTAAACGCATTTTCTCTTTCCGATCAGGGATATAGTATTGAAATACATAGGGGTTGTAGATATGCAGTTGGTTTTAGAAGTGTATTGAAACCCTGGGTCTTGGAAGCAGGGCAAATGTTAAAAATGCATGCAATACCCTTACTCCTATGTACTTAGTCTAACACATTTGCATTTACAAGTTGGTACAGTTATACAAGGCTTATACTATTTGTCCGTGTTTTTCCTACGGGACCCGGAGCTGTGAACCACAAGGGTAATCATATGGGGCAATGTATAACTGTGTCATCATGAAGGTCTTTTAGAATACTTAAATCTAAGCTGGATTTCAATCCTTCTGAGATCCGTGTGGCCTCATGGGAAGAAGGTCACAGCTGGCAAAATATGAAATGTCAACGAACTGTGTAATTATGGGTATTAATTGTAGTATTCCAAAATCGTCCATATTCTCGCATTGCATAGAATGTATATACGCGTTACTACATTTCAGTTGACACTAGAGTACAACCAGTATGCGTCATTTGATGTTGACGATGAAAGCACGTATTACGTCACCGTGGCTGCCTATAACAGGGCTCTTGATCACTCGGTACCCGTATGCTCAGATGGTATCACTATCGACACATCTATTCCGATGGTAAAAGAAGTCACAGTGACGGGTGCAAAAACACGTCCTGGACTTTTAAAAACTGGTGACGACAAGGTATGGTATCTCCATGAAGATAGAAGCGTACAGGAAGTGGAAGAACCTAATGATCTTTGCAGGTACATACAATTATGGTTTTGCATTTAAGAAAGTCCGTTGCATAAATGTTTAATTTAATGTTATTTCTCTTCCGCGTTTTAAATATTGCCGATTAGAACACAGCTAATATATACATATGGCGAATGTTGATTTTGAAAGTACAATAAGTCTCCTTTACATATTCCGTATTTCAACTAAGGTATGATTCTTACAGAAAGGATTATCAATGAAATTATACCGCGAATATACCTTCATGTGTCTAACACAAAAAATACACAAACATTATAAAAAGATAACTTCGGTGTGAAAAATTAAATTAAGTGTTGTTTATATGAAATTCTTTCATTAATTTAATATGAATGTTTTGTTATCTGTTTACATATAGATTAAATAAATTCTGCGCATACTGAAGATCTTAATATTGAAAGATAAAACAAATGTTTTTGATGGGTTATTACCAGTATTTAGAAAATACAATTGCTTATTCAATCATCCTACCACAAAAATCATCTGATTGTTATCTTGACTAGATCGTCTGCAAAGGAAATTTCTGATGCCGATTTTATAACTTTACCACACCGAATGGACACTGTTGGCAGAATCAAGAGTTTGACCAGTATCGTCTGCAATACCACAAGTAATGCTGTTCAGGACTTGCTCAGTGTCATCTCTTCAGCATCAGCTGTATGTTTAGTCTAAGCTGTTTATGTGTAATTGTAGTATGATTTGACAGACACCAACGTTGAATAAGATTAACTTTAAATTATTTTAATTAATTTACATTTGACATGTTCACTTTTGTTTGCACTGTTGAATAAGATTACTTTAAATTAATTTTAATTTATTTACATTTGACATGTTCACTTTCGTTTTGGAATGGATCACATCTCATTATCAGATTGTAAGGTCGAGAGTCAAAACATTCAGTCGAATCCAAAACCTGTCTGGCATCCAAAATATGATCCATGTTTGCAATACGGAATTTAAAACAGGAAAGTGGTTGCATTAACTGAATTAACAAAGTTCTATGTTTTAAACACACGCATAGCGTCATTATTTATTGAAACCTGAATTAAATTGTTTATATGTTTTATTACGATGTTTGATATTATATTTACTTAAAAAGCTTTACATTATTTAAAAACAAAACAGCTTGAAATAGCATGGTTTGTGCAAACACCGGCAACTCATATCCATGACTTCAGAGTGGGACTGGGGTCAACATATACCGGGGAACCAGATATTGTCCCTTTCGAATCTTCTCATCGACATCCTCACATTCGTCTACAAAATCTAAATATAGACGATGGAGAAATTTTCTATGTTGTCATCGAAACTGTATCCAAGGCTGAAGTTATAAACACACAGGTAACATGTTCAATTAAAAGTCCCAGCTAACGAGACATTCATAATAAAATTGCATTTTAGTGCTCACTTTTTTGAATACGCAGAGGATTTCCTTTTTTGATACAAATAATAAACTTGATAATGGACGTGAGAGGTGTTGCATCTTATATTAGATCTCGTAAACAGCCTCAATCAATTGAATCTGCTCCTTTTCTCTCTAGATTGTCTTTTGGACTTCTCTTTTCAGTATTTATTGAACTGTTTATATCCTTAAAACTTAACATGTTAATCTCCGATATTATATATATAGCCCCTAACCTATATACTAAAACATAAATAGTGTGAACTTGAAAGTATTTAGATAAGCTTTACACTTAAGATGGTTAATAATTTAATATAGTAATAAAGGTCATACACAGCATACGTTTTTTTTAGCTACACATACATTTGTCTGGGAAAATTCGTGTTTGACTTCAATTTCTATCACATTATTTTTAAATTGTAGGTGATTGGTCGATTCCTTGTCGACACAAGCCCGCCTAACTTCAAAGGGGATATTACTGTCGATTACACGTCTGGATTTCTTGTTGCCCAGTGGAATCCTGATGCATTTATTGATACAGAAGATGGCAATAGTCTGAGGATGGAATTTGCAGTCGGTAATTACTGTGTAAAGAAAACAGAAATTGATGTGATGCACACGTATAACATTAATGGCTGTATCCGTGTAACATTAATGGCTGAATCCGTGTGTTTCCTTATATATTTTAGTGTTTGTTTCTTTATTGTTGCAGTAAATGTATGCGATTGATAAAACGCAAAAAATACAAATGCAATACACTATCGCCAAATATTTTATAAGTAATTTCACCTGATGAAAAATGTATGTCTTACTGTTATTGTTATATAATATGTTTTAACAAGTTCTGTTATTTAATATGTTCAATCAGGGACCATACCGTTCGGTGTAGATATACATCCATTTAGTCCTTTGCAATCCGGAGCTGGATGTAACAATACTGACCAACCCTCGTGTACATCAGTAGCCGTCGATGAACTGGACTGGTCACTGCATGTTCAGCACACGTACTACATTACAATAAAAGCGACAAATACCGGTGGGCATTATGTTTTGGCCACATCTAATCCGTACATCCACGATATACTACTCCCTACTGAAGGCGTGGTTCTAGACACCGAAGATACGGAAGATGTAAGAGAACTAATGGATTATTCCTATATTATACATGATAGTTTAAATATGACATAGTTCAAGCACCTACACAAACATCCGTTTCCATATCAAACAATCTCAACAAATAAAAAAATAAATAAGACGCAAATAAATAAATCAATAAATAAAAGTACAAAAAATAAATCAATAAATGAAGATACTTGGAACTGATGAATGACATGTGTACATAAACCGTATAGCATGTTCTACAATGCTTGAACAGTTGAACGTTCCATTAAAATGCACACTGTTTAAGCTGAGATTTGTTTTTCACGACGTTCAGCAAATGTACACCTTGCAAAAAGGCGAACATCTGACTTTCCTGTTGAGGATTTTGTTATAATTTACCTTAAACATTTAAACTCGTGTACAAGGTTGTTTGTTATTTAGATCAACATATATACACATAATCAGATGGTTCTAAAGATGGAGATAAGGTAGCTGCAGCAGAGCCGCCTGCATGACAAGGCCTCTATCTTTTCAGTCGAACTTAAAGCTAAAGAGTCCCTATATCAATCGATTTCTTCTTTGTAGGCGTGTCTTTATTAGTAACTTCATGTTCACCAGCTCATGTCGAAATCGGGTATTTAAGCGAGAAAATATAGCGCATGAAATCATTTACTGTATTCACATCGACCAGTGCACATCGTACCTATACACAGGTAACAGTAATTTTACCGAAAAAAAAAAGTTAGCTTCTTTTCGGGGCTCGAACACACGACCTTCTGATTTCAAATCCTGTGCTCTAACCACTGAACTACAACGCTACTTGAGAAAATAGTATACTAACTACCATATATTACGAGGCAAAATAACTTATATTTGAACTCAACTAAAGATGGATCAATACATATGCAGTCCATATTGTCGCACGTGTAAATTAACATTGCCTGGTGTGATACTGTATCTTATCAATATGAAACTAATACTTCGTCTCAAATCAACCATATATCGACTTGTTATTTAGCGCTTGATGAGTTTGTGTGCGCGCTCTTGTTATTACGTAATGCCTATTTAGTGTTAAAAATGCTACAAAATACCAATAAATAGCAGTGGTCTAGAGGTTCAGCATACATCTTCCAAATCTTACAAGTGCAAAGGCTGTGGTTCAAATCCCGTTCCGGGCAACTATTTTTTTATCACATATATTCTGGAGCCGTATATTTATCGATGTTACCTGTACGAAGGCTAAATAAAAATGTGAACTTTTACGTATCGATTTCTCCTTATATACCGACTTTTGGGGTGTTCGTCGATTTGAAACTACTTCACACGTGACTCATTCATATTCATAAGTTATTATCAGTTAAAATAGGGACTGTACAGCTTTAAGGCAATTGATCTTGCCTTAAATTATATTCAGGAATCTGATGATGACCATTTTGTAATCTTTCTGATTCCCTTTCATCTCTTCAAGCACTGGGTAATATGAAACATAATAACACTAAATTACCTTATACTGCTTTTAAAAGTTGTATTAACACATTTATTCGTAACTCTTGGCAAGCCGCTTGGGATTTGTCAGTGAACAATAAACTCCATTCAATTAAACCGTTACTTGGAGAATGGCGTTCTTCTAGTAGACCCATTCGTCGAGAAGAAGTTGTCCTAGCCCGATGCAGGATAGGGCATACACGTTATACTCATTCATATTTATTACAAGCTGAGCAACTACCAGAATCAAACACATCTTGCTGGAATATGTAGACTGTGATCCTATGCGTCAAAGGTACTACAATGTTAATACTATGACAGAGTTATTTGATACTATAGATTTTAGATTTCCTAGATTAGTCTTGTTTTAGATTTCCTGAAAGAAATCAGACTATATAAATCATTATAATCTGTTCTTAATATATAAATATCCTTATTTATGTACCCGTTTTCGGGCATTTGTTGATTTACATATATAGTTTGTATTACTACCATATCATCCCTTATTTGTAAATGGTTTTATCTTTATATATTTACATTCATTTTTAATTACGTCCTATTCCAGGCACATATGTCAGACGCCGATTTTCAAACCAGTTTGATGATAATGAAAGCAAAGTGGTACGGGTTTGAACGACGAGGTATCAACGTTCAGTACACAGCCTGTATTGCAGATGAAGGGATAATAGATCCTGGTACATGCTCAGAGGTTGGAACTGTTTCAGAGATAACATTGGACAACTTACAACTATCATATTTTAAGATGTACCAGTTTGTGGTAATTGCGAGAAGCAACGCTGGTAACATCACTGTAATGTCAGACGGTGTAACTACTATTGACACAACTGTAACATTACACGACATTAAACTTGTGACGGCGTGCCATGTGGAACGGAATCGGGTAATAATATTAACCATTCATTTGCAACGTCGTTTTGATCCTTTAACGCATAGATAAAATTAGGTCGATACAGTTAATTATACTATTGTGAATAAACAAACCATTGCTAACATCTTTTCCACATATGGTATCAGTTTTGTACTCGCTGTATACCGGTAAAGAGCTGAAAAAACAAACAAGTATCAGATAAATTCCTATGATTCTATAAAAGAAAATATTGGGAGGACTACGCCACATCATTTCACATTGTTCTGTGTGTACATCACTAGACGTATGTGTTTGCTATGTACTGTAAGTTGAACTTACAGTACATAGCAAATATAACAACATAGCATATATATAACAACATAGCGAATGACAAATATCATAAAACTATGCTAGGTTTGGTAAAGATTTTACATTTGTTGTACTGGATGGCCTGAGAATACACTGACTGATACAATCTATTGCTAATTAGGTATCAAACACCAGACCACTTCCACTTTATTTCAACCTTAGATGATATGATGGTGCTGGATTGTACACAGATAAATCGTATATTGAAGTACTGCCTAAATAATACATATAATAAACACACTAGATTAAAAAAGAGTATGATAATGGACCTTTGGGAACGGCCGAGCACGACACATACGAAATATTGCAGTCTCGGTTTGATTGAGACAGTTCATGAGCGGTAGTGTAATATGATAGCTACCACTCACGCCCTCTAGCCCCGGATTGAGCAGAACTCAATATTCATAAAATCAATAGTACAAAATGTTAACCATCCCGAAGATGGCATGCATATGGCGGTGGACATGGAGTACAATGCTTCCCCAAGTCGTACGGCGAATGGTCCCAGTATCTAATAAAATTAAAAGCCCCGAAGAGCGAAATAAACATAATGAAATTTAGTTCGGAGCAGCGGTTTTGAAGCCTGCATATCACAGGTAACAGCCAAAAGACTATTGTGAAGGACTAGAAAAGGTAAGATGTAATATGTAGAATTGAATGTTGTTTATCGGCTCATCAACACAGTACAGGTTATTTAGAGCCGCCCCAGAGAGAGGTTAAGGATACATAGGAATCCGGGAACCTGCCCTACTCTTATTATCGAATAGATTCCTATGGTTCTTTAACGTGCTCGGTTGATAGACCGATACACGGGACCGCCCGGTTTACGTCCCCATTCGACGGACGAGGCTAAGGACAAGTGTCTTGCCCAAGAACACACCGACGGAACTCAGTGGCACCACGGAGGATTGAACCCGGGGCCTCCGGTTACAAATCCGCCGCGCTACCGACTGCACCACGCCAGCCCCTATGTTGATATATAAAAGTTAGTGCTTGAAAATATTAACCCGAAACTTAAAATGTATTCACCAACCATTAGTCTCAGTGTATATAAATATATCAAGTACTAGCAGTATAACTGTAACATAAGCGATATTTCACATTACTAGTTAAATTGTTTATTAGGTAAGTTATAATAGATATAGAGTTTTTTCTCATGCAGATATGCACTTTTCTGCCTAATTAAAGGGTGACCTAATAAATTTCGCTTTATTAGGCACTGACCATTAAAGCAAATCAATGCGGAATCCCTCGGCGTTTATTGTACGTAACGTTATCTGACGTCAAACACGTAACGTTTACTGACGTCATAAAACAAATTAAAAACAACAACATGGTGGCTACTCGGTAAGCGTAACATTCTGAGAAATAGGTAATAATAGTAATTCATACAGAAAATGTGGTTAATCTACATGATATGTAGAATATTATGTCAGTGCCTTTTACTATCAAGCTTATTAGGCTCGGCACGAAGACGAAACGACATTTTCGTTTTCTAAGCCTCGCCTAATAAATTTGATAGTAAAAGGCGCTGACATAATATTCTATATATCATGTAGATTAACCACATTTTCTGTATGAATTACTATTATTACCTATTTCTCGTACGGAGAAGACCGAGTCAATATACGGCGTCATCATACACATATATGCCGTTATATATAGGCAATTACATTAATAAATGTTGCTTATGAGGCTTTTTTGGAGTTATGTGATAACTATAATCTCACATTCGTGCCTATTTAATACTAAATTTACTCGTTGAATAAAATAGATATGATGCTGGGCACAGCCTCACGTCATATAAGTTTATCCAACGAGTTTAATACATTCAATATGAAACAGGCTCTCATGTAAGATCCTCTATATACAGGAAACTCAACAAATGTTACCCTAACATAATTATCATACTGATATAATCTTTTAGATTAATACAAAATAACTTAAGAGTTTAAATAGCGAATAGGTATGTTTAGACCTTGTCGGATAACAGCAGCCTTAATATCCAGTACTCAGTTATAATGTGTAATAGTGTCCTGCTACTTGACGAAAATGACTAAAACATAAACTGTTTCAGGCTTATCAAAACGATTAAGAAAATATGTGCCTCATAATTAAATTGAGCATGTTTAAAATAAAGTGCATTGATGTGTAATCTACCTTGAAATGAAGACTAAACACAAATGTATTTTTTTTCTGATCTTAATTACCAGTTGATGAGGGTAGTGTATAGAATATCAAGATGCTTGGTTTGCTGCACGCTCACAAAATGCATGCGCTCGGTTAACACACTTGATCTAAATATGATTAATTTCATATTGCAGGTTTTGACAACAGCATGTTTTTGCATCATGATCAGGTATGCTTACACAGTTTATATTATTCATTTCTTACACACTAATACATTAACTACATACTGTTATGAAACACCTCAAAAAATATAACACTAGAACGAAACTGAAATAGAATATATACTTTATAACATGTATCTGCATCAGACGGGATATATCATATCCTTTATTTGCATTGAATTTCGCTCTGAGATAGAACGCATTCTCTATCTGTGTGGAAATAAGGACAATATTCTCATTTTCTACTAATTTAATGCCTTTTCCTTTCATTTTACACACGTGTTTTTTTATCCTCTAAGTATTCCGAAACATGCCAACTCAAAAGAAATATATATATATATATAATTGCTTCGTCAATTTCCCTGACATGTTTACGCGTTTGACAGTTACATGTAACAGTGTTTGCTGGTTATGGATATTGTTGAGGCATTTTCAACTGCATTCTGTATTTTTCATCACGGAAATCAATGTTTACGTCATAGAAATTGATACTACTGGTTTAAAAACAAATGTCTAGTATCTACAATAAATGTATTATATCTCTCTAGTATATAACAAAGTTATTGACACTTAAACAGCTTGTTTAAACGTACACGTGGATAAGCCTTTACGCAGTATAATAAAAGTAAATATAATTTCAGGACATAGTAGGCCCTTGTGAAGAAAACATTTCCCACCAATCTTCATTGAACTCATTAAGCATGCACTGGGATATTCCTGACACCTACAGAAGTTATATCCCCGACGTGTTCTGGCATATCCAAGAACGAGCGCCAGTTGTTGGTGAGATTGTCTTGAAAAGATTATACTCTGAAATGAAAAAGAAACGCAACTCGGGAACTTCCGCAATATATTGTATGTACAATATGCTGCCGTAATCGGAAAAAAGACTAAAACAACACATAACACAGTAAACAACACCACAATTTGTTGTGTCCTTTCTCTAACTAACTGCAACTTTATTTTTTTACAAAGCATCTTGGAATTTCTTTGGAATAATATGTGGAATTAAGTGCGCAGTATATACAATATATAGCGGAATTTCCCGTGTTGCGTTTCTTTTTCGCTTCAGTATATATAAAGTTGTTTGAAATTTGGTATATAATTTATTATGTACCTTGTGAGCTCGATCACAAATGTTAAGAATATTTAGTTCTGAACAGATCTAGCGAAAAGGTGAACACGCTCTTAAAATAGTGCAGATAAATTGTTTGAATAATAAGAATACTAATATAATTATTGCTTTCATTCTGCCAAGTGTAATGGAGATATGTTTGCATTAGGTAATTTGAAAAATAAGAAGCATTGGAATCTCTTCTAATCTGAACATTTAGATTTTTTTCTATGAAAGGATGGTTATTGCCGAGAAATAATTCGAGTGTAGATATAGACTGGAACAAGCCGATAATTGACTTGATCATGTGTGTAACTATAATAACCAATACTTAGGACTGTACGTAAACGAACAACAATTATATTACAGTACCACTTTGTAGGAAAGTATTCTACTGAGACTTGCAATGTTTAAAATAGTTTTAAAAAAATATCAGCAATGAAACCGTACCATTATTTTAAATATTAAACTATTTCACAAACACAAACTATGCTCACCAAGTTTCAGAAGGTTCAGTAATTTGAATTTCAAATGAAGTGGACGTCGCTAATAAAACATAGCTTAAGAATTCGATCTTTCAGAGAAGGGGTTGAAATTTATATGCAGGTGTCATTAAACGATGATTGCTGTATTTATATCATATTGTATGTTAGATAGCAAAGGAATGTTACCTCTTCAGATTTCTGGACTAACGTGACAGAGCGGATACACACGTCATCATCAGCAACTAAGATAACCACTAACCACGTGCTGCAGTCTGGACGCTCCTACAGATTCGCTGTACAGTTTTGTGCCTCTCGTTTGTGCTTCCCGGAAATGTTCACGGATGGCGTTACAATAATCCACAATCCTCCGACATTCGGGACCTTTATGCTTAACTATTCTGAAATAGCATTGATGGTAAAAGTTTTTTTTATAAAACAAACAATCTACGAGACTTGGACGAGTGACTATACTAGTAAAATACTTATTGTGAAAATATATTTACTAGGAAAAATGTGTAGAGTTTATAGAACCGGTAATGTATTTTGGACAAGAAGGTAGAATAAACTGATAAAGAAAAGTATGATGCATTTAACAATGTTAGTAAAATACTTATGGGGAAAATATATGTACTAGACAAAATGTGTACAGTTTATAAAATCAGTAATGTATTTTGGACAAGAAGGCAGAATAAACTGATAAAAAAAGGTTTTGATGCATTTAACAATGTTATCAATATTTGCCAGCTGGTTAGACAGTCAGTAGATTCTGATTTCTGTTATTATTATATGTAGTAGTAGTAGTAGTAGTAGTAGTAGTAATTGTAGAAGTAGTAATAGTCCCTTTCATAACCGTAAATAGGCCGAAATAAATAAATTTGAAGGACAATTTGTTCAATTACAAGTTTGATTTTATAACAGATTAATGTTACGCTGGAAAGGTTTCACGACAGTGACATTGAAGATTTAACAGAAGCACAACAAGCTATCAGTCATTACGAGTGGGCATTATCAGACAATGGTCACTCTGGCAGGACACTGATCAAATGGGCACGCGTTTCAGAATTAAAAGCTCTTGACAATGGCCATGTGAGTTACATGTACCATACAGCGTACTATATTTAGTTTAATAAGCTGCCGGTGTACTGTCTAGTATAGTTTAATAGTATCGTATTATACAATTAGTGTGTATTTGCATGTTTACATTTATTTTGATAAATTTTTACTAAGATCAAAACCATTCTAAACTCTTAAACAGTATCATTTTATATAGGTAAATTAACTTAATACGAAATCAAAGATAACATAAGTCTTAAGAAAGCTAAAATCAAAAATGTGTAATTACTAGAGGTATTTATAGGATGCGTCTGTGATGGTGTTATGCATGTTCATTAAGTTTAGTTTGATCAGAATTCCAAAACGAACGTCTGGTAGCTATCTTCGATTGCATAACTGTATGCATGTGATAACTATTGACTAATTTGTATTAAAATGTCAACGGAAACATTGGAGGTGAATTCTACTGCATCCGTCAAGATATAAAATGTGTATTATTGTAAACCTTCTAAACTCACCAAGATACCTATTGAACTCATTTGGCCTGTCATTAGTTGTTAAGTTATTTGATATTGCTTAATATAATAATCGGTTTACTTTACATAATGACCAAAGCCCTGTGTACAGCTTATGCTTTGGTATATATGTTTACGAATGATCGCATTTATTTATTTACGATATAAACCATCTGTATTTTTCAAGATTTTGTTCTCAATACCACTGACAAGAGCGATACAATTCACCAACTGCTGGAAAGTAAGTGTCCGTGGGTACAACAAAGCCGGCCTTAGCTCTACTGTGTCGGGGGAGATTCGTCCATGTGCTCAGTTACCAGACCCTGTCGTCATAGACGCCGTCGGAAAAACTGTAATTCAAGCAGGTAAAATGTGCTAAATATACGAGTGTATACGATTCACGAATGGCATTTCCAAAGAATTATAGAAACTTGTGGGATTGCATGTAAAACTGCACTGAGTTTATCAATTTGATTTAACCAGACTTAATGTTAGTTTGTTATGGTTAAGAGATGAACGATGTGTGGAAAAATATTTAACAGTGGTATGTTTTCCTTTAAATTATGTGTCTACATGTTCTTGTGTACTATGTTATATCTGTATGTATAATTCATGGTCAAGATCGGACCGTGTAGTTTCAGCTCCAAAACAAGTCGTGAGACGTGATGTATAACATATTTGGAATGACACTGTCAATCGTGAATGCTGTTAGTATTATTACTTTAATGAAGAAACATTATTTACACATTTTTAAAATGCATTTAATTTAGATGGAACAGAACTTGCCGAAACTATCAGTCTTGAAGATAATGGTCAATGGTCACAACCGGATATAGACTACACTCCAGTTACAAACATGGTGTCCGCACTCTGGCCATCGTTACGGTAAGTGTTATATTATCACGATGGAATAGTAGAATCGTAATTCATGTTCGCTCTTGTAGGAGTAGACTTCACTCCAGTTACGAACACGGTGTCCGCACTCTGGCCATTGTTACGGTACGTGTTATATTATCATGATGGAATAGTAGAATCTTAGTTCATGTTCCTCTTTTAAACCATTTACGATCATCAAGTAGAGAGTGAATTGTTATAGAAACGTTAATAGGTTTTTCAGTTTACATATCTTATAATATATATCAGTATTTATATTGGAATAAATTATAAATGTCTATCAATTCATGCTAAACAGCTAAATTTGTACAATATATTATAACATAACTTCCAGAATATATAATATAATTATGGAGTTTTTTTGTATTTATTTTAAAACTGAACATGGGAAACGGCATAACGATTATTCCTCGTTGCAGATATCCTGTATACGAATGGGCAATACTGGAATATATCAGTGATGATCCTGTGCTTTACTACAAAGAGATTTCTGATTTAGACCTGAAATCACCCTGTGATTTACCAGAGAAAATTACTTGCGGAACTACATGTAAGATGGATTGCTTCATACATGTAACAACATACAATACACCACAAGCAATTATTATGTAAAGTTCAATGAACATAATTGTCAAAAGAGTAGGAAAAGTAGAGAAGCCAACATTGTCTTTTACAAAGACGGCCGCTTATCGGCATATACTTATAAATTTAATTTAAGGCCAACGACATTGTATGCAGACATCGGTGTCAGTTCTTGAGGAAAAGAGGGAATGGGATATTTCATATTTACGAAAATTGTAATGAATTTCTCACTACACGTTTGCAAATCTAATTCAGTTGTAAATACAAGTGTCCTCTTTGATTGTGCCGGAAAGATTTTGGACTCTATGATGGCGTCTAACTAAATGTCAAAAGGACGGTAGCGTTTGACGTTTGTCTCAAACGGTGTTTCCTCTTGTTGCTCTGGCTTCTTCCAAGTCATTGAGTACTTGCTTCGTGTTTTTTTTATATTAATATATACATGATAATGCATGTGTTATACTTATATTGCCTATTCAGTAAATGCATTCACCTTCCAAAATGTCCGACAGTCTTTTTACTATAATGTGGCATCTATCACAGCTGATGTATATATCAACGCGAACATGGAGCCCGGTCTGCTGGTTCCCGGCAAAATATATATAGTATGTATCCATGCCAACAGTACGGTGCTACATCATGAGTATTGGGACGAACCTATGTCTGGTATAAATGTTTGCTCTGATGGCGTAACAGTAGACACTTCACCGCCTACACCCGGTGAAGTCTGGATATCAAAACAAAATGCTCTTTACCAGGTATAGCATTTATATTAATTGCTATATACAGTTGCCTGATATACGTTTTTGCGCCTACGATATAGGTCTTGTTTTTGAAGTAAAGATAAAAACATGTTTAACAGTATTTGGTATAGTTTACACAAGGCGTACATTTCTGCTGATGGTTAATTGTTTATCAAATATGAACACGTGTACCTTACCACCACTAATTTTAATTTAGTTCAGTGTTCAGCATTCGCTAGTATTGTTCCAAAACATGTTATATTTTGTTTTTAATCTTCAAATTAGAGTCCCTTTTAAAACAAATATAAAAATAAATTCCAATCGTAATCATTCAAAACAATATTCTGATTTATATACGATAATATTTGGTTGTATATTCCACTCTTTAATTGATAATGTTAGTGGTATTTGTTTAATTCCAGACTTCCCTGTCAGATATAACAGTTTATTGGCAAAGTTTTGTAGATGTCGAGGAACTGAGCAATGCTGTTCGTTCTACAGGAATTGTGAAGTATGAGGTTGCAATAGGTATGGGCTTCATACCTATAAATGATAACTGTGATAAAAGAAACGAGTTTCAAAATATTGGTGTTTGTTTCTGAAGAGTTTGCATATTTTTTTTTTTATATAAAATGTGTTCTTACGTTCAGTTAACACATCATATAAGAGACAGCCACTTTAGAGAATTGTATTGAATTAGACTCAATATTGTATCATACATGCACTATATTAACATAGTAACATTTATACTCTCACGTCTAGGCGCCCATCATGGTGATGTAGATGTGGTCGATTTTACAGATGTCGGCGTCACCAACCATATCACATTACACGGACTTACTCTTCAAAACGGACATAAATACTATGCAACAGTAAAAGGTGTGTTTGTAGATATTATACCCACGTTTATGAAAAAAAAATGGGTAGATTAAAATCGCCTCCATTTGTCCGTCCGTCCGTCTGTACGTCCGCTCGTCCGTCCGCGTCTACCCTTCCGTTCGTCCGTCTGTCCGTCCGTGACATCCGAGGAACGGAATTCAACCAAACTTAGGATATGACTTCACCGTCGTATGATGACGGCGCGCAGGAGTAACATTATTTTGCAGAATAGAATAGTTTATTTCAAATCCAATAGTCATCTGATAGTGAGGTACAAATATGTAATCGTCTATGAAAGATAAACAACATATCAAGCGAATTTATTAATTAGAACTCGGATGTCTGCCCGGGGCCGCAGGGTGGGTGGGGCGAGGGGGAATTCGGGGTCTTTTTTTTAACTATGTCTCAAATGAAACGTTATGATGATGGGATTATACTATATACATCTGATTCCTCCTACGTCATAAGTGGGTCCTGGAGTAAGTGGTATCAAATACACTAATAATTCAATTACAGCGACATTTTGTCATACTTTTTTTGAACATTAATTGGTATAATAGTCGTCTATGAAAGAGATAATCATCATGTCAAATGATTCATTATTTATAACTCGGACGTCTTCCCTGGTGTTGCGGTTGGAGGGTCGGTTGTTGGGGGAGGGTTACAGGGGGTCAATTATATTTTTCAATTATGTCTCAAACGAACATTTTGATGAAGGGATTGTTCTCCTGTATGTGTGTGTTGTGGTGGTGGTGGTGGTGGTGGTGGGAGATGGTATTTGGCGGTTTTAAGGGCCGTCAAAAGGTCCAATAATGAAAATAAATTCAATTGCTGTGTCATGTTTCTATTTGTTTTTGTTTTTAAATTTGAAAAATATACAAGTATACTCCTCTGAAAATACAAAACATATCTACCAATTACAGCGTTTCCACCTTAGAGATGTGCCGAGGTGGGGGGAGTGGGGCTGGGTATGTGGGGGTGAGGATGGGTGTGGGGGGAGAGGGCTAAATTCGGTCAAATATCTATTTTTCCTTCTCAACACAATGTATATATTTTGGGAATATTAGTATAACTTGTTCCAGGGTCACCATGGGACTCTGGGATAGGGGTCAAAAGTTCAAATACACAAATACCCTAAACATGATTTATTCATTTACAGTGCCATACGTGTATACAGAAAAACATAAATAGTCCTATTTCTGATCTGAGTATCAAAATGGAAACAGTGTTAAAGGGAATTGGCATGTGTGAAGAAAACGTGGTTATTTGCGATGGCACGCTGTCGAATTCGTTCTAGGTCTTTATTGTCGGCTAAAACGTTCATTGTTATTGATTGTGTGATTTGTGTCGAGGCGTTCGCAAATTCAGCTTACTCGTGTTTAACTCAGCGAAAGGAATACGTGGTTGTCACAGTTTTATTAAAATAATACTTCACGTGAGCTTTATTTGTCAAGAAAAGAACATAACTGAATGAGTGTAGGAATACAAATAAAAGGTATTGCTTTACATTTTCCATTTTATTCCAGGCTATGATTTTACTGGGAAAACCGCCTCATCAATTTCTGCTCCAATCATAGCCGACAAAACACCACCAGTTGTTTCGAACGTTGGTATTACCATAGGTACACGTCACATAACAGACAAGAATAACATAGCGCCTTGGTGAGTAATATATACCTATATATGCAAACTTGTTTCTAATTTAATGTTGACATTAGTTATATACGCAAAGAACAGCAAAGTGTAATCAAAATTACTTTACTATAAAACTGACTTTAATATAAACCTTAAGGCTGTGTATACGTTTATATATTCTCTTAGATTGTATCAATGGTCGAAAACAGACTTTATACGCTCTTCAAATTATCAGACAATACATGTTTTTATATCCAGTAAAACTGTACACTGTGTATGGAAAAACTTGAAAATGTTGTATTACAGTTTTGCAATAATTAACCGAGATACCTTAGAGATAGAAAAACGATAATTCTGAATCTCCTTGGGAAATAGTTGCCACTAGACGGATGTTTTAGAACGTCTTTTTACTTTGTTTTGTTCTTTACGATTAGCAGGGTCTGAAAATCGGTGCTTAAAGCTGCCCGCGTATAAAAACTGTATATCTTAAAATGAAAGAAAATTAATGTATTCTCCAATTTGTAAAACTGCATTGCATGATGCGCGGTGTAAAGCACTCTACTGTTTTTTTTGCAATAGTTACAAAGTCATGACAACACACGTTGCTATCATTATAGTTGGAGGGGTCTGTTCTTTGACCCAGAAAGTGGCATAACAGTATACAGATGGGGTGTTGGCTCCAGGGCAGGGTATGACGATGTATTTCCGTACACTGACAGTGTTGACGAATGTGCTCAGACAGACAAGACGACAATGTCAAACCTGCAGGAAGGACGCATGTACTACATATCAGTCATGGTGTGTATATAATGTAATGGTATTCCAGTCAATATCAATTACAACTATACATAATTATATAAAAACTGTTACCGAACTGCAACCTAATTTAATATTATTTTCAAATGTATCAAACTGAAAACGTATATATATGCGTGTGTGTCTTTCGTAGGCATACAATGGTGCTGGTTTGTGGAACTTGGCAACATCATGGTCTTTTACTGTGGATTTTTCGCCACCAAATGCTGGACATGTTTATGATGGAAAACAAGATATACAAGACAACTTACGAGATCAAGATTACCAGTCTGACAGACACTCTCTTCTGGCGTATTGGTCTGGTTTTACTGATCCACATACCAATATTAAAGAGTACTTTATAGAAATCGGAACATCAAAGGAAAGAGATGATATACTCCAAGCACACTCAGTAGGACTCAATCAAGGTACACACACTTCATGCTTGTGTCAATGTTTAGTATCTCAAAGTACCCTTTACGTTGAAAGATAAAAGACAATATTTCATTTTAATTGGTTAGTTGGTTCTGAAGTGGTATACCGCTTAAGCTGGTGCTAGAGGGAGAGGTGTTGCTTCTAACATTACGTCTCATGAACAGACGCAATAAAACCGGGTCTACTACTTTATTCTCTTGGTCGTGTTTGTTGCTTCAAGTTAATCTTCCTTATCAGTATTTATTAAGAATCAGACTTAAACTGATAAAGGTAGACATGATATTTTGCTTAGGTTTGTATTCGTTTATTAACATAAGATCTACTTCATTTGTTTCAGAATTCCGTTTGGAACATCTAGAATTGACTGAAGGGTCGACGTACTTTGTAAAAGTAACGGCATGTAACACTGCCGATCTATGTTCGTCTGCAACCTCAGATGGCATCACTATCGACTCCAGCACCCCTGTACCCGGCCGGGTTAATGACGGTGCAGAAATGACGGATATGCAATACCAACTATCACGGTAAAGAACATTCTTCGCTTTGTGTATTACTCAGCAATACGTATTGTTGATAGAAATTGTGGTCTGACCAATTTGCACAGTATATGTTAGATTCATTTCAATGCAGCATACACATCTAGTCCGTATGTTAAATATGCTGATGTTCCTTTCAGAGAATCAGTTGCAGCTAGATGGCTCGGGTTTGTTGACCCACATTCTGGAATATCACACTATACCTGGAGAGTGGGAACAACACCGGGTGGTGATGATGTTGTACCAACAAGAGAATTCATAAAAGTAGCATAGCAGTGATAGCAAATATGGAGGATACACTTGGACGGTTACTTCCGGTTATGACACGTTTGTATTCGACGGTGCGTGCTTATGACAAAGCAGGTAAGCACACATTACAATAATAATATCAACTGTTTACATGCGGAATAAAAATACCACACAGTTTGCAAATACAGATGCAAAGTGCGATCACTAATTCGTACATAGCACATACTATGAAACATACGGTGTCTTCTAAATCATGGGACCATCTATCAATATGCTGACTGTAGCACATATATGAATAAAACTATTGACCGTTTCTAGGAAAGACCCATGTTGTATTTTTTTCCATACTCATTATGTATGCATGTACTCGTTCTTTGCTTTAAATGCGTGATGTTTGGCATATTTGGTTGACTGATCTTTTGAATGCTACATTTGCTGTTCAACATTTTTTCATCTAATTTTACATGTAAACGCAAAGAAAAAATGTGTTATGTGAGTATTTTTGATGAGGCGGTTTTCCCAGTAAAATATACTGATTTAGCTTTCATGTAATTAATTAAAACTAACCATTATTATTTCAAACCAGTCAATTGTCAAATATGCATGTTCATTTATCTTTATAATTAAAACAGGATTATGGTCAGAATCGACTTCGAATGGCTTTACAGTGGATAACACAGAACCAGTAATGGTATCACCTTTAGCCCACGTATCGTTGGGATCACTTGTGCAATCAACGTCCGTTCTCAAGTAGGTGTTGAAACTTGAATGGGATATAAAAGATGAGGAATCTTATATTGAGCAGCAATATCTGTCTATAATGCCACATGTTGGAGAAGACTTTAATATATCAGTAAAGGTAGTTATAAGTACTTATTTCTCAACGCTACCGGATCATTAAAAATACAACATGACAAACACATGTTACATGACTGATTAGCTCAGGAATATAAACTTATGGGGAATACATTAAAGAAGGCTAACTCCATGTCCACCGCCATATGCATGCCATCTTCGGGATGGTTAAAATTGTGTGCTGTTGATTTTATTACTATTGAGTTCTGCTCAACCCGGGGCTAGAGGGCGTGAGCGGTAGCTAGCATATTTCACTACCACTCATGAACAGTCTCAATCAAACCGAGACTGCAATATTTCGTATGTGTCGTTCTCGGCCGTTTCCAAAGGTCCATTATCATACTCTTTTTTTTTAGACATGTACTTAAATTCAATTGTTTTAGCACAAGAATCGGACAGACTCAAAATCTCATTCTTTTGCAAAAATGAGATATATGGTTCAATAGATACCACAGCGTCCGAACGCAATGGCATCGTAGGTCCGCACTGCGCTGCAAACAAGGACTTGATAATACAATGAAAGAGACAAAAAACAACAGAAAGGGTCGTGAAGACAGGATTACTGACTTGGAAAGGTCACTTGGCAATAAAGCCTACTGGTTAGCTTGAATCGATTTTATATGCGCACAATCCGCGCTATTATCCTGTCTTCAGCGCCCAAATAGACAAGACAGTGTAAACAAAACTACATCCCATCAAAAGGAATTCTCTAACAATAAAGTCCACATCCAGAGAAACTAACTAAAGAAACACATAAACAATAATAAACATCTCAGGATGTATCCCGAATGGTACTGCACAACCATACTAGTTGCAGCTAAAGAGAAAACCAATCTAGGGTACGATCGGAAAACCCGAGGGACGAATGCTCATACACCCAACTCCCTTAAGTGGGGTTTCAGTAGGTACAATCATAGAGTCCCAAGAGGCAAACCCTATCAACACAAAAGTATGGGTAATAATTGTGATTTTTAGACATTTAAATTACTCGTTTCTGTAAGTACATAATTATAGTAATTTGCTTGTAAATTTTTTTTCATTTGGAATTAATATTTTTTAGATTTTGAGTCGAGTCTGATTCTTGTGCTCAAAAGTTTGATGAATATTAGGCCTGAACTTTGTATAGCAGTGTTTCACTGAATATTGTATATGGTACAGCCACATGAAACTTCCAATTCCAAATAAATAATATAATATTAACAGTTAATATTTAGTTAAGCTCAATACACGAAAGAAACCTGAATTTATATTTCTTTATTGATTTGAGAACAAAAATAAAACCAAAACACAAATAATGAAATACCTGTTGCTATGTGCTGAATATATTTATTAGTTATACATGCTTTATTGGACATGGGCTCGTCATCCGACACACATATATATATAAAAATCGAACAGGAAAAGAAGCATTCAAGGACGACAGTCAACTACAAGCGCACACATAAACAAAGAACAACTTTAAAGATGAATAAAATGCCAAATAAGACATCACAAACACAAACGGGTTGACAATAGGGCTACCGCCTTGGAACGGTCAGTGGCAAAAAAGGCTGCTGGGGGTTTAAACCAGGTTCTAGGGTGCACCAAACCTCACACTTACCCTACTGTCAACCCAATAAAATGGGAAAGTGTAAATAAAGAAATCCCCGACATGAACTATTGTCTAACCAACAAGGCAGCATTAATAGGCAATATTAGCAAAACAAAAAGATGCTCGTGTATATATAAGTACAAAAAAACAATAGCCTAGAAGGCCACAATGAAGGTACTGACACAAAGTCGAACAGCAGCATTTACTCATGCCATTGGAATTATAACAGTGATTTAGAGCTATCTATATCAATTATCAATTATCAATTCTATCTCCCCACTCCACTCACACCCTTTCGCCTCAATCACAACAGAGACATACAATAGGTTAAAAGTATGTCATTAAATTCCGTAAGTTTTGGCAGGGAACAAACTGAAATTGTTATTTTTTTTTACAAATCCAATTACTTGTCGAAATGCATCAGTTCATGCACCAGTGAAACCATAATCGTTGTTATGAATTAGTGTACTACATGTCTAGTAAAGTCTAATAAATCCGATAGCCTAATACATACTTTGATAAACTTCTATCTTCATTCACAAATTACACATAAGAACTATTAGTCAAAACCTACAAGTTCAAATTAGTCTGCTGTCTTAAACATTGTGCAAGCAGTCTCCTATCTTAAACGGCGTGCGTTCGAGTCTCCGCCCGACCGGGTCTCGCTCGACTGGGACACGCCAAGCCTTTATTTATGGAGTTCAATCTTTCAGTCTATCTCTCTGATCTCACTCTGATATCGCCCCCGACTGTGGATTTACCATCCCTTATATAGTCATTATACCATGGCATATTCTTCATCCTCACGTGATCAGGTTCAGGGACAAATATTTGGTCGAAACCAGTTATGTGGATCACCAAACAGGATTTTAAAGTAAACAAGTTACTTGAACTACTTTCCAGACTGGGTACTGATATAAATCCCCCATTGTTCAAAAAGAAGGTGAACTCCTCACTCGTGGTTACTGAGTGCGATACCTGGACTTTTCATTGTTTCATCAATCAAACCTTCCCCCAAGCTTTAAGGTTTGGTCATTTTGTTACTAAATGCGTCATTCATGGACTTAGGAGAGTGAGGTCATTTCGAGGTCTTTGGACAAACAAAGGAAACAAACTATTTCTCAGAAAAGTTGCTTATACAACCTTCCCATTGTTTAGAGTACAAGGTAACCCTATCACTCCAATTCGTTTTAGTGCGATTCCCGACTTTTCATAAGTGCGTTTCCTACAGGTTGAGCTGTTGGTACTGTAGGAGCCAACAATTATATTTAATTGTTGTGCCCTCGTCATTTTGATTTGTTGGTCACCGCATTTTCATAAAAATACAATGATTACAATATAGGCAGAGACCCAACTTCTCGTATCGTGCACAAAAACACTTTTGGTTTACCCGGAAAGATATACTCGTGATTTTTTGCATATCAATAGCAGAACAACGCATTGTCTACGGAAGCCCATAAGTGATAAGAAAATATTGATATTCAAACAAAAAATGTGTACAAGTTTATATTTTAGCGATATGATTTTGTTTTGTACATAAATAAGACATAAGCACGCCTGATTATATTCTGTTTATGCCGAATGCAATTTTCAATTATTTTTTTTAAATCAAAAGCGGTTTAAGGATTAAAGATGGCGAGCAGATGGGTTGAGGGAGGGACGGGCACCTTTTGGCTAAAGCTTTCGTGCACGTTGATAATAACTTCTGTAAATTGTTTTCGGTTAAAACGAACTTTACTGTGAAGTGTTATATCGTTAAGATGCCACTTTTTTACGAGCAAGGCCGATTTTCTCCTTTTCAGAATAGAGTAATGACCCCTGAGTTACATGCACATTGTGGGTAAAGCTTAGGTGCAAGGTTTTGATAACTTCTTTATCTTATTTTGGATTTTAACTAAAATTGCAGTGAAGTCTTATATCAAACAGACATCACTTCCTTCCGACCAATGTGTACCTTTGCCTTTTCTAAATAGAGTTATGGCCCCTGATTATCTACAAAAATACATTTTTGCGTTGAGTTTATGTTAATTAATCAAGTATTGTTGAAAATTAAACAACAATTTGGGTGGACATTTTATATACAAATAGGATACAAGTATATGTTAATAATATTTACGATACATCAACTTGTTTTGCCATTTTGGAATAGAGGTTTGGCCCTTAATTTACTTAGAAAATATGATTATTGCACCAACTATCTTTAATTGTGTAGGGTTTAAACAATATCGTTTAGTGTGAAGTCTTAATAACATTAGCATACTGGCAGATATTTAGAATCCGT
Source organism: Cyrtodaria siliqua (assembly GCA_037043455.1). Classification (NCBI taxonomy): domain Eukaryota; kingdom Metazoa; phylum Mollusca; class Bivalvia; order Adapedonta; family Hiatellidae; genus Cyrtodaria; species Cyrtodaria siliqua. The sequence goes on from JAWPHD010000031.1 coordinate 350,527, forward strand.
TCGATGGTAGCTTTTAGATTTCTTAATACAGTTATGGACCTTTAATTTACCTTGAAAATAGAATAGTAGTTACTGCAATTACTGTCTTATCAAATTGTAAACTTCCAAATTGATTCACTATTTTGTCACAGTCGTATGATTGTATTTATCAGTAAAATAACGGGGTTTTTATTGGAAGGCGATTGAGCGACGTCAGTGTTTGGGTATGACGTCTGACAGAGTTTCTCCAAAACATTTTGAATACTGTCTAAATGATTTATTTGAAATTTGCACTTTTGTTACATATGATCATTAACTGTCCAACCAACATTGGTGTTTCTGTGACCTTGAGTTTCAATTCTAGGTTCTGATAGATTGAACAGGCAATTTCTGGTGAAGAAGTTTGTCAACGTTTCTCAAACACATCATGAACTTAAATATTTTCCTACGGTTTGTATCGCCTTGATCCATGGGACGCAATATATTAAATAGTGTAATATAATCATGTTAACAGTTTAAAACTATAAGTATACTAAATGTGATCCATATCCTATTTCGAGTCAGAAACAAATTATCGTATAAAAGTCGAGAAGGAAATATAACATTCAGAGAACACAGTCAGTCAACCAAACACACGTATTTAAAACAAACACCAATCACAAGGATAGAAAAGAGAAAAGTATGCTAAATGGCAAACTCAAACGGTTGAAATATGGGTACCTACTTGGAATGGTCAGTGACAATATGGGTACCTCCTTGGAATGGTCAGTGACAAAAAGGCTGCTGGGGTTAAACCAGGTTCTAGAGTGCACCATACCTCACTCTTACGCTATTTTCATTCCAGTAAAATTCGACCAGCCAGGCTATAACCCCTTACAAACTAGGAAGTATTAATAGCAATTAGTAGACAATATAAGTAAAAGACAAAATGATCATGTATATATGAATAGAAATTCCCAGAAAGCCACAAAGCAAATACTTGTCAGAAGCCAGGACTAAAAAAGAATGATGACGATAAGACAATATTAAAGTAAAAAGTTAGGCGTTACCATCCCTTGCCCTATTTAGGTAGAAGCACATGTATTCATTACGATATATAGTATAGAAGGATAGAGAGCAGAAGAAGGCCCTTTACTATATACATATACTATAACTATATTCTCTCTAGCCTTCTATAAAATATATCCTAATAAATGCCTGTGAGTAGAAGTCATCATAGGGTTCAAAATCTGTCGGGTCATCGCAACATTAATTGTAAAGCATTGTGACGAACTGTAAATGGGTCAACATCTAAACATGCAGTGCATTGCAGAATGATAGGGTCATATCCTATTTTGTTATGTTTGTTAACAAGTTTAACACAGATTGTATGAATGTGATAATGACCAATAATCTTAAAAGCCTGTACATATAGTCACCATACTATTCCCGTTGTGACAGACCTTGTAGCAGAAGAGTTCTGACAATACTTTAAGTAAATCAGGGTTATGATAATAAACCTTTGCAAAGGTTTGTCCGGATATAGAACTCAATGAAGCACTATTAAAGCTGGAGTAGATGAAAAGCAGAACAAACTTCCAACTATGTACGGGATTCCTAATTTACAAAAACAGCCTAATAAAGCACACTTTCTTCCTATTTCTGGTGTCTGCACCACTACAAACATCTCCAAAGGTATAACGTCCTGTCTTACTGCCGCTGTAGATCACGTAACACAATATTGTGCTAAAGCTTATGCTAACTCTTGGATTAATTTATTTTAGTCGTTATTACTTTCTTGAAAAACAATGCAGTAAACGTCACGCAAACCTTTTCAAATATAAGCTTATTGCTCTTATCCAATATTCATTTTACTGAATAAACACTAATGTTTGCTCAGTATTATACTGCGGTAGAATACAATGTTTTCTTTGGCATATCACTCTGCCATTAAAACAATCAAAATGTACTCTACCATTGCGTTTTCCATAGGGTTGCAGTATAGCTTTTGTTCTTACCATCACTTTCTAAAATTTCATAGCTCTAAACAGCCTACCTAAAATTAAAATACTAACCTAAATTCATCAAAAATGTCCAAAGTAAGCGGAGTTCCGTTCGATTGATTACCACTCAGCACCACCCCATGGCATAAGTGGTGTCAGGTCGCGGAGATGATTTCTGATAACCATTTTGATATTTTAGCTATGGTCATGTGACAATTATGACATAATCGCAGATTATTTTCTAAGACGCTGACAGAGTCACATGGTGATCCTGGTAAAGATTGGGCAATGATCACTGTTTAAAGGCTTATCAAAGTAGATTGTCACCTTATTATTTTGCAACGCACTGCATGTTTAGTGGTTGACCCATTTACAGTTCACCGCTTTGCTTTTTACTTGATTATGCGATCGCCGGAAAGATTGTGGACCTATGATGACGTCTACCTAAATCCTGAAAGGACGGTAACGTTCGATGGTTGTCTTTAATATTGTCTAGTCGTTCCCTTAACAGTGTCAAAATTGAAATGATCTTTCTTGTCATAGAGTTTGCTTATTATTTGTCAGTTTCAATCGCGAGATGTAAATCGAGTAAAGAAGATATAGCAACTATGAGAAATATTAGCTTTTTTGAGGTGAAGTTCTTTGGGAAGAAAGTATATGTAGTAAAGAAAAGAAAGGGTTGTAATTGTCCAATATATCATCCATATACAAAGAGGTATAATAAAAGGCTTCGATTACATAAGTCCAGACTCTATTGTGCCCATCGCGTCAGGTATACCTTGACGTGTTCGTTGGCGGACGGACTATAAACCTTAGAATTACACACACACACACACACGGCTTCGATTACATCTGTCTAAGCGTAAACATTAAAGACTAAAAATGAAACCTCTAACATCACAAAACAAAAACAAATCTGCAACAAGAGTTGCACATTTCGTTCTCATTTGGGATTCCAAAAATGTATCTATAAACAGTAGTGTCATACTTAACTAGTTCCATATGTGTAAAATATATTATCTTATATGAATATAAATGCTTCGAAAACAACTACTTGACAAGCCCACATGGTGTAATTGTCCAAAACCCTTCAACTAAATATTAGTGAGAATCAGAACTCGTTTACTGAAGTTGCTGTGTACTCAGTCTGAAATTTAAATATTTGCAAACATCAAGGGCGATAACTGTGTAAACCACTCTTCAATTGTTCTCATTGTCAAACAAAACCGAGACCTTAATAATATTACCCCAAAAAGCATGAAAAATCAAATGCTATTTATTACAATCATCGTGAAAACAATCACACTCCTTAGTCAGAGGACGATATCCTCTTTGTTCAATTAGAATATTACACAGTAATTGATGATAATTCAAAGGAAAGTAGGAAACAATCAGACGATCGAATTTTTCGACAATTTAGAGCAATAACTTGATACTCGTCTAACCTGTCTGAAATCCGTTTGATATAAAGTTACACGACAAACTGTGTGAAAATCGAAACCACTTTATTTAATGTATTGTGTACGAAAGCTGAAATTTGCATTTTGCAATAATCAAGGGCAATAACTTAGTAAGGCAGGTGTCAATTCTGCTCAATGTCATCTTGTCAAAGTTTATATTCATATAAAGTCTCACACTAAATAATGTGAAGATCGGAATCCGTTTACTAAAGTAATGTGTGTACTCAAGCTAAACTGTGACTATTCTTTCAATAACCAAGGGTAATAACTCTTTAAAGCAAGTGTCAGTTTTACTCAGTATTGAACTTGTCAAAGGCCTTGTAGGTATAAGGCCTAACATCATACAACATTTAGTGGAAATCGGAAACCGTTTACTGCAGTTGTTGTGAACACAAGAAATTCGCATTATCCCTGGTACAAGACAAAACAAAATTCATAAAAGGTCTATAACTCTTGTTAACATGTTTAAAGTGTAACATAATCAGGTCTTTATTCTGTAGTTTGATATTTCATATACACATATAAGTTTCAAATACTGGAACTGTATTTGCCGAAAAGGACGTGTGCACATTTCTTTATTTTCCTTTGACTGTTTGTTCAGCGATTTTCATATATTGGCTTGGTAGGAATGGGTTACCGTAGAAATCGCGATGCTGTTACGAAATGCAAAGTATGCCAGAAGTCCATACAGTGGTTTCATATGTACAAGACCCCAATCTGTTAATATTTAAAAAATCAGGAGTATATCTTTCCGGGTAAACGTTTTCGTTTTTTTCAGGCTTGGGTCCCCGCCTAATACTTACTGTTGTACACAATCAAGTGTTACAGTATATTATTCTATATGTTACAGCTTACGCTACTGAATTGATTATAGATACACATTACCTTTAATTTAATTTAATGTTTCAAGCTATTTGATATTACATGTATAAACTTTCACATAAAGTATCGTAAACAATTGTAAACTGATGAACATTCAGTAATGAACGCGTCACATCGTTCAATCTGAAGTATCGATACATATGTTTAAGGACTATTACTCTGCTGGATATGCAACAATAATAGGTCAAATTGTGGGAAAGGTGTAAAAAGCACCAAACGTTAACCAGTTCAACTTAAGGATACGTGCTTTCAAAACATGCCAGGAGACAAGCCTGAGAGGCCCTTTAACCCATAATTATGAGGCCCCATGAGGGGCCCTCTATTAATTAAAAAAAATATACTACAATTATTAAAATAATAATATTGTTTTATACAATCAATTGATTCAAATATTTTGATTGAGTTATGCATAAAAAGTATTAACCAAGTTTTCTAAATAAAAAAAATCATGTTTATGCGCTTCTGTTAATGTAATAGAGGCCCAAAGGGGGCTATTTTGGTAAATTTTATACTAAAAATGAATGTATGTTAAATAAAATGTTCTCTTCGTGAATTAGTGCATGCAATTTAACTATTACGTTACCATTATGTTGCCATGACACTGCTTATGCAATTTTAAGTCTTTATTCTAAATAAGAACATGTATTATCTAGTATTTGAGGCCCTAATAAGGGTATTTAACATGTTTAAAAATTGTAAAAAGTTATTTATTTTTATAACCTTGTAACAAAGAATGATCTTCAATTCCTATTACCTTTAATTTATTTTTCATTTACAATGATTTCCAAATATGTATAAAAAAATTCATTTTCAACCAAGACATAAATTAAATGAGGCCCTTAGAGGTTTGTTTTTGTAATATTATTTCGAGCAATTAAACTATTTTCAGAAACGACATGTCTCTTTATTCTCACTCATAAAAATAAGAAAATTTAACAAAGAGAAACAACACATTAAAGAAATTATAACATTTATTACAGTTGTATTACATTAAGTGAGGCCTCTCTTGGATATATAGTTGTACGTACATAAAAGACAGATCACATATTCATGAATTTTTAACTATAGTGAAAGTTATATCCACTTATATACACATTGAACATATAACTAATTCAAAACTGAACATCAAATTAAATTGTGCAGCAAGTCTTTTTACAAACAAATCCTAATAGAGAAATAGTATCAATAAACTTTAATTGATTGAGGCCCTGATTAACAGTTCTTCCAATATTCAATCATTGCGCGAAGGCCTGACTATATAGAGAATATCTGAGCGGGGGAGTGGTGGGGGTGTGGGGGAGGTGGTGGTGGGGCGGGGGGTGGGTTTCAGTGTGAGATCGAAATTTATTTCATCGAGTGATCTTCGAAAATGGCATTCTCAAGATTGTCCAACAAAAAAACAAATGTTCTTTTTATTTTATGCTTTAGTCATGTTTACAGCGTTTTAATAGCCGATCAGATATTTCAATTCCTCACTTGTAGCCCCATCTTTACAGACAATTTACTATAACTCAATAAATACTACGTAAGTGTAATAGTGCACAAGAATTGAAGTAATTAAAAAATGATTATGTTCAAAATATCAGTTTTTTCCAACAATACACGCAAACAAATGAGTCTCAGTTGTAAAAAACTAGTCCCAAAAACCAGTGAGATATCATATTGGTATTCTACTGTTTTCAAACAGTGAGATACCAATTGTATCTGATGTCGTTGCAAAGCATAAAATAAAAACTATTATTGGTCATCCGGTTTCATTTGGAAAATGTCAAATTAGACTAAATTGTACATAACTTTAACGGTTATTTTCTCTTTCACACTGCCCACTGCACATGCATTGCTGAGTACATGGGAGGTTTGCCTTGTTGCACTTGCAGTGTCTACGGCATGTTGTTGTACAGTTGCATTTGACCAGTTCTTGACAACCTTTTGAAGCCTCAGGGAGAGTATTCCAGAACGGAATCCAGTTACCAGATTCTTTAGCCCACCCCCACTCAGTGGTCGATGGCACATCCATCCTAAGGAGCATTTTATCCAAATGTGACTTCTCTGGTAGACAGCTCGCAGTATATGCTGGTCAAGCGCACTCTGTAATCGTCAATTTGTCTATTTCCATGTTTTCTGGAGTACATGAGAATAACAAATCTCTCGAGCATGTCAGTATCCTTACCAGTGACTTGTTCAAGGGCTGAAGATAAACGCTTGAAGAGCCAATGTATTTCTGGCATAAGTTTCATGGTTCCTGGCATATACAAGTATGTTTTTGCAATCTCTATTGAAAGCATGCGCTGTTGGAGCATCATCCTGTAATCTGCTTCCTCGAGGTTATATCTATTTCGACGTTTCGTTGCCAACCTTCTCGCCTCTCACCGCTGCCGGTTGGAATCCCACTGGTAGCTCGACTTATGAGAAAGTGTCGATTCTTACGGTTTTCGGGAGGTCTACAGTACCCAGGAAAAGTGTGTGGTCTGCCTCCACTACAAACAAATATAACCTTGCAAGTGACGTAAAACACAATACAAACAAACACATTTATTTACCACTCGGCCCAGGCCATCTTTTAAACAATCATTACATGCAAATAACGTCCGTGTCAACACTGCCAGTGTCGTCTGCAAAATGTTTGGTAAATGGCGAATTTTAAAAAAGGGAAATAACTGAAATATATCAAACAACAATTTCCTTACAAAGGGAATAAATACAAATTGTTTTTATAGGTTATACATTGTTTTAAATAGTGTTGCTACTAAATTAATATATATTTCTCGGTTTTAGACAATTTAAGTTAATTTATGGCAAAAAAAAATCAATCAATCTTTTGAACCTCAATATGGGCCTCACCCGGGCTTGAAATTCAAGTACGGGCCTCATATATGCATTTTATATTTAAATAAGACTTATTTATTACTTACACATGTTAGTGTTGTGTAAAACTATGTTTGAGTAATTATAATACTACATATTTATCAGTAATAGTAACACTTTATCACTGGGCTTAGACAATATCATATGTCCCTTTTGGTGCCTCATTTAAGCAGGAGACAGAACCTCTCATGATTGTCTCCTGGACTTTTTTTAACAAGCTTGGTCTATAGTATAATCATGCCAAGTTTGGTGATTTTTACATCATTTCCACATTCATGTTGCATATCCAGCAGACTATATCGGTCAGCCATCTTTGATCCAAAAAATCGAAATTCGATGAGATATGGTCAAGTGATTTTTTCAACGATGTACGCATTTTAGGCACGAGCAATGTCAACCATATAGTACATGACAGTAATTCAACACTTTTGATGTGAATATAACATTAGAAATAATACTTATATTGCAGAAATTGTGCGCTTTATATTCGAAAAGTTTGGTGCAGTTTTACTCAAAGTTGTTTTGTTTTTTATGTGAAATAAACTGGTCCATAAAATAGCCCATTTATCCAGCGAATGCAGACGAGACAAAATTTCTGAATAAAATAAGCCATGTTTTCACATCATCCAAAATCCGAAGTACACCATTGTTAAAAATGAAGATTTTCTTTATACGCCATGTGCCTTCAACACACACACATGATACACATGAAAAGCTTGCACGTGAATTGTAAATTGAAACCATGCGGTATGGTGAAACATTCGGATAAACAGGTCATTTGATCGTATTCATATGTTATTATTTAGTTTGTGCTGTTTTTATTCGAATATAATAATAAATTACTCTTGTTTTGCCATGTTTCTATTCACAACAGTCACTGAGTTGTGTTTAATACATCCAAAAATATAGTTGCCTTTTATAATATTTGACAATTAAAACCCGTCAGTGCCACCATACTATAGCATTGAGATTATTTTGAAAGTACATGCCATTAAAAGAATATCTTATTTTTTAACAATGCTGTACTTCGAATTTTGGATGATGTGATAACATGGCTTATTTTATTCAGAAATGATGTCTCGTCTGCACTCGCTGGATAAATGGACTATTTTATAGACCAGTTTATTTCACAAAAAAAACAAAATAACTTTGAGTAAAACTGCACCAAACTTTTCGAATATAAAGCGCACAATTTCTGCCATATAAGTATTCTTTCTAATATTATATTCACATCAAAAGTGTTGAATTACTGTCATGTACTATATGGTTGACATTGCTCGTGCCTAAAATGCGTACATCGTTGAAAAATTCACTTGACCATATCTCATCGATTTTGGATTTTTTGGATCAAAGATGGCTGACCGATAGTCCTTAAAATGTTGTCATGTGCTTTCACCAATTAGTACCAAACCACAACTTAATATTTGTGGTTAGCAAGAGGTAATACATTTAGCTTGTTTTGTTTTTGAAGGTTCATGGCTTTATTCGTGACTATACATTTACTAACCTGAAGTTCCACGATGGCAGCATCTACGATGTGATATTGATGTCGTGTAACGGGGCCAGAGCATGTGTGAAATCTATGCTAAAGAACATTCGTGTAGACACGTCTTCACCAACAGCTGGTAAACTTTAAATGTAATATAAACTGTGATATACAAAGGCATTTTGTATAATTATTATAATAAGGATACGTTCATGACATATTTTAATTATGGGATCTAGACTGGCATGTGCTCTCGTTCTACAAGTGGCTGTGCAGAGTGACGTCGGTAGTTCAATTACTACGTTGTTGAGTAGTAGAGCTGCTTGCATCTGCACCAGTATCCGTGGCCGAATGGTTAACGACGTTGTGTTGTAAACCTTCGCCTCTGACCGCTGCGGGTTCGAATCCCACTGAGAGCTCTACTTGTAAATGAGGAGGTGTCGATTCTGACGGATGGCGGGAGGTGTAAAGTACTGGTTCTACCCAGAAAAAATGGGTGGTCTGCCTCCACCACAAAAATATCGATCATATAAAAAAGAAATCTGCACCACGTGGGTTTTCTCTGACGTTGGAATCATCTCTCTCTCCCTCCCTCTCTCTCTCTCTTTCTCTCTCTCTCTCTGACTCTATGATGTCCCAATATCAACTTGCATGTGTTAACTAGACGTGAAACCATATTATTTCGTTTAAAAAGTGTAAAATAACATCTATGAATGTAAATGATTGGTGTTAAACTCAAAATTATATCCTAACTGTTTTACAGGTACATTTGCAATCAACACTGACCATGCTGTAGAACTGGATATGCAACCTGATACATGGATGGTTTGGAACACATCGTCTATAAATCTCTCCTGGCTGGGGTTTAGTGATGAACATTCCGGGGTGTCTTATTACATGATCAACGTCGGTTCTCGTTATATGGGATCGGAGTTAAACCAAGTAATATAAATCGTTTACATGTATAATGTGTATTAGTGTACATTTTCCTTGTGTGATTGAAATCATTAGCAACAGTGTAATCCTTTAATGGTCTGAACCTTGGTGTTTCTGGAATATAATTCGTCTCATTAGTTTTACGGAATTATAGTTCAATTGCGAATGATTGTCAGTGAACATGTTCATGTATAGACAAAATGCGTAGTCGCAGTCATAAAGGTGATACGTACTTACCATATAAACATCAGTGGAGGCTTTTGTTTTCTATGACCATCATTAGTTGTAGTTATAAATATGATCATGGTCGTTTTTACATATTGGTAAACGTGGAGTCTACTAATACGTTTGATAAGCATAGATTTAAAATAATAGCTACACAATACAACAAATAAATGGCGTGCTTCCTTTTTTGTGAATCGTACGGCAATATACTGTTAGACCTTTCAAATTAATGTCTACATTCATAATTAAGTATATAACTGTTTACTGGTTGTATGTTCGATGAATTCAGTATTGATCTTCACACAGAAAACTTCAAATATACGATTGCAAATTCTAAGACTCCTGGAACTGTCTCTAAAGTGGAGCATGACGAGAGCACAGTTAATCGAGCCGCTGATGGCAAGGTTCAGGCTTATACCATTCCGACACAGACTATTTCTGGATATCAATACGTCTTTATTGCAATTTGGGCAGTGAATGGGGTAATGCTCTCCTACTTTTTGTTTTTATAAATAGTCAAACGACTTGCAAGCATTCTTTACTATTAGATATGTTTTTATATAAATGAGCCAGTAGTTCAGCTCTTCAATAAACAAGTAAAGTTAACAATTTGCTTTAAAAATTAGTACTAATCATTCATGAAATCAAGACTATCTATACTGTATTAACGTTTAAAACTAATATAAAATGTTTGTATTTTAACATATTAAATAATTGCAGGTTGGTCTGAGAAGTGAGGTAGTGCACTCACAGTTCTCTCTGATCCCTGGAGGTGCCATGGCCCTGGTGCGGAGATGTTCCAGCTACTCGTGTCAGGGACATTGTGTATGTGCTCCTCAGGATATGAAATGTTCCTTGCAACCTGATTCCCCAGTATGCATCAACGTCACCGGCGGTAATTTTATATATATTTGCTTAATATTGTTTTGTTAGCATGGTTAGGTACCCATATAACACATCCAATAAAAGTGCTTACTAGATCTATTGTTCGGGGCGCTTTTTTTAGCCAAAGGATTTTCAACATTTACATGAACAATTTTAATAATATACACAGGCACACATAGTATATATCATTAGCTGGATTATTAGTGGTAAATAAAACATTCTGAGATCTTTTGCAAATCATGAAGAAATAGATATTTTTACAGCCAAAATGCTCTTTGGTGGGTATTTTCATTCTAAATTCCTTGATGCAGGGACAACAGAACATTAAGAAATCTCTAATAACTTCTGTTAGCCTTAATACTTTCTATATACGTTTCCGATTGTCATACTTTACATTTATCAAAAACATTAAAACCATGTTTGCATAAGCATTCTAAACAAAAAGTTACTACAACAGCATTTTGCATTGAATGGAGCCCATCAAAAACAACTTGCGCACGCGAAATTGTTATTTCTCAACCGATTTTAAAAGAAAAACATTTAATTTACCACTAAAATTTCTGTTTCACTGATATACATTGTATTTTTTGCCACTTACCGTTACAAGGCCGTTGCCGAATTGTCGACAATTGTATAAATGTGATGTCGTGTCTTGCCTTTTATTCATTTTAATTTTGTAATTATTTTTCGTTTTTGTTCGTGTTTTTTTTTTTGGATGACTATGCTGTGGTCCTTCAAGGTTACATTTCCTGTTCGGCTTTTTATATCTACTTTTAGGTACTAGTTGATTTTTGTCTGAAAAATAATAAACTTTAAAAAACATTGGTTGAAACAAACACCCCGAACAATAGCATTTCCTGCATCGCATAACACATACCGATTATAGTGTATTCAAATGTATTATGTTATAATAGTGTGTTAAAATAACCCTACAAGCAATACATTTATAATTTGATGGTTTTAGGTACGTTTAGATGTCAACGTTAACCATATTCGATGGCTTCATTTATGCTGATATGATATAATCAGTTGATATCTTTCAGATTCCAATTTTGTCGCGGTCTCTGTGTCAGATCTGATCTACCTTTCTAACGAACCTGTGAAAAACAAGTTAGACACACATACACCAGTAAATAGTATGTTATCTGCGGAATGGCATATCACAGGGCTTAATGGCAATGTACCTCAGTGGTAAGTATATGCATGGCAATGTCCCTCAGTGGTAAGTATATGCATGGCAATGTCCCTCAGTGGTAATTATATGCAAGGCAATGTCCCTCAGTGGTAAGTATATGCATGACAATGTCCCTCAGTGGTAAGTATATGCATGGCAATGTCCCGCAGTTGTAAGTATATGCATGGCAATGTCCCTCAGTGGTATGTATATGCATGGTAATTTCCCTCAGAGGTAATTATATGCAAGGCAATGTCCCTCAGTGGTAAGTATATGCATGACAATGTCCCTTAGTGGTAGGTATATGCAAGGCAATGTTTCTCAGTGGTAACTATATGCATGATAATGGCCCTAAGTGGTGAGCATATGCATGGCAATGTCCCTTCATGGTAAGTATATGCATGACAATGTCCCTTACTGTTAAATATATGTATGGCAATGTCCATCAGTGGTAAGTGGTTAGTATACACATGATAATGGCCCTCAATGGTGAGTATATACAAGGCAATTTCCCTCAGTCGTACGTATATGCACAATGATGACTCTGAATGGTAGGTATATGCATGGCACAGTTCCTCAATGGTAAGTATATGTATAACAATGTCCGTCAGTTGTAAGTATATGCATGACAATGTCCTTCAGTGGTACATATATGCATGACAATGTCCCTCAGTGATATGTATATGTATAGCAATGTCCCTCAGTGGTATGTACGTATATGCATCGCAATGTCCCTCAGTGGTAAGTATATGCATGACAATGTCCCTCAGTGTTAAGCATATGCATGGCAATATCCCACAATGGTAAGTACATGCATGGAAATAACCCTCAATGGTAAGTATATGCATGACAATGTCCCTGAATGGTAAATATATGCATGGCAATATCCCTCAGTGGTATGTATATGCATGATAATGTCCCTGAATAGTACGTATACGCTTTTACTAGTGCTATACACCGATTGGCAATATATTGGCTTTACCTATATATCAGGGTTCGTATATATTTATGGTGACTTTTTGGTTTTCGATTATTCCATTTAAACCTAAAACTGTAATAATGTGCATTTCTAGTTTCAAAATTGTACATCTCCTGCATTTGAATGTTTGGGAAATGTGTTACTACACTAACTGACACTTGCGTTATACTTACCCGTAGGTATGAGTGGAGTATTGGAATGACCGAGTTTGATACGCCATTAGGAATATTCAGTCCTCATGAGAGGATATGGCACGATGCTGCTGATACAACAAGTCTGTATTACACAGTAAAGAACGGTAATTATCTTAATTAATATAATGTGTCTTTATATTGAACGATATTATCCTGTACGGTTTAATAAATATATAGTCACCGAAAACCATACAGACGTAAATGGTATACCATGTTTCAGAATGTCTGCTTTATGCTCAACTACCCAGGAGTGACACGTTTCCACGTGTACGTTGTGCCACATGATGATATTTTTTCAATAATATTTTCTGGGCGTTACATGTGTTGTGCCAGGTGGCGACATTTTACTCTTGACATTTGAAGTCGTTACATAATTTGTACCACGTGGAGACACGTTTTCGTTGATATGTTTAAGACATTACATAATTATTTTGTGTCAGGTATCAATACGCATTATATAGTTGTTGTTTATGGTGTGTCGATTTGGTTGGCGATATATACAATTTCTATTAAAAGTTTGTGTCAGTGCGTTTATATTTATAGAATTGTATACAATGTTAGTCTGAAGTAAGTTATATTGGTAGATTGTTGGACTTTGTATTGAATTGATGTTTGCTAAAAATGCAATATATATTCCGATTCAGGACAGACACTGTATGATGGAGAGAGGTATTCCGTATTCATTAGAGCTTGGTATGACGGAACGTCATTTGCTGATTTCAAAAGTACTGGAGTTATTATACAATCTAAACATCCGGAAACGTCTAACATCTTTGGAAAAGCGGTAAATGTTTGAAATTCAAAATATTATTTGAAATAATAAATCTTGACAATTTATAATGCAGTTTAAACCGGTATTTGGTAAAACTTATAGTTAGCCAAATGTGTAAAATGTATACGTATGTACTAGAAAAGGTACACTGGATATAATTATAATTTCCTAATATTAATGAGTAAGACTAAAATGACTAACTGGGTGTTTTTGTGCATAATAAACACGTCGTACGATTTTCTAAAGATAAATTTCATTAAAGTGCAAATGATGATTATGTTAAATGTGTGAGTGATTCTGCAACTTTACACACACAAATAAAAGAAGAAAGATCCAACCATGTACGTGATTGTTTGTTAAAACGATTTGTTGCATCCAAAACATCCCTTTTTTAGTATTAATTGACATTGATACTAGCGTTTGTTTAGTGCAGTGTGGTGGCCGTAAAGGTCGCCCCGACTACAAATCAGTAATGATATTAAATACTGATCCTTCAGGGCCTTCAACTTCAATCTTTATAATACTTCTTAAGCTGGTGCTATGAGTCGTGAGAGGTGTTGCACATTAATTTACCTCTCATGGACAGACCGAGTCTACGTTTCTCTCTTGTTTGTTGCAGCCAAAGGATCCCATTTTCAATAGTTAATTATAATCATTTATTATTATTATTATTATTATTATGTTTAACGTCATCCTTCCTCATCGATACCGATGTTTTCACCATGAGGTATAACGTCATCAAATATCCGAGAGGTGCGAACATTGATTATGGATTTTATCAAACAATTATTTTATGATGCGATTTAACCAATGAACTATTGTCTAAGGTATATAGTTGGAAGCATAGTATCGTATAACCTCGTTTTGTTTGCAGGTGAAGGAGGTTTATTACAACACCAGCAAGGATCTCGACTATGTGTCTTATGGCAGGAATATTAGCATAGACTGGACGGGAAAATTTAAATCCAGTTCAGAAAACATTTGGAAGTACAGAGTGTTCTTAAGTTCCTATCCCGGAGGTAAAGTTAAGTTAAGTTAATGAACCATGCAAATAAGACATGTATATACACAAAAATTAGTAAATAAAATGTTATATGCATTAACTACATAACAAAAGCCAAGAGAACCAGAAGAGCGTATCAGACCTAGGATACATCTTGTAATACGTTTAGGGTATGTCACATATGTACATATAATTCAATACAAATGAAACTGTAAACAATGTTAGAGTAGTGACTGAAACAACGTACATGCAAAGTCAAAATATCGCTGTTATTGTACATGTACGTAGTACTATAACATATCGATGCTTTAGTGAAATCGTCAATTGAGTTGTTTATTGTTTAATATGACTTTCAAAACTGCAGGGCATGACTTACACGTGTATGATAAAGATGTTCCATCTGATATAACAATGGTCAATGTGACATTACAAGACTTAAATATAGAACCCGGCGTGAGATATTTCTCCACTGTTCAGGCATATAATCATGCTGGCCTACACACAGCCGTAATCTCTGATGGATTTGTTCTAGACACAGACTCTCCTATAGCGGGCATGGTACTGGATGGTACAGGTACATTTTGTTTTAAAAATATATTGATTATTAATACCATAGTACTACATTTAATTGTCCATGATGGACATCTTATTCCAGTAAAAGTTGAGCTCAGTATTTAGTGATATAAGTTATGATGTCGTGTGAAAGATAATGTCTGTAAATCCGCCCTTGTTAAGCGAAGTCCGGTGAGAATCAGATCGGCATCTACATTTCATTTGAAATCTTGGGTCATTTATTTCAATAGATTGTTAACGCAATAGTGAGTTTACGAACTAGTTCATATACAAGCATAAATTGACATTCAAGGCATCAGTGACCTGCAATACCAGAACAGTTCGAACCTAGTGTCGGCAAACTGGCATGGCTTTTCTGACCTCCACTCCAGTGTTAGATCATACAGGTGGTGCGCATCTACTGCTGACAGCGTGGGTGCGTGTAACATTGTGCCATACATGGATGTAGGGCTGAAAACGCAAGCGTCCAAAAGGCTCACAACGGATATTGAAAATGGTAAGTCCAACTGGCGAAATAGTGTACATTCCTAAATATTTATATTCGTTTTGTTAGCAATTAATTGGATTAAGCCAAATATTTATCCCCATGTCATTTTGTTTTAGAAAATTGAATTACTAGGTGATTTGTTATTGCTGTTGTAGGTATGAAGATTATCAGTGAAGTAGTCGCTATAGACGGTGTTGGCCACGTTTCTGATGTAGGAACTTCCAACGGAGTTGTTATTGACACCACCCCACCTCATAGATTAACAATCGCTGGCGTCGGACGAAACCTTTTGCAAAATCCATCCTTTGAACTATTGACAGAATATTTAGACCTGAAGAACTTTCTGCCCAAGAGAGAATGTACCAGCCTTCCGGTACGAGACTGGGTCACGGGTGGGTGTTCGACTGTTTTGGTTTCCTCGGCTGACAATGTTCAAGACGGACAATTATTTGTTTGGGTACGGGGGTCGATTTCACAGAATATCTCTGACATTCAAGCTGGAAAATATTATAAACTCACGTTCCATGTCAGCCATCTACCTGCAAGCAATAACGTGGCATTCCAGGAGGAAGGCTTCGTTGACTTTGCTGGAAATCGTCAGATGTTTATGGTGTACTCGAAGCCTGGTCGTCATGACAGTGGACACTCCCTAGCGTGGCAGTTATATACCTTCTACTTTGAAGCTAATGAAAGGTCAAACATACTAACTATTGGCTCTGTTGATAGGTCGTATGGTATAGCTTTTGATAATGTGCAATTCCAAGAGGTCGTCCATGATTTAAATAGCGATCGATCGTCCAATCACGTGGTAGGTCACACGGTGTTTGTACATGACTGGTCGTCCGTACATGCGTCCTGGAAGTTTGACGACAAGGAGAGTGGGATTAAAGAATACATGTGGGCCGTAGGTTAGTAAATACGTAAATGTTAAGAACCCTCAATTACATATTAGTTGAAGATCTGTGCACTAAAAATACCGTACTATGTTCACAATTAAAACAGTGCTATTTTAGATAAACACTTTATATCAAAATCCTGTAATACAATTACAGATTAAACACAATCATATACCTAATATATATTTATAGTACACTTATCATCATCATGATCATAGAACGTTTTATGGAAACACTACATATTTACATAAAAAATATAGTACGAAACACATATATATCACATTCAACCATTTACTTTGACAGAACTGCTCTGAATGAATTATAATCAGTTTATTTTATATCAATAGTTGGTACTATAAAAAAGAGTATGATAGTGGACCTTTAGAAATGGCCGAACACATAAGCTCTATGAAGTTTCAAAGGGTAAACGAGCTTAGAGCAATAACGCCTTGTACGAACAGTGTCGTCTTTCTTCCTTAGTTCTGTCGTGTTTAGATTTTTACCGAATCTACTTTAAAATTTCGGAAAAGTAGTATTCAGAGACGACAGTCAACCACAAACACACACAGAAATAACAAAAACTACTTTAAAGATGAATTAAAGGCCGAATAAGACACCACAAACACAAAAGGGTTGACAATATGGCTACCGCCTTGGAACCGTCAGTGGCAAAAAAGGCCGCTGGGATTTAAACCAGGTTCGAGTGAACACCAAAAAGATACTATCCTTTTTTTCAAATACAATAGGCGAATAAAGAGTATAATCGATCCGTACTTTAAGGAGAGAATATAAATGTTATTGACATTTAAAAAATATGATATAAAGATGTAAAACAATCAATAGAATCTGAGATGGTTTGACAACGAATAAAATTGAAATTTGAGTAAGATATATGTGTGTTGGAGTATATTAATTTTGGTATAAAGGTATGTAGCGAAACAATCTAAATTGATTAATGCGTCATATTCCTTATGAATGTTATCTTGTAAACGAATGCAAGTTATTTTGCTTTTGCAGAATTAAAATTAGTAAATAAAATGTTATTTTGTATTAAAAAGCATTAACTACATAACAAAAGCCAAGAGAACCAGAATAGCGTATCAGACCTAGGATACATCTTGTAATACGTTTAAGGTATCATAATAGTTGTTTTTATATGAATACTTTTCTTAATGTATTTCAGGCACAGTAAGGGGTGGAACCCAACTGCAAGAATTCAGAAAAGTTGGTACAAGTACATTTGCCACCAACAGCAAACTTCATCTCCCACATAAGTATCAGATATATATAACAGTCGTGGCTACTAATGGCGCCTCTCTCAAGTCGGTGTCATATTCTGATCCTATCTTGGTGGATCTAACACCACCAATTATACTGAATGTGTATGACGGACTGACAGAGGGTAAATTGTGTTTATTTTTGTCTTAACCATAGTAAGTAATTTGTCTATAAACCATGTTAATCCACCAACATGTAATCATGGTAATGAAACTTAACATTCGGAAACACCTCTAGTGATAAAGCTATGTCAGTTCCAAGACAACGCATTGAGGCAATGAGCCTAATCGGCCAACAAGTGTACGAAATGTACTTTCAATTTTAATAATATATACATTGACATCGTCACGACTAGATAATGTTGATACTGTGGTTAAACAAATCTGTAATATATATCGTTATGTGAAATAACATATTTCAATAGATTTTACGTTAATATTTGTAGAGAACATCCTTTTTTGTTTTGCTATATAAACGTAGGAGCAATCTGAAAGAACTAACGCATATTTAACGAATTGGGAGACCAGACATCGCTCTTAAATCCCTAATATTGTTAAGCATAGCTACATTTTTTTGGTATTATAGATTTTACGTTTTAAACCATTTTTTCCCAATTTGCATTACGAGATAAGATGCAACATATACTTGTATTTTAGGTGTGGACATTGATTTCCAAGATTCTTTCTTAGTGGGTACTAATTTTGACGTTAAAGATCCCGAGTCGAGCATCAATAGTTGCTACTGGGCTATAGGTGTGTATGATGTTTTTGCGGTATATCATAGTGTTTTGGGCTTATCTGTGTGCCAACACATTTTCCTTACTGTGTACGTAGAATGTAACATTTTCAACTAAATTATACTAGAATAGCAAGGGCATGTTCATTTTATTGGTTAATTAAAATACCTTATTTATTTTAATGGTTTGAGTAATAAAAAAGAACAAAAAGCAACGGTTTCAAAATATATGTCCACCTTAACGGTACACGAATTTTAGTGGTGAATTTAAATACCTTACGTATTTCAATCGGTTGACAAAACATTAAAAGTAATTGGTGATGATGCACTTGCAGTGTACATTCTGCTACAAGAACAATATTAACATTTCATATTTCCTTGAATGGTTTAAATTGATTGGATATTCTTTAACCTAAACATTATATCAAAATTATAATTGTAGTTATTTGATAATGTGACTATTCCGTCAGTTCGGCAAAACGGACAAAATCGGAAGGTTGTTTAAAACAATCTTTATCCCGAAACCGATTTAAAGTGTAATTTGTTTTCACTAAACATTTTGGTTTACCCTATATATATATATATCGTAATTAACCTGTGTCAGTTACGCTGAGATAAGTATGTGCAACCACATTCTCCTCTTAGCTACCTATTGGGCACCGTCAAACAGTATAATGTATCACAGGCTATATTATAGGCTAAAACTCTCAACTTTTTACACAAAAATGTCTTCTTTATCATTATAGAATTATTGCGTATAGATATGCTATGCTTTTAGTTTTATGTACATAAACCTGCACTAAATTTTCATAATTAGTATGTAGTATGCACATGTGCGTCTAAGGTTGAGCTAAGAACCTGTTTTCACTTGTAGGGACCACAAGTGGAGATATTTCCATATCCGCATTTACCGAAGTAACTGGTGAACAAAGATACGCTAGTGTTCTTTTAAACAACACGATTGATATTACAAATAAACTGTTTATCAATGTACGGTGTGTGAATAATGCTGGCCTGGCTACAACACGTACGAGTGATGGCGTCCAGATCATTGTTAACAAACCAAGCGTAGAAGGCGTACATATAGATGTACTTGAAGCATCCGATACGCAGTATCCAGTGTTTGACAATTTCCATGGAAGATCAGATCAGCTGCGTTTGCGCTGGACAGGATTTAAAAAGAACGACTGGATTGATCATTACCAGGTAAATTAAAGTATATTGATATACAATACGTGACATTGCCTTGTAAAATATTACACAAAAACATATGATCCATCGTTAACATTAAAGGCATGAACGGAAATTCCTAAAATAAAAGGCGGTGTTACGCTTCCTTTAAATGCATTTGGGAACATATGTATAGCTTCTTCGAAATACATTTTGCAGATTTCAATGATAACATGTTCATCTGCCAATGTATTACTAACGTAAATTGTAAAACAAAATCTGCATATTAAATTCGAGAAAAATGTATTAAAATGTGTAAGTATATCAGGAAGATAGTCAAGTTATCGTGTACACAATATGCTTTTGCTTCTACGAGTTTTACTAAATGTATTTGTAGTTTATTAAATGCAAAGGAACGCAAGAGTTATAGACTGTATGATCGCTATTTCACTTGCTCTGATGTTCAGATTGAAGTCAAAGGTGATGGATACACTGGTAGTGTCGTGGCTCAAGATCAGACGCCGGGGTATGTGTACGCAACCTTGGATGACCTAGCTCTCGATAATGGTGTGTACGTGATATCCGTTAAGGGTGTGAACAAGATGAACGTAGAAAGTGATGCTGTTGTGACAAATGTAACAATACTAACGACAACACCTGAAGTTAATGGTATGTATACACTGAATTGTTTACATTTTAAACTAAACATTCTAAAGTGTTAATTAATTAATTAAAAGGACATACTAAATTCCTACATACCAGTTAAGGTGGTTCAGAAGCGCTAAAGAAATTTAGACAACGCGTATACTCAATACATTTATTATTAATATTATATTCAATCCAAAAGTAACCGTGCGACATTATATTAAAATAAGATCGCAACATGGGATAATTTAAATCTTAGATCTTAAACGTTGTCTTTAAAGGACCACAAGACATTCTCATATCATGGGATAGCAAGAAAGAAGAAGCAATCGTGTCTTGGTCAGATGTGTTCCTGTCACAGCATCAGCTCTACTATGAGGTGTCCGTTGGAAAATCAATCGGCAATGTTGACATTATTCAGTGGCAAGAGACGAAACAAACACAGCTTGTGTTTAAGCTTCCCAGTTCGGACGTTGGTCAGTCTGGGATAGATGTATTTGCAACAGTGAGGGCCATATCCCCATCGGGAATGTACGCCACTGCGTTGGCCCGACAACTTGTAGTATAATTAATTTCAAATATGTGTCTCATCATACTATGTGGTTTCACTTCCTTTACATTTATTTGATCACCTGAACCAAATATCAAGTGAGAAACTGTGTATCTCTTTTTCTGTCGTTCGGCTGACCATTTAAAAAACTACACAATGTATCCAAGAAAATGTCACACCGTTAAACAATAGAAACTACTGTTTCGTTTACTGCTTTTGTAATCTGCTGCATGGGCTGGAGTAATATCGTAGTGATTATCGCAGGCATTTACATAAAACAAAAACGCTTCGATAACTGCTGAACGTGGATAGAATGAGAACGTTATGTGATCGTGTGTAAGGTGGTAGGACGGTGACGTTTGATGTTTGTCTGTTCAATCTCATAATATTACTAGGACTTTAAATAATTGTTCAAAAGTTTCCGTAACTCCTCTAGGATCAACTGTTTTGAGGAAATATCATATAAAGTCTCCTTTCAGAAATCATTTAGTTCATTCAAGACGCAGGATGTTTCCTTCTATTAATAAGTGCAATGCTAAGAGGTGCAGTTGTTGCAATTATTTATCTTGGAAGTCCACCATTAAATCAGCTGTTAATGGTAGATTGTTTAATGTATGTCTAGCTTCAAATGTTGATTGACGTACAGCTCACGTCATTTATGTTCTGACTTGAAATGCACGACGTTACGGTATACAATATGTTGAACAAACAGGTCGATCCTTAAAAGTTCGATTTCGTGAACACAAATATAATGCAAGTAATCCTAAAAAGTTAAAAAAATACTTGTACCAACACTTTCGTCAGTCAGGTCATACCTTTAGTAACGTAACTGTTCAACCGGTTGAATATATATTGTTTGATAATGATGCTAATAAAAGCTTTAAAATAAAAGCTAGACATATTGCAGAACTTAAGTGGATGAAAAACTTACAGACACCATATCAACTCGGCCTTAATAACAATATTTATCAAGAAGGAAATATTTCAAAAGATCCTAATATTGACATTTTTTCTAAATTTTCAATTCGAAAGCATAAATTCAGGTCTAATGGTCTTAGGCGTAATGGTAACATCAAACGTAAATCGCGTGTAATTATTTCTGTCGCTGATTTACATACTATTTTAAACAGTCTGGAAAGCACTCTATGCGTTCACGGCTTACCTCTTTGTCCATGTCTTCACTAAAGTTGATCGACGAGGAAGCAGACAAGATTTTCATTCGTACAGATTCCTTGTATAACACTGTTTCCATAGTTCAAAGCTACACACAACATGTTCTCCGACCCCATATTTACAAGGATTCTGATCACGTCAGGCATTTTCTAAAACTACTATATATTAATAAAGGTATTGATTTCATTGACATGCCTAGTATTTTTCGAGATACTGTAGTTGATTCTATCCCATAATATTTCAAACATTCCGAAAGTCCTGTAATTTGTTATAAGTATAAAAAGCCTATTAGAAATATTATTTTCAATTACAACAAAATAGTTTCTGACCTTGATATAGTACATAACACTCCTATGGAATGTGAATGCAACACATCAACATTTTCCTATGCTCCAGCAGGTCATGCCATCACTGGTAATTTTGATATTGTTAATAAATGTATTCGGCATTTGTTTTCGAAAGGTCCTAAATATAGATTACCTTCAACTATGATTTTAATGCCTGTCGTGCCCAGTTCGCCCACTCCATTGAAGATTTTAGTATAAAATAATGTCGTAGAGAACAAACTCGCTTTCTACTTGGAAAAAGCCAATTCTTAAAATTATAGATACACGTATTAACGTTTACAATGTTAACCCCTCTTTACTTCCTACGAGACCTGAGTTTTCCTTTCGTAATTTAAAATCGGGAATTCAGGAATTTCATAATACATTTGTTTTATTTCCTGCAGATAAAGCAGCTAATAATATAATTATTGTTTGACGCCTACATTACGTCAATGTTTTTTCTCTGAAACTCGGCAGCACCAATTCGTATACTCCAGTAAATTCTACTGAGGATGATGTTGTTTCCGCGCATATCACTCTATGTGCACTACTTTCAAGGATGGTGTAGACGATAAACAAAATAAACTGCCTACTATGTACTGGATTCCTAAATTACATAAAAATTCGTATAAGGCCCGCTTTATTTCGAATTCTAGTGCCTGCATCACAACAAACATCTCCAAACGTTTAACTTCTTGTCGTACTGCCGTTAAAGTTCACGTTAAAATATATTGTGATAAAACTTATGAAAACTCTGGGATTAATTTATTTTGGTCTATAAAAAAATCAGGAGATGTCCTTTGATAATTTTTTTAATAAACGTCAAGTTTCATCAATAAGCACTTATGACTTCTCTACACAATATACTACCTTACCACATCACCTGATTAAAGGCAAACTTATTGCGCTCATTCACTCATTCAAAAAACATACGCTAGGGAAAATACTACATTTTTGGTCTGTAATAATATTAAAACGTTTTTTACTAACGGCAGTTTAGATAATTACACTATGTGGACTTGCCATGAAGTTTGTGAAGCACTCATTTTCCTATTAGATAATATTTTCCTAAGGTATGGAACCACGGTTTATAGACAAATTGTTGGTACTATGGGTACGAACTGTGCACCACTTGTCGCAGATTTGTTTTTATATTGCTATGAAAGAGATTTAATGTTGAGTCTTTCACCAGATACCCAGACAGATGTTATTGAAGCCTTTAATGACACCTATCTGTACCTGGATGACATATTGAACATTGACAACTCTTTCTTTCCAATTATGGTTAATAATATTTATCCTAAAGGACTTCAGCTTAACAAGGCTAATATTTCTGATAATAACGCTTGATTTAGGTCTCTCTATTGAACATGTCGAAATTTTTAGCAAAATCATTGACAAGAGATGATTTTAATTTTGACATTGTTAATTTCCCCCACTTAGATGGGGATGTTCCCCGAGCAACTTCTTATGGGGTCTATGTGTTTCAAGTTATTCGTATTTCAAGAGCTTGTACTCGAGATGAGGACTTTTATATTCGTAATCTTTGTATAATTAAAAAGCTACTCCATCAGGGCTACCGTTACCATAAACTTCGTAAAACCTTTGCAAAATTTTATTATCGTAACCCTGATCTTCCTTCCAAATATAAAAGCAAATTAAGGACTCTTTTGCGACAATGACTATCACAACCTGACTTCTATGGTAATGTGATTTACAAACTTCGTAAAATTCTTGGTCATGATCACTTTCATACTATCTTTGTTAAACTTGTTAAAAGGTTTATCAAAAGAGGTTATGACCCTATCATTTTGCAACGTACTGCATGCTTGGTGGTGGACCTTTTTACAGTTCGCCACTACGATTTCCTCTTTAATTGTACGATTACCGGACAGACTGTAGACCCTATGATGACGCCTACCTAAAGCCCATTAGGACGGTGGCGTTTGATGTTTGTACCCGGTCTTGTCGCGCCCTTAATGGTTTATTCTCTTGTTGCTCTGTCTTCTGCCAAGTCATCTAGTACCTTCATTGTGGCTTTCTAGGCATTTCTTTGTATTTATATATACACGAGCATCTAGGTGTTTTACTTATATTGCCTTTTAACGCTGCCTTGCTGGTTGGAGAATATTTCATGGCGGGGATTTCTTTATTTACACTGTTCCGTTTAACTGGGATGACAATAGGAGTAAGTGTGAGGTTTGGTGCACCCTATAACCTGGTTTAAACCGGCCTTTTTGACCAGTGACCGTGCCAAGGCGGAAGCCCTATTGTCAAACCTTTTGTGTTGATGATGTTGTTTGCATTTTTTTATTACTTTTGTCTTCTCGTTTGTCTGTTTGCGTGTTTGTTTTTGTTTTTTGTGATTGACTGTCGTCATTGAATGCTACTTTCCCTGTCCGATTTTTATATCTTTATTTTTATAGGAAAGTTAGAATCGCCGAACGCTATGCATCGCTGATTAATGCAAGGTTTTTGAGTTAAACAATGGGCATTCATTTAGTTCCGAGAGAGTCTCGACCTTTTCATATTCTACCCTTCACATACTACCTGACTAATGACTGTTCCGGAGAGACAAGTTAATGATTGCGTCTGTATATTTCGACTTCCAATGTACGCAGAGAAGAGTTCGTGAATGTTTAACCATTTTAACAACTTTGCGTGTATCACGTGCTATGGTTCTGCGTTTTGTGAGTGCTACATTTTATATTTGACATTTATGACGACTTTCGCAGTTCAAATACGTTTCTAGGCGCAAAAGTACATCGAAAGTTAATGTATGGCTTCTTTTGTTTAGTGAATGCGCTATATTATATAACGGGGAACTTAATAGACACCGCACTATAGGATTTAAGTTATGTTGATTGGATTGTTAACTGACTTATCTCGCACAATGATTTGGTGTTAAATAATGTATGGGGCTAGGCAAAAGCTTCTTAACAGCAAATTGAATGCGTATAAAGTCCAACCTGTTAATTCAAAAACAAAGAATGAGAAATCGTCTAAATAAGATAATAGTGTGATTACTGGGTAAGAAAAGTAAAATATCCAAACGAAGAATTAACGTATGAAAATAACCTCTTGTGTTTGCGACAACCAATGAAACAACTCTAAAAACATATAGGTTGATGGCGTTGAATAAAGTAAACAAATACCACATCAGATACTAATGTCAAAAAAATAGTATTCAGCTATATTGTATACATTAACAAAACAAACTGACAAATAAGGCAATGTACGCAAAAAGAGCCCAGTACAAATTCCACCGTGCTAATACCAAACAACAATACTAAGGTATCGAAGTCGAACATGAAAGGTATCTTTCACAGAAATTAGTCGACAAAAAAAACGCATACAAAGCAAACAATATTTACATGGAGAAGTACAAGCAGAGAAAGCGTCACAACAAACATTACGTGGTTGACAATATTGGTACCGCCTTGGAACGAACCAGTTTGTTCAGGCAAAACTAACTAGTATGATGAGCGATGTTTAAAAAGCGATTATGCCACAATTCAATGCATATATTTGCTAAAAATGATATTACAAAAATCCTAATAGTTCAACAATAACACGGGTCTGAAATTCAACAGCCTCAAAATTAAAAGTCACAATTTCCAAATGGCGTTTAATATATGGTGTGGTCTCCACAAGCAGCAATTTCCGCTCGGCACCGGTATCTCATTGACACAATGTAGTACTGGAGATATCATTGTGTAATGGCATTCCATGTTTGAGTGATACTTTGACAAATTTCTCGGAGATTGTGTTGCTGTGGAAGTTCTCGCATGAAACGTTTTAGCAAGCCCCATACGTGTTCAACTGGATTTTCGCAGGTCATGGAAGAACTCTGACATGGTTGATTTCTATCATGTTTCAGATGGTTCTAGCATCATGACATGGGATTCTATCAGCTAAGCCATCCTTATGTATGTTGCGATATGTGATATAAGGATATATTACAACTTTTTATCTTGGCACCGTCTCGCACTAAGATTACCATTGATGTGGCCATTTTGAAATTGTGACTTTTGATTTTGAGGGTGTTGAACTACATACCCGTGTAATGTCTGATCAATTGTGTGTTTTTTGCAATACAATGTTCAACAAATACATACCGTGTACATACCGTGCACTTAACTAATGATAACGTTCAGCCGATATTCGCGAAACTGGCTGAGGTCGTACAAAGATCGTGTAATATTGAATATGTCCGCTCGGAAAGTAGCCAAAGTCATGTGGAGACTGCCATCTTCCATTGGTGGAGGAAAATCTCAGGTGCTCATCCGGGCAATTTTCTTGCACGGTTGGACACCTGGGCGTTTCCGCAAGCAAGCTGGATATATTCCTCTCATACAGATTCCTTGTCCCATGATGGCTCGAACCTACAGCATTGAGGCGCAAGTGATTTCAAGTTACTCAACCACGAACGCAGTATCGATAGCCTTAATTGCCATTGTATATATTGCTGCAAAACCGAATGTATATTCGACAGGTTTCTATGCTATGGAAAAACTAAAACCATCGAAATGACAGGCAGGTAAAGAACCAATGACACAAAGGGACAAACACATACTTATGAATTAAAAATGACCTCGGTATCTGAAATTTAGTGTATGCAGATGGGAAATAAAATATATATTGTTCATTCCTAGAATCCCTTGTTTGGGATGCATAACCAATTATCCATATACCTTATTGTACTGCATAAGGTGAAGTTATTTTTGAAGGTGGTACATCAAGCTTTGGGGCTTAATTTAACTAAACAAATAACAAAATATGAACGTATCAATTTAAAGCGTGAAATGATTCAAAGATATACTAGACAGAACAATCGTTTCATATAATCATGATAATACAGCGCAACATCTAATAATTATAAATTGCTACAAGTCTTATCAGAACATATATGTATCCCCAAAAGTTATACATGCTTAAAATTGATTGTCTGGTTCCATTCTGGAGACACGCATTTTTTATACAAAAGTTGCGTACAGAGTACGATCTTTAATGGAAAGCTTAAACGTTACTAGACGCAAACCCGCGCCATCCGCTGAACAATTCAAGCATACTCTTAAGGTTAATGAACATAGGGCTAACATTCCATACCGCTATAATATAGGAAAAATGTATGAAAATGAACATTATCCTGTGTGAACTAAGAAATAACAACAGTCATCTAAATAAACATGTATGTGACCATTTCTTGACGTATGCGACAACTTGTCCGAATTGTGGCAACCCATGTGAGAAAAATACTCATTTCTTTTGCAAATACACAATGACATGGATTACCCCGTACCACGCATGTTTCACATTGGCTTGATATTGAACGACAATTCCATGTTAGACGATAATACAAACTTTGAAATTATAGTTGTCGTCCACAATATCATTAAATATGCGAAGGGATATTATTATTATTTGTATGTATTTTCTATGGTATTTTTTCAATGTTAGATGGAATTTACTTTTCTCTATTTTCGTCCTTTCTGTTTTCAACTATATCCAGTTTCAATGATATATCAATTAGTTTCTAAAGCTCAAAATGCAAAACCATTACATTTAGTAAAAACCGGTATAATTGGGTGTTAGACGTATTGCGAAGCAAATCTAGGTTTATGGTTCGGTAATTTCCTTATGTCTGTCTGTTTGTCCGTCTACACGTTTTGACGTTTTGGTTAAAGGTTTTGTTTTCCCTCATTTCCCAAAATTTAAGTGCTCGAAAGCTTTGAAAAAACTTTGAAACTCGGTACACTTGCACATTATCGGTACACAATGTTATATGACAAGAGCCGTAAATCTGTCTTATCTGAATTGTCTCTCATTTTTGAATTGTTAGTTAAACTGTTGAATGTCATATTCCAAACAACATTTGACTAAAATCTTTTAAACTTGGCATACATATTCATCATCATTAAACAACCATATATGACAAGCACCATTCCTCTGTTACGCAGTTTACCAGAATTGTGAATGTACAGTCATATTCCAAATACCAACTGTCAGAAAGGATTGAAACTGAGCACACATGTTCATCATTAATGTTCATCATTAATACACAACGATATGTTCAAGGCATCATAACACTGGCATGCATTTTGCTAGAATTATCTCCTTTTTCACTTAGATGTTTTGGTTCAAATGTTTAATGTACTTCCGAAAACCAATTGACAGAAAACTTTGAATCTTAGCATACATGTTACTCACCATTACACAAAAATAAGTGACAATCACCATTTTATCAGAATTCTCGCCCGTTTCCACCTATATTTTTGATTAGTAGTTTAAATGTACATTCATATTCAACAAACATGTTGAAAAACACTTTTACACTTGGCATAAATGTTCATCATCTGTGTTACAAGCAACATTATTCGCGTTTAACCAAATCTTTCCCCCTTTTTATCTTAGGTTTTTGCGGTAAATGTTAGCAATTTTGAATACGGCGTTCGCACCAGTATTAGTGTATCTTGTTATATTTATTCTAGATTTCTAAAATTCTTTACGAGTTTTCACTTTTATTTTTATTCATTTTTACTTTTTTAAATTCTTTCTGACTACAAAAGTTTAAGTTTAATAATTACGGTAAAAATAATATGTTCTAAACTTTTTTTCAAACTATTATCTGATTATGAATAATCTGTATTATAATGTTGCAATTTATGTTTGATGTAAATGTATTGTTACCATGTACTTTACAGCTACACAGTCTCTATATCAATCAATTTGTTCTTTGTAGGCGTGTCCTTATTTGTAACTTCATGCTCACCAGCTCATGCCGAAATCGGGTATTTAAGCGAGAAAATATAGCGCATAAAATCATTCCAGTTCAGACCACCGAAAAGGCAGGACGTGCTGCTGTCTGGAATCGATCGGGGGAGGGGATATACATATTTCTAACCTACGCTATGAGGGTAGACCTAGATGTACATATGTTTTAACCTGCTTTTATCGTGGCCCTAAAGGGGCACGCTTAGACTTTCCACTGGACTGCGTGACGCTGGATTCGGCGAGATGTCAACTGTCATACTGAGTTCACGGTGTGACCGTGGTGACCTACGACGGATGTAGCACCACCACCACTACGGATACGGCCCATTAACTGGATTTGGCTACTTGGCCTTTGATGAACCCTCTGCTTGATACGGACTCTATTGACTCCATTGGTGTAGAATCAACACTGCGAGATATACACTGGCGGTGGGCATGCGTCGCTAACATTCACACGGCCAGTGAGTGTACCGGAGGAGCCATTACGACGTGTGAATCTACTAATATGGACTCCTCGTGCACCCGTATTAACCTACTTATGACGCTTCTAACCACCCATTTCCTGATTGGCTCTGGCAATCGGATTGACCTAGTCACAATTATGCAGGCAATCCGATTGGCAATAATCATTCACAACAACTTTAATCTTCTTTGAGAAAAACTTAATCACCTACAGACTGGCTATCTACGTTGGACTTCTTCATTCCGAACAAATCTTCTGCTGCGATTCTACTCTAAACCACTTTTGACGAGGGATGCTGGCTTCTACACCCGGACTCTTCTGCATCGATAACCTTCTTCTGAAAAGCTCGCCAAAAGGCCCTAGGTCATAGGGCGAGGATAAATAAAAACGTTGATTGAATTGCAGAAAATCATTTACCACATAGACATCGACCAGTGCAAATCGTACCTATACACAGGTAACAGTATTTTCTACAGAAAAAAAGTTAGCTTCTTTCGGGGCTCGAACACTGATTTCAAGTCAGGTGCTCTATCCACTGAACTATAACGGTACTTGAGAAAATAGTATACTAACTACCATTTATTATGAGGCAAAATAACTTATTTGAACGCAACTCAATATGGATCAATAAACATCTTGTCGCACGTGTAAATGCACATGGCCTTGTGTAATATTGTGTTTTATCAATATGAAACGAATTCTTCGCCTCAATATGGATCAATAAACATCTTGTCGCACGTGTAAATGCACATGGCCTTGTGTAATATTGTGTTTTATCAATATGAAACGAATTCTTCGCCTCAAAACAACCATATCTCGACTTGTTACTTAGCGCTTGATTTAGGGTTAAAAATGCTACAACATACCAATAAATAGCCGTGGTCTTGTGGTTCAGCGTACATTCTTCCAAACTTAAAAATGCAAGGCTATGGTTCAAATCCTGTTCCAGGCAACTATTTTTTATCACATATATTCTGAAGCCGTATATTTATCGATGTTACCTGTACGGAGGCTTAATAAAAATGTGTAAGTTTACGCATCGATTTCTGACTTATATACCGACTTTTGGGGTGTTCGTCGATTTGGAACCACTTCACTCGTGACTCATTCATATTCATGAATTATTACCAGTTAAAATAAGGAATGTGTAGCTTTAAGAGATCTCTTACCTAGGCATGGCATGTTGTCCAGCCGCAGTCATTAGTGCTAATAAAATAAACCGCCTTCATCAGTAACTGCTTCTCCGTGGACAGACACTTTCATTGTGTAAGGAACTTTTAGAGCAACGGATATCTCGTGGACAGATGCTTTCATTATGAAAGGGAATTCACCATTAACGGGTCCTCATGAACAGCCACTTTCATTATGTAAGGGAATTCTCCACTAGCGATTCCTCGTGGACGGAGACTTTCATGATATAAGGAATTTCGCCGATAACGACAGCTCGTGGACGGCACGTTAATTATGTAAGGAAATTCACAAGTAACGGGTCCTCGTGGACAGGCACGTTCATTATGTAAGGAACTTCATCGGTAACGGCTTCTCATGGACGGACATTTTCATTATGTAAGGAACTTCATCGGTAACGGGTCCTCGTGGACGAACACTTTCATTATGTAAGGAACTTCATCGGTAACGGGTCCTCATGGACGGACACTTTCATTATGTAAGAAACTTCATCGGTAACGGGTCCTCGTGGAGGGACACTTTCATTATGTAAGGAACTTCATCGGTAACGGGTCCTCGTGGAGGGACACAACCATTATGAAAAGACCTTCATCGGTAAGGCTTCTCGTGGAAGGACACTTTTATTATGCAAGGAATTCCATCGGTAACGGGTCCTCATGGACGGACATTTTCATTATGTAAGGAACTTCATCGGTAACGGCACCTCATGGACGGACATTTTCATTATGTAAGGAACTTCATCGGTAACGGGTCCTTGTGGAGGGACACTTTCATTATGTAAGGAACTTCATCGGTAACGGGTCCTCATGGACGGACACTTTTATTATGTAAGGAACTTCATCTGTAACGGGTCCTCGTGAAGGGACACTACCATTATGTATAGACCTTCATCGGTAAGGCTTCTCGTGGAAGGACACTTTTAAAATGCAAGAGATGCTTCGATAACGGCTTCTGTTGGATTAACGCTTTTATTATGTAAGGAACTTCCCCACTAACGCATTTCCAGTGAACGGACACTCATTATTTAATGAAATTCACCAGTGACGGATTATTCGTAGGCGGACACATTCATTATGTAATAACTTCACAAGTAGCGGATTCTCCGTGGACGGACACTTCCAGTATGTAAGTAACTTCACCAGTAACGGATTCCTCGTGGACATCACTTACATTATGTAAGGAACTTCACGAGTAACGGCTTCTTATGGACGGACACTTTCATTAAGCAAGGAACTTCATCGGTAACGAGTCCTCGTGGACGGAAATTTCCATTATATAAAGACCTTCAACGGTAAGTCTTTCTGTAGACGGACAATTTCATTATGTAAGGAACTTCCTCGTTAACGGGTCATCGTGGATGGAAACTTCCATTATATAAAGAACTCCATCGGTAAGACTTCTCGCAGACGGACACTTTTATTATGTAAGGAACTTCCTCGGTAACGGGTCATGGTGGACGGACACTTCAATTATGTAAAGACCTTCATCGGTAAGTCTTCTCGCAGACGGACACTTTTATTATGTAAGGAACTTCCTCGGTAACGGGTTCCTCGTGGACGGACACTTCAATTATGTAAAGACCTTCATCGGTAAGGCTTCTAATGGAGGGACACTTTCATTGTTTAAGGAACTTTACCAGTAACGGGTTCCTCGTAGACGGACATTTGCACGATGCAAGGAACTACTTCAATAACGCCTTCATGTGCACGAACACCCTCCTTATATAAGGATCTTCACATATAACGGATTCCTCGTGGACGGACACAGTCATCATGTAAGGAATGTCACCAGTAACGCATTCCTCGTAGAAGGACACTTTCATTATGCAATACAATTCACCACTAACGCCTTTTCCGTGGACGGACTCTTTCATTACGTGAGAAATTTTACTAGTATCGGGTCCTCGTGGACGGACACTTTCATTATATAAGGAACTTCACCAGTAACGGGTTCTTCATGGACGGACACTTTCATTATGCAATAAAATTCACCACTAACGCATTTTCCGTGGATGGACACATTTATTATGTAAGGAATTTCACCAGTAACAGGTCCTCGTGGACGGACACTTTATTTATGCAAGGAACTTCACAAGTAACGGGTCGTCGTTGACGGACACTTTCATTATTTAAGGACATTCACCAGTTAGTCTCATCTAGTAAGTTGATTTAAATACTTCGATGGGCTACGCCTATCTCGATGTTTAAATCGGTCAACTCAATGAGACCATACCCTGTCTATTACTTGAGAATGAATTATATAAGACAATTAAAGCGTTATCCCCCATGTCCGACATGAAATTATGTTTGTGTTATGCTATATACACTAAAGGAAAAAGGAAAGAAACGCAACTCGGAAATTTCCGCTGCTGATAGTTGAATGGTACATGGCTACATTACACCTTTCCTTTCGAAAAAAAAAAAAGCAAGTTCACGTTACACGCCAAATGTTAACCCTTCAAAGTTGTATTACTGATAGTAAACGCGTTTTGTCTCAGGCAGGTGAGCAAACTGAGGATGTACAATTTTTCAATGTCTACATTAAATACAGTATTTTTCTTTTAACAAAACATCTTTGGATTTCTAAGGAATATTACGTGGAATTATGTGTACAGTATATATTATATATAGCGGAAATTCCCGAGTTGCATTTTTATTTTCCTTTAGTATATTTTTTCCGAATTAATAAAACGAAGGTTTTACTCCTGTAAACAAACAATTCACCGTGTTTTTATCAACTGACGCTTGTTTTCGTACGTACGTGCATGTTTCAATGCATATGATATATAACTACGCCTAAAGGCGGTTCTCCAAGAAATATTCAAGAACAAGAAAAAGCATGCACATATTGCATTTCAAAACACGTCCAATGCATCCGAGTTATGTTTTTATGTTTTTATTGTTTTATTAATTTTATTTTATTTTATTAAAATGACAATACATGTAACATCGTTACAAAATATTACATATACAAAACAACACATATAGTATAGGAAATACCCAGCCTAATGAGGCTTATTAGTCACTACATAAATATCAAATGCATTATTGATTTTACAACTCAGTTAATAGGTATAACAAAAGTAAACATAAAAAACACAAAAAAGAAGATCAATTGACATAACTAAATATGTAAGTGCTTACTTTTCTCCAAAACACAAGACTTAACTCATAATACATTTTGCATATAACAGCCTATTAAGTAGACAGCCTCTCGCAGTATAATAGAAGTGAGTTTAAGTTTCTACACACTGAGCCTGAAAGTGTTTACTTATTCTATCTTGTCTTGGAATTCTGTGGTATCGGCCTAATTCAATTACTATTGGCAATGAAGTAAAGCAAAATGAGTAAAACAATTATTATTAGCAGTAGCAGTAGCAGTAGCAGTAGCAGTAGTAGTAGTAATTAACATTACGAAAATGCACATGTAGGTAACAGTGTATTTGTCATTGTTTGTATAATTTATATATTGATTCAGTCTAGATACGGAACACGATCCTCATACCGTCAAGTGAGACGGACGAGAAAACGAGTTATCATGACTAAAGCATCCGACCAGTGCACCTAAATTTGACACCCAAGAAAGTGTCATGAACATAATGAAGGAAGTTATGAGCACATGTTATAATTCAGCACCAAAGTTTGAGTGTGATGGTTACTCATACAGGATATTTAAGATCTATATAAATACTGTGAAGTGGGTTCATAATTCATTAGATTTTGTAAAGTACTTGTTACACTGTGGATGCGATATATATAATTATACCATTAGAGCAAATAGCGTAGCTGTAAATATTTAAGATGCTGTTGACATTTTTTCTAATGGTCGTTCCGTTGCTAAGTGTGTTGGAGGAGACCGCGGCTCAAACCGGAAGGTGCCAGTTACAGGGGTGTCCCGAATCAACCGACGTAAGTTTATTGTTTTAAAGTAATTTAGGTTGAGAAAATCGTTGGTAGGTTTGCGAGATTCTGGCCATGAAGTCCTAGCACAGAGGAGAAAAATTACGTTTTGGATAATATACATTCGAAATTATGTTTAATTATATACATGTAGATGTTGTTTTACACTCCATAGTCGTTGGTTGGTTGAAAGGTGTTTTACGTCATTCTAAGCTCTTTTTTATTGTGGTATAAGCAGACCACCCCAGTTTTCATAGGTAGAACCAGTACTGTATACCTCCCGCTATCCGTAAGAATCCGAACTTTCTCACTCGACATGTCGAGTTTTTAGTGTGATTCGAACTCGCTGCGGTGAGAAACGAGAAAGTTTCAAACGAACTGTGAAACGCAGCGTCTTTACCATCCCGGTTACGGAGGCAAGAGTAATAAAGGAGAGTAACAAATGTTTTAAATACAAAACATTTCAACAGATTTAAAAATTGCAGCGGCTAAGAAAAGTATTTAAAGGTATATGCTACGTACAAGCAATATAGACACCATACGTGCGATTGTAGATCGCGGTAGTTTGTTTAGTTCAAACTTATTTCTTTTACATCGATTGCGAAACAAATTCTTACAATTTATCTTAATCACTGTCGATGACTTCCCACGTAGAACCAGTATTAAGCAATGTGAAATAATTATCTCGCTCAAGGATAAATAACATGGCCACAGCGAGGGTCGAACCCACGACCTCTCGATATGGAGTCCGACTCTATACCACTAGACCTCGCACTCCACTACAAGTTCCATGACAGTACTTGACTGCTTGCCTACTGTTGTTTTAGGTTATCTAATATTTTTTAATCATTCCAGTTTGTAGATTTTAACTGATATGAAGATTTCAATATGTCCTACACATATTCGATTTGTATTTACGCTTATTCTACAAGAAAATATATTATTTTATGACTACTCTACTATATTAAACTTGATTTGCAATATATATATACTGGTCAAAAATGATTTGGTGACTACAGGTTCTACACTGGCACATTTTACATAATTGTGTTGTTAACTAAATAAGGAGCAGGTATGCGTGTAAACTACGAGTGTGGTGCAAAGAAATATTCTATAAAGAATTTACAACACGTCTATTTTAAAGGTGGTGATGCATTATTTTCAAACACGGTCTATTTAAAAGGACTCTGAAAAACTTGAAAAAAGCTGAAAGAATTATCAAAATGCCATGAAAAATAAAGGATATATGACCTATAGAATGTTTGCAAAATACATAAATGGAGGCGGCCATCTTGGAACGATGACGTTATCGAGCCTTTTACCATATATGGCATATTGACAAAATACATTCTAAAGTAAAGAATATCACTGCAAATTGATTAAAAATAAATCTACAGATGTAAAACGTATACATTGTATGCTTATTTTTCATTTGCAGTGATTGTCTTTGCTTTAAAAGACATTTTGTCAATATGCCACATAAATAGTGCATCAACCCCTTTAATTAAACTAAAACTTATATTTTAATAAACTAGTTTAACTGTCTGTCTGTACTAATTCTTGAAGTATTTTCAATCATTGAGTGCGTGCGTGTAAGCGTTTATTTATAATCGCTTTATTGCACTGGGCATTTTAGCAAACAGACCTCCAGGTTTTAAGTCGCATGCGAAGGACTGTTAAAGCATACAATCTATCACCTCGATTT
Organism: Cyrtodaria siliqua; assembly: GCA_037043455.1. Lineage (NCBI taxonomy): Eukaryota > Metazoa > Mollusca > Bivalvia > Adapedonta > Hiatellidae > Cyrtodaria > Cyrtodaria siliqua. The sequence continues at coordinate 387,211 of JAWPHD010000031.1, forward strand.
ATCAATCCGAAATTTTGACTACAAAAACGCTTGTATATAATAAAATAAATGGTAATACAGAAGTTTTAAATGTTTCTTCGTGATTATTCTACCACATGTTTAACTCTATTAGTATTGCAATACAATAAACATTGCACACATACTTTGCTTTGCACCGTTCAAATAATTATTAATTATTGAAGTTAATTAGAAAAACTAATGGAAGGCCGCGAGTTAAACAAATCAGGATTGCCATTTGTCCCTGTTAAATTGAAAAACTAATGGGAGGCCGCGTTAAACAAATCAGGATTGCCATTTGTTCCTGTTAAATTGAAAAACTAATGCGACGCCGCGTTAAACAAATCAGGATTGCCATTTCTCCCAGTTAAATTGAAAAACTAATGGGACGCCACGTTAAACAAATCAGGATTGCCATTTGTTCCTGTTAAATTGAAAAACTAATGGGACGCCGCGTTAAACAAATCAGGATTGCCATTTGTTCCTGTTAAATTGAAAAACTAATGAGACGCCACGTTAAACAAATCAGGATTGCCATTTCTCCCTGTTAAATTGAAAATATATAAAGGACCTATATCACTGTATAACTGTTGCCATTAAAATAATGACACATCATAGTGTGTTCGGATTGTTTCAATGGCGTTTTACCATGTTTAGCACAATTATTGAATGCATATATGCATAAACTTCCGTGGCCGGGACAGTAAAGACTGCGTCTAAAACGTTATCACCTGCGGGTTCGAATCCAAATGGGAGCATGCAATGTTGTGACGCGTATTTGCATTACAGAATATCCATCATGCCATACCTGAGTTTACATGTATTATATACAACATAACAGGTACGGCATAACGTGCAATGTAATGGATGGAAAGACATGCATTAACGTTCACAGGCATTGGACGTATGAACGATGTATATGCATGGCATAATAAAACACGTTAGCTTATCATAGATAATGCGTATATGCACTATAAATAACACATCATGGACAAAATTCACTCGTACATTACATCACATGACTTGAAGTAGACTTGAAATATGCGCATATTTGCAGGTATACTTGAAAACTTACGGGTACCTGCATCCCAACAGATCATGCACATCGGAAGACATTCGGGCAGGGCTGAGGAGGTTCCAAGAAATGAACATCAATCTTCATGGTCTTCAGGTTACAGGGGTGTGTGACTACATCACCACGTCAGCCATGAGCTGGCCCCGGTGCGGTTGCGAGGACATCGTCAAATATGAGAAGAAAATGATGCCTGAAAATTTGAATAACGGGCCTCAGGAATACAGGCTTGGCTTCACGACATGGAGGAAAAAGGTGCTAACGTGGGTTGTTTTGCAATATCCTGTGAACAATATACACTTATCACGTCCTGACGTGGACGATGCTATGAGACGGGCTCTTCAGATATGGGCGGATGTAACATCGCTTACATTCCAACAGGCCTCTTCACCTACGGCAGATATAACAATCAAATTCGTAACAGGACGCCATGAGCCCAATCCGCCGTTTTACGATTTTGATGGTCGAGGAAATATTCTTGCGCATGCGTTCTTTTCCAAAACCAGCGTGGCACATTTTGACGACGACGAGTACTTCGTACTTAATCCAGACAAGTCGGGGACAGAACTGTATATTGTTGCGGCTCATGCGTTCGGTCACACTCTTGGAATATCTCATTCAAACATAAACGAGGCTGTGATGGCACCTTTCTACAGGTATTACAAATTGTGTATAACAGTTTGGTTTGGATTAATTGTCAAATGAAATAGTTAGGGAAATTATCCAATTTACTTGACATGATAAACAATGTAACATGTATAACAGGTTCATATAATTGAAAGTACCGAAAGGGTGATTATAATTTTATGGATATTCCATAGTGACAATTGTTATGAGGTTGCACTTCCATAAATAAAAATATATATTCTATGATAAACAATTTAACTTAAAGGTATACATTAGCCTTACTATAATATATGATTCTACATAGAGTTTAATTTCAAAACACTAGTTATGAAACTATATATTACATGTTTTGTGATGATACATATTTCTGGCTATTGAGAAGTCACTACTCCCAGTGTGAAATATTTCCAGTAGAGCTCTGAGTAGATATGGCTTCTATTCACTGGAAATCATCACAAACTATGTAATATAAAGTTATGAATGCTGGCTATATTATTATTTTATGCTTAAATGAACATTGTAACTACTAAGACAGGTTGCGTTACAAAAACAATGTCTTAGGGTATGATATATTTTGCAGGTATTCAGAAAATCTTAAGCTACATCAGGACGACATTGCTGCAGTACAAGCTCTGTACGGACGTAATGAGGCCGCTCCGACAAGTCGTCCACAACAGCCGGTTGTCCTGGAATGTACAAAACCTGAATCTTACATATTTGTATATGTACATATATATATATATATTATATATATATATATATATATTTTATTTATTTAAATATTTCAAGAAGGATAAAAATATCGGACAGGGAAAGCAGCATTGAAGGACGACAGTCAACCACAAAACACAAAAACAAACACGCAAACAGATAAACGAAAAGGCAAAAGTAATAAAAAATGCAAACGACATCACAAACACAAAAGGGTTGACAATAGGGCTACCGCCTCGGAACGGTCAGTGGCAAAGTAGGCCACTGGGGGCTTAAACCGGTTCTAGGGTGCACCAAACCTCACACTTACCCTACTGTCATCCCATTAAAACAGGACAGTGTAAATAAAGCAATCCCCGCCATGATCTAATCTCTAACCAACAAGGCAGCATCAATAGGCAATATAAGTAAAACACAAATATGCTCGTGTAAATATAATACAAAAAAACAATAGCCTAGAAAGCCACAATGAAGGTACTCAATGACTTGGCAGAAGCCAGAGATTAAGAGAATACACCATTAAGGGCACGAACATAGTTTGGCTTTAAAATATAGTTCCACGTGTGGAGATAAAATCCTTTCTCTCCGGGAAGAGAATATATTGATTATATATTTTTATATTGATTGCAGTCTACTACTACTTTGAAGATGAGAGTCCCCAAGAAGTTCTATTAGTCCTATGCAAAATCCTCGTGTTTCTTTTAAAAAAGGAAAGAGTAAATGCTCGCCAATGATCACAGTTTGTTTTCTGAATAAGCCAGTTCATTATCTTATGCATAGCAACTTTTTAAAGGACAAACGGCAATCGTGTTGTTTTTAATCGCGAAATACAGTCGTGTAGGATAAAGTTGCGCATCTCATAATCTTGCAGATCAATCTTTTTATCTCAAATAAAAAGCAAAACATTTTTTCTTTCGTTATCTTTAATAGATTAAGGTATATAGACTTTGGAAAATAACTAATTGAAAAAAATGTCCTATAACAGGCATTATAACGTACTAATTTCTTCTTAATTCATGTATTTAAGAACTAATAGTGGTTTGAAATTTAAGAAGTCGAATCCGCTATATCAATTGTCGTCAAAAAGGTTACCCTTAAACCAGCTAAGCAGTGGGTAAAATGATGCATAGTGTTACACAAAACTGCATTATTAAATACATAAAAAGGAAAACAGAAACGCAACTCGGAAATTTCTGCTATATAATAAATCTACTGCACACTTAATTCCACGTAATTTTCCAGAGAAATCCCAATATGTTTGGTCAAAAAACCGAATACAGCTAGTTAGAAAAAAGACAAAACTTTGCTGTTTTAATCACAGTATACTTGTAACACGAAATTCATAAATGTTACATTTCGGCTTTGAAAATTTGAGCCACTTCAGTATTGTATTTAATGTAAAGTGATTGCACAATTTTACATCCTAACTTTGCTCACCTGCTTGAGCCAAACGCGTAGATTTATTCTATCGATAATGAAACTTTGAAGGGAAAACACTTTTGTGGTATGTGGTGTGTAAGCACTTTGTGCGAAAGAAAAGGTATAATGTAGCCATCTACCATTCGATCAATATCAGCATGTTCTACATACAATGTATAGCGAAAATTCCCGAGTTGTATTTCTTCTCTTCTTAAGTATAGTTTAACTAAAGCATGTCTCATATTGCAAGCCTCTAGATTTTATTTTAACCACACCCTCCATCAGTGTATGTTATTGGCGTTACATATATTCGGTTCAAAATTAATTTTATTTTGATCAGACTTTCAAAATGACTGCCACTTATTTACACCCGTATCACTATGATGATATTCATATTCTCCTTATTATAACGGAAGTTCAATATTGTATTGTGACATTTAGGAGAACCTAATTACAATTACTAAATTATTAATTACAATTGCTGAAATAGTTATATAATTTCTACTTTATTGATTTTCTTTTGCAGTGCCAGATTCTATTATAGATGAACATAGCGGTACTCTAACAGGTAAGTTAATAATGTACTATTTTAATCGCAGAGTATGACTCTGATGGTCTTTCAGTTGATGAGCCAAATCGAACTTAATTAACATATAGTCTTTAACTTGGTCTGCACACTATAACTTTCATACTCCATCTATCCCCTTCTCCAAGAAGCGAAAACGGAGTTAAATGGGTTCTCGCATTTCTTTCAGTAAAAATGTTTTTAAACATGGTATATTTTCGAACTATCCGTTATAAAATCCTGCTAATATAAGCTTTCTCGTCGTTTAACAGAATTAAGGCGAGACCACGTAATGCAGGTGAAACAATGTTAGCTCACAATATTTTATTTTTTAGTAATCACTGAATAAAAACCCTTTAGATTATGTATGTCTTTCTCCTGATAGTACATAAAATTTGTTATATACAGATTAATACGAAAAATATATCACGAGAACACGTTGTTATTCCGCTAAAAAAATCGTTTTTGTTATTCGGTTATAAAACGAGTTAGAAGAACGAGTTTTTTAACCGAATTACAACGTGTCCGAGTGACATATATTTTTGTATCACACTGAGACTGTCGATTGTTCTATTTATCGATTGTTCTATTTATTATATACCTATCAGTGATTTTTAATGATATTTAATTGAAAATACCCCATCCTACCTCGCGCCCCCCCCCCCCCCCCCCCCCCCCACCCCCATCCCCACGCAAGGTACCCTCGCGTATGAATACATTTGGCAGATTTTGAAATGAGTCGTAAATCTGTTCAGGAGAAAATCATTCAGAACATATACTTGAAAGCAATAGAAATCTACAGTACCATTAAATACAAAAATGATAAATATATAGAAAAACGATATCGTTACTGGTGTGACGATATCACGTTTGTCTGATACTAAACATATGTCACTGAGAAATCATTATAAATCACTGATAGGTACGAGTATATACTAAAATAAAGTATCGCATTATATATGACTTGAATAAAGTATCTGTTCATCGGTTTGACTTAACGAACATTTAAGGGGCATGCATGACTTGGGAAATGGCATCCGAATGATAAAACTATATGAAGAGATTAATTTAATAACATTTGACATCGCTTTTATTTATTAAAGATAATTCCTTGTTAACTGTTATCATATTTTGGCGGTAAAATATTTATGTGTAAACGGTTTGTTTTAAGACCCCTACTGTATAATACTGAAGAATTGAACAATGGTGTTAAACTATATAGTGCACAGCTGGAGAACCTGTTCTAAGTTTTGCGCCTTGTCCAGCATCAAATGGAACTGGAGTAGGCGCCATTGTTTTTATGCCATTGTATAACTTAGTGTTTGTCGGAAATCATTTGGAATAATTAAACATGCTTTACTGAACATGCCAGAAGTAGAATACATTAGAATGGGTTTGTCATTAGCAAATAGCTATTTCACTGCTGCTTGCTGTAAAATTATTTACATGACATATGTTCTGTTGTTGTTTTCAGTTTCATTCATGGTTTTGTTATGCTTTTATGTAATCTGAAATGGAAAATAACAACTTGATGAAAAATAAAATGTTTTGGTGAATTATAGTACTTGGCTTAGAATGTCACCGAAGCTGGCCTGACTTTCTAATTGAAACACGGAGACACGGGCCTCTGTATGTTCTAAAACACATGTGAGACACCTCCTTGACAAATTGAAAATTACCATGACTTCTGTTTACTAACAGCAACAGTACTCTGTTTACTAACAGAGAGCTTGATTTTATACTACCGGTAGTGATTCTCTACCGCCGAAAATAGCATTTTTTTTGTAAATAAATAACGGCATAAAGTAAATTAAACATCTTAAATACTTTTTTCGAAAACATTTTCTATAAATTCTCAGAGTATTATTATTATTTATATTACAATCGTGTTAATAAGCCCGTGCAAGATATTTTCATGTACGTTTTCGCAAAGTTTAAAAAAAATATTACAGCCCTAACGCCTGTATATCCTCTCAGACATCCAAAAACAGCAGCAACATATTGGATCACAAATAGGAGACACACATTCAGTAACTAATGTATATTTTCTTGACCTATTACCAATGTAGGTGGAGCAATTGCTGGAATCGTTATCGGGCTGGTAGTGTTAGTAGCTGTTGTCGTCAGTGTCGTCACCTTTCGTTATAAAAGGTATACTGTACATTATTTCCATTGATGAATAAAAATGTACTTAACCCATTAGAAAGACTGTGTTACAAATTAAAAGGTAGTGTTTTGTCATTCACTTTCGAGTTACAATATTCTCCGATATTGTCACTGCCTTTTTGCTTATTTTATAACAAAATGTTACCACAATAATGGGAACTGAACTAACTGCTGTTATATATTGAAAGCTACGAAATGAAAAAATGACAGAATACATTTTTTCTTTACATGTTCCGCATTGGTCAGCGTTACTTTAATATTAACCTCATCGTCGTCCCATGTATTAAATTTCTGCATAGAAGTTATATAATGATAAGCGTTTTTAAAACGAGTTTATATATATACTCAGTTGCAAAAGAAAGTGGACACTCAGTTTTGTTAGATTTAATTGTAAAACGTTTTTTAGAATTAAATTGATACATTCCTAAATGAATATGCCATGTTGGTACCAAAGTTCGTATCATTTCATTGCCAATATCATGTTGTCATTTGTTATTTAATAGGTCAAATCAATAAGGGACTGTCGCTTGATAAATAGGATAGGGTGTAAAGTAAAATTTTCAAAGTGTCCAGTTTCTTTTGCAACTGAGTATACATTATTGTCTTTGTGCTTTACCTATATTGCCTATAAATGCTGCCCAGTTTGCAAGAGGACATAGCCCGGCATTGTTTTATGTTTTTACACTGCCATGTTTAATTTGGTTGATAATTGGGGACGAGTGAGGTTTGATGCACCCTAGATCCTGGTTTACCCTACCCACCCCATCCAACCCCCAGTCATAGTAAACATTTACTGAAAGGCATTTGTTGATAATATGAAATTATTGTCGCTCATGATTGGGAAATGTCAATGCGCACAGATAAGTTTTATACTTTTATTTGTTTGTCATACATTCAGTAAAACTGTTTACACATTCTAGCTATAGCTTGACGTATTTTTTTTTATCTGAAACTTGTCTTTTTGACCGAGTTACTGACCGAGTTGACGAGTAGGTCGTCCGTCCGTCCGTCGTTTTCCTTGAAATCATTTTTCATCAAATATGTATCAAACTTGGCCATATTGTTGATATCGTAAACGCTCAGACAATTTCTAAACCCACCCAGATCAGAGTAGTAACCCCGGAGTTATAGCCCTTGATTTCTTAAATATGATATATTTCACTTCTTTGAGACGATTGGGCCTTCCTTTTTTTCATCTGATACATGTTTTAACCAAAATTCGGCAAGATTGGTGAGATTAATACAAGTTTTAACAAATTCGAAAATCAGCCAGATGAAACGAGTAACACCGGAGTTATGGATCTTGATTTTCTTAAATATGCCTTTTTTATGGTGCACTCACCATAATACATCATTATATTGGAATAAACAACGTCAGCAATTTGTGTAACTTTATAAATGTTAAATGCATAGCAGTTGTATGTAGATTTCAAATGCAAATTGTTTTGTATGTTTGAAATATGCCCACAACAGCTTTATATTGTCGAACCAAAGTTATAAGTGTCTTATTCCTTATTTTTTTCTGAGCTTGCTATTGTAATCATATCTCGCATTGCTTTGTGATTGTTATCGCCTGGTATAATTGTTTCTGCTCATTATAAATAGCAGTACATGTCAGTATTGCTCTTGCTAATTTAGTAATTGTAAATTCTAAAACATGTAATCCGTGTTCTTGCTGATTATAAGTGCTTATACATGTAACTACTTAAATACATGTATTATGCATATAACAAATGATGCGCTTTTGTGCCTAATAAAAGGGTGACCTAATACATTTTGCTTTATTAGGCACTGACTAATAAAGCAAAATCAATGCGGAATCCCTCGGTGTTCAATGTACGTAACGTTATCTGACGTCACGTTTCGTTATACGACGTCATAAAACAAGAAAACAACATGGTGTCGTCCTCGGCAAGCGTATTATACTACGAAATAGGTAATAACAGTAAATTATAAGAAAATGTAGATAATCTACATGATAAATAGAATATTATGTCAGTGCCCTTAACTATCAAGTCTATTAGGCTCGGCACGGAAGCGATAAATGGCTCGACAGAGCCTCGCCATTCTTCGTTTTATAAACCTCGCCCAGTAGACTTGATAGTAAAAGACACTGACATAATATTCTCTCTATACACTGCATTACGAGTGTCACGAGTAAAATGTAACAAAAAAATGAAGCAAAACCAGTCACACTAAAATATAATTAACAAATTTATTTACATAAAATATTCACTTACAGATACATAAATCCAGTTTTTCAATAATATCCAATTTTTGAATTAAGTCCAAATGCAATTATCCATTGTTCCTTTAATTCACATTAGCATGTGTCTTTTTAATCCAAAACAGTAAGTGTCTATTTAATCCAAAACAACAAATATCTCTTTAAACCAAAACAGTAAGTGTCTCTTTAAGTCTAAATTAATTTCCAATATTTCAGGTTTAGTCCAAATATCCAATTTCACTGTTACATGTATTATGAATGAGCACAATAATAAGTAAATCCTCTCACAAATATATTTTGTAAAAGCATCCAATCTAAATTAACCTTAATAAAGAATGCTGAAACTGCTGGGCTATTGTCAGAGCTAGCCTGTTTATATACCGCCCAAATAATTCACAAAATGCCTCCCGACCACAACTGTCCTTGCAAACAGTCCAAAGTTTATCACAAATGAATTTGCATAAAATAGTCCAATGAGAACAGACACAATTTCATCATACATGAATTTGCATCAATAATTTGCATACATTCAAGGCATACATAGTAAAGAAGCTTACATCTTGTATTCTAATTTTAGCTGTTATTCAAGGGCAAATCAATAATAACATGCCACAATACATGTACACATTCAGACATACTCTGGTAGAACGAGTTTGTCTTCTATCTAATTATGCGATATATTTGTGTAGTATGAAATTGTTAAAGAGAATACTGTCTATGCATTATATAAGTCTATAGGCCAGACACCCTCCAGGACCAGGATGATCACCATTGGTAAAGCTCTTTGTAAAGGGAGATAACCCAGTTGTATGACCCGAATTACTCAATAAATGTTGTGAATGGGTAAGATATAACGCGAAAGGAAGTGCAGAACCAGCAACAATATTTTTTTAAATAAAATCAACAAAACTATTCAAATAGTACAATGAAAAATATTCGCTTACATACTACAAATAAGATAGATCCAGTATTTCTTTAAATCCAGTTTTAGTATTAATTCCTAACAATATTATCGGATGTCCCTTTATTCCATTTTTTTTCAGTTTTTTCCTGGCTTAGTTCCCCAACAATAGTCCAAATACTTCAAAAGTAGATATAAAAGTCGAACATCAAATGTAGCATTCAAGGACCACAGTAAACCACAAACACGCAACAAACAACTACAAATATGAATAAAAGGCAAGATATAACACCACAAACATTAAATGGTTGACAATAGGGCTACAGCATTTGAATGGTCAGTGGCAAAATAAATGCCAATGGGGTTTTAAACAAGGTTCTAGGGTTCACCAAACCTCACTTTGATCCTATTGTGACCCCAATGAAGCGGAAACATGTAAATAAATATATTATCGTATAGAGCAATCTAACAATGTGAATTCACAAAATCGCTTGTGTTTTAACGTTATACTGAACAACTATTGTCTATAGTGTCATAGACTATTCTAGCAGTGTCATAGAAATATTCTAGAAGCTTAAAAAAGAGTATGATAATGGACCTTTGGAAACGGCCGAGCACGACACATACGAAATATTGCAGTCTCGGTTTGATTGAGACTGTTCATGAGTGGTAGTGAAATATGCTAGCTACCGCTCACGCCCTCTAGTCCCGGGTTGAGCAGAACTCAATATTCATAAAATCAACAGCACAAAATTGTAACCATCCCGAAGATGGCAAACCTCATAACATTTACTTTTCCTTTTCAATTTTTATATCTACTTTATCTGTCTGAGAACATTCCAAACTAGCATGCAACTTACACAGAAACATCTTTTCAAAAGTATCCAGAAACATCTACATGTTCCTAATTTAAATAGCAATGAATGACACAAGCAATGATATGTCAACATCGTAAATGAACATATACATAGTTAGAGGGGTAACACGTTCCCCTTTAAAGAAAAAGAATGATTTATGTAATATGAAACAATCTTTTGAAAAACATGTAATAAGGAATGTAATAATGTAATAAAGTTTCAGTTGTAGTACATATGTCAAAGCATGTAGAATTTGACGTGTTTTTAATTAGCAACTGTCGACATATATATTGAATTACAATGGTTCATCAGCAATCAAAGTATTAGTAGTTTTTCTCTGATATGTCTAATTTCAATATTGTACTTTTACATCAAAATTCATTAATCTGTGATTTTTGTTTTTCATTTTGTTCATGAACGTGAGGGGATTGTGATCACTTATGAAATATATTGGTGAAATATATAAAGTTCGATATACTTCATAATGCTTTAGTGCCAAAATGAGAGAAAAACAGTCTTTTTCAATAGTTGAAAGCCTTTTCTGATGTTTTGAAAGATTTAGAGAACAAACTGGATGATCTACACCATTGTTGTCTTCTTGCAAAAGACTGCACCACCAATATCGATTGCTAAACATGCTAACTGCTTAATTAAATTGAAAATCGAAATTTGGTGCTGAAAGCACTGGTGCACTCATAAGTATGGCTTCTAATTTGTCAAATGACTATAGGCATTTTTCAGTTCAAATTAGTTAATTTGTTTTAATCAATAAGATAGTCAAAAGTCCGAGAAAACGCATCAGTGCATGTTTACAAGTCGGTACAGAAAATACAGTTATCTCATTGACCTAAGGTTTAACCTGACCCTGTCCTACTTCATGTCCTAAAATTATGACAATAGAAATTTCTTTAAAATGTATTTTTCTAACATAAATGTTAACAGAATATTTTAATATCTGATTTTTTTTTCATTGAAAATTTACATAATAAATTACAATATTGGTCAAACGAAAGCATGTCGTTTATTTTATGTGAATCAAACTCCCTTTTGATAGGCGTAGCAACACATTCCTCAAGTAATCCATTTTGATTTCAGCTGAATTCACTTTTTAAAATATTCAAAATTGACTAGTTTTGTACTTTTTAAATTCAATTATTATTGTCAAAAGCAATGTAAAAGCGATTAAAGCTACCAAAACTCTTTTGCCAAGGACAAGACCCCAATTTCTTTTACAAGAATATATTTTACTGGAATATATACTGATATATTGCGAAATATCACCTCATCCGACAAAGATGCCCGATTGGTGTCAGTAAGAACCTTGTTTATTTGTAGATAATCAGAAAATCTTTGATTGCAATTTATTACAGAGTCCCTAATTGTAGTCCAGCCTATACAACCACTTGTGTTAGACAATGCATAATGTAATGACAGCTGTTCTTTATCTCAACAACAATTGACACTTATACATTTTTTGCAAACAATTGGTTATTTTATTCAAATGAGGTATGCTTTTATTAGTTTTTGAATTGAGTCATGCTAAGAAAAACAAGAGGCCAAAAATGGCCCTGAAGTGCAAGCATGAGTCTTTGCAATGATGAAAAAAAATGTCAAACAAGCTAGATCATGCAGTCAAATTCCCGCGCCTGACGTTAAGCGTTCAGGTCCAGTAAGCGTATATATGGTTATTGGGTGGGGATCTGAAATGTTTCCAAGTCATGACCAAGAAGATATATCACCATGTGTGGTGATGGACCCTGGTCAAAAGTTGGCTGGATGGTTGTATCCTTCTGTTCATGCCCATTTAGTGTATATAAGGTTATATAGTGAGGATCTCAATGGTTTTCAAGTTATGATCCAAAGACAATTTCCTCAGTGCTGAGGACAGACCCCGAGGTTGATGAATTTTGATGCAGGGGTGGGGACAGACTTTGGGGCCGATACTGGTAGGATAGTTGTGTCCGTTTGTTCATGCTCAGTAAGTGTATACTAGTGGTTTCAGAGAAGAAAATCGTTTAAAGTTGTACCTGTATAGCTATAAGAAAAACATGTGGCATGAAGCCAAATTTGAACGTAGGGTCACAATTTGAACAAAATTGATAAAGGACCATAAGCGTTAAAATAGCAAATGCAAACTATTAAACCTCTGGCTCTTGAAGTTTCAGAGAAGAATATTTTTTAAGTTTTTCCCTGTATAAGTCTTTGCAAAACATGTAAAATCTCTATAAATTATAAACTTGTACAACATTGAAAGGTATTGACCTCAGAATATCCATTTTTCATCCTGGGGACATTTGTATAATCTTTATACTCTAGGGTTGGCAACAATTAACAAAGAAAACTATTCAGTGGTTCTTGAGAAGAAGATTGTTTAAAGTTTTGGCTATATATGGTTATGGCGGTCAACTTGGATGTTGCATTGACCTAATTTGTGCAATATTGAAAGGCAAAACCTCAGTATCATCCATGTGCCATTTGGTTAAAACTGGCCAAGTGCTTTCTGAAAGGAAGATTTTCTAACCTTTTCCCGATACAAATCTATGCAAAAGTATATATAAAGGTCGAACATGAAATGTAGCATTCAAGGACCACAGTCATCCAACAGCAAGCATAGAAACAAACAACAATTACAAACATGAATAAGAAGCAATATATGACATCAAAAACACAAAAGAGTTGACAATAGGCTTGAAACGGTCAGTGGCAAAATGGCCGCTGTTTTTTTTAAACCAGGCTCTAGAGTGCACCAAAACTCACTCTTACCCTATTATCATCCCAATAAAACAGGACAGTGTAAATAAAGATATCCCCGCCAGGTTATATTCTCTAACAAACAAGGAAACATTAATAGGCAATTTGAAGCATAATTTATCATGTATGTATAAAGATAAAACAGCAAAAGCCTAGAAAGTCACAACACAAGTACTCATTGACTTAGCAAAAACAAGAGCAACAAGAGAACAAACCATTAAGGGTACGACAACACAGGATTTAAGACAAGCTTTAGATTCTACCGTCCTTTGAGGATTTAGGTAGACGTCATCATAGGGTCCAAAATCTCTCTTGTCACCGCGCAATCAAATACGAAAGTATAGTGGCGAACTATAAATGGGTCAACCACTAAACATGCAGTACGTTGCAAAATGATAGGGTCAAAACCTCCATTGATAAAGATTGTATTAAAGTGGTCATGACCAAGGACTTTACGAAGTCAGGTTGTGATAGTCCTTGTCGCAGAAGAGTTCTTAAACTAATGTCCTATTTTAAAAGTAGATCAGGTTTACGATAATAAAATTCTGCAAAGGTTTTTCGAAGATTATAGTAACGGTAGCCCAAATAGCTTGTTAGTTATAAACATATTACGAATATTAAAGTCCTCAACTCGACTACAAGCTCTAGAAAAAAAGAATAAGTCGAGAAACATAGACTTCATAAGAAGCAGTTCGGTGAACATTCCCATCTAAGTTGGGGATAATTATATCGAAATTAAAATCTCTTGTCATAGATTTTAATTATAATTTCTCCATTTTCAATAGACAGAGGTAAATCAAGGAAGGAAGCCACAGTATCAGAAATATTAGCTTTGTTGAGTTGAAGTTCTTTGGGATCGATAGTATTAACCATAGTAGAAAAGCTTGTCAATATGTCATCCAGACACCGAGGTGTAATTAAAGGCTTCAATTACATCTGTCTGAGTATCTGGTGAAAGACTCAACATGAAATTTCTTTAATAGCAATACGACAACAAATCTGCGACAAGAGGTGCACATTTTGTACCTAAGGGATACCAACAATTTGTCTATAAACAGTAGTTCCATACCTGACGAATTATAGTGTAATTTTTAAAACGGCCGTTAGTAAAAAACGTTTTAATATTGTACAATAAGTTTGTCTTTGATAAACTGTTGTGGAAAGGGTGTATATAAAGTTGAAAGATCATACATGTAAGTACGTGTAGATGAAACTTGCCGTTTATTGCACATTTGATCAAGAATGTCTCCTGATTTTGTAATTGACCTAAACGTGCAAAATCTCTGATTTGGAAACATGAGGAGCAGCCGTTTTTAGGCTTTGGGGACTTCCTGTGTACAAATCTTATAGTCTAGGTATTAGAGATAACTAATAAAAAAAAACTGTCGATCTTGAGTAAACGATTTTTTACGTTTGTGATATTTGTGGTATTGAAGACCATCTTGAATGTCGCATTGACCTAAGTTGTTTGACGCTTGTGACTTCATTTGTACAAATTTAATAGTCTATGGATTGGCAATCATTATAAAAGGAAAACTGTAAAATTCAGTTCAGTGGTTCTTGAGAAAAATATTTTTACGGTTTTGATTAGACATGGTAATGGCGGCCATCTTAGATGTCGCACTGACATAATATTTACAACTTTGAACGGCATTAGCCTCAGATCATCCCTGTAAAATTTGGTTAAAATTTCCCAAGCTGTTTCTAAGGAAAAGATATTTTATCCCCTATATAATTCTATGCAAACCATGCAAAATAACTATAATATTATACAAACGTTGGATATCGGGGGCGCAGCCAGTTTTGACTCCGGGGACTTCATTTGTACATATTGTATAGTCTAGGGATTGGCAATCATTAATAAAGAAAAACTGTTGAAATCTGTTCAGCGGTTCTTGAGAATAAGTTTTATAAGCTTTTAATTATGTATGGTAATGACGGCCATCTTGGATGTCGCATCGACCTAATTTATACTACTTTTGAAGACATTGATATCAGTATTATCTATGTGAAATTTGGTCAACATTGGCAAAGCCGTTTCAGAGAAGAAGTTGTTTGAAGCAAAAAGTTAACGCCGACGTACGGATGACGGGCGACGGACGGGCGATGGATGAAGAGTCCCAATATCTTACCTTTGACCTGATGGCTCCTGTTTAAACGTTGATGAAATATGCATAGATAAGCAAAATAACTATAACTCAACAAAAAAATAAAAATAAGTTGTTTTCTCTAAATTTTCAAAATAAATAAATAAATCATAATCATAATGCAAACACACGTATGTTTAAACGTGTTAGCTTATAAATTATAAATAATCATCAAAATAAGTTTGGCAGTATAGATAAAGGTATACGGCATTTCCTTTATAAATGTCCGAAGTGTAGATTGCCTTTATTGGTTGATTGTATTGCATTGTATGCTCAGGTCGCCGAATACATCGATGATTTTGTTATAAAAAAGTATGTGTCGTAGAGAACTTGCAGACCCGAACTCCCTTTCTGCTTGGAAAATGCTAATTCTTTAAATTAAATACCGGTATTAACTTTTATAATGCCAACATCTCTTTACTTCCTCCGAGACCTAGGTTTTAATTTCGGAATTTAAAATCTGGAATCCAAGAATTTCAAAACAAATTTGTTATAGTTTCTACTGATAAAGCAGCAAGTAATGCATTGATTGTTTGACGCATGCATTGCGTCAATGTTTTATCTCTGGAACTCGGGTGCACTAATTCGTATACTCAAGTTCATTCTGTTGAGGATGATGTTTCCAAGCATACTCGGTGCACCACTTTCAACGTTGGGATAGACAAAAAGCATAACAAACTTCTGAGTTTGAGTGAGGTTTGGTACACCTTTGATGTTGCCTACTAATGATGCCTTGTTTGTTACGGAATAAACCTGGCAGGCATTTATTTATGTTCTTTAAGTTCACTGTCCAGTTTTGTTGGGATTACAATAGGTTAAGATTGAGGTTTGCTACACCCTAGAACATGGTTTAAAATCCATTGGCCACTTTGCTACAGACCGATCCAATGCGTCAGCCCATTTATTAGACATTTTATGTTTGTGATGTCATAACCTTGCATCCTATTAACCTTGTAATTGTTGTTTGTTTTAATGCTTGTTTTTAGTTGACTGCTTTCTGTGAAAGCTACATTTCCTGTTCGACTTGTACATATACTTTTAGAAAACTGTCGCCACCAGGACGCTATGGAAACACAAACACAATAGACATTCCTACAACATAATTGTAGTAAAAATACAATCATATATTGTGAATATATGTTGATGGACAAATGTATTACACTTGTAGGTTGAAAGGATCATCAACGACAACACAGGGGTTTATTAACGAACCTGGAGAGTACTTTGACCTTGATGTTACAACACGTGAAGTTACAACCGGTATCTCGACCTATGCGCAACTTCAACCACCGTTGAACTCTAATAATCCAGATTATGAGCTATCATTTGATATACCAAAGAACTCAAGTTACGAGCAGACACAACCTGGTTCAAATGAGCCACAATCTGCACCAAGAAACTCTGGTTATGAGCAGCCACAAAACATATATCCAATTTATATGGAAGTGGACGCGCTCGGTGATAAGTATGAACAGTTACAATCTAGACCCAAAAGCTTTAGTTATGAGCTGTTGCAATCTGGACCCAGAAGCTCTGGTTATGAGCAGCCACAAAACTCAATAACTCCGATTTATATAGAGTTAAAGGCGCCTGATGAGCAGCCAGAATCTCGACCTACAAGCTCTGGTTATGAGGAGCCACCACAATCTGGACCTAAAAGCTCTGACTATGAGCAGCCAAAAGAAACATCGAGGAAATCGAGTTATGAGGAACCGGACAAGCCTCGTGTGAATGGTAAACAAACATAAAAAGCGAGATTATGTTTGAAAGTTTATATTGGTTATTTACTTTTACAGCTCTTTGCAAATGCATGAATTCAAGATTCATTGCGTTGCAATGTTCCTAAAACATTTGTCGTTTTTCAAGCCCTTTATAATAATTAATAGATTGATTTGATTAATGTGTGCTCAGTGGTATTACACAATCCTAATATGGACTCTATTATGTTTTAAATTTTATTCTGCACACTATATACTATTCTATATAAACTAGTTAATGCATTATTTTACTTAAGGGCGCGTTTGTGATTTTAAACGCCGGTAGTAAATGTCAAATTCAGGGAAGTGCGTTAGAGCTTGATGGTCAATTTGCCGTTCACTACCGGCGTTTAAAAAATCACGTAGGATAGAATGCGAATCAATCATAATATTCACATTATTTTTCCGTCATTATCGTATCAGCAATAACATTCTTTGGGAGAATGATAATGATCAAAATGTACAAGAGGGACCACTGCCGTCAGACAGTATTGCGTTCAACTTAATAAAAATGAATACGAATTAGACTTAACCACAAGGACTGACAGTACATGTAAATAACATCAATATAAAACTTTATTTATACGTAATGTCTTATCTACATATATGAAACGACTTTACGAGTTAAAGGTTATATATAGTGTATAAACGTGTCCAAATAACCTGGTGCTTTACGTATATAGATATACATACATACATATACATAAAGCTAGCCAAGAGTTGATTTATTTTTGTATTTTTATAGCATTGTAAAATGATAGTTTTCCAGATTGTATTTTAACAAACTTACTCCTTTAGTATTCTTTTTGGATCCAGTGTTTGTGAAAGGTGTTCTGTTCAATGTATGATTTTCTCTACTGTATATACATTTTTTACCATTTAATATATGTAAATTAACTAATGATGGTTTTAATTTTTGTTTTGGGCTCGTTTAAAGGCACTATTAAAACGCTACATATTGGATACTGTATCAGTGGAACTGTACCCAAATATACTGAACTAAAAAAGAAACGTCCGACTGTTTTGCTGATATATCCATAGGCCAGTTTTTGAGGGCGTATACAAGATTAAACAGCGTTTTAATAAAACAATGTTTGATGTGTGTAAGCATACTTAAAGAAAAAGGAACCAAGGTTTCTCATGAGAAAAAAATAAATAAAAATAAAAATTTAAAAAAATAATTTTAAAACAAAATTTAAAAAACAAAAATTAAAACAAAAAATTAAAATAAATTAACAAAAAGAAATAATAAAAAGTTTAAAAGTACGGAGAAAAAAATAAAAAAATATGCCTCCAGTGAGATTTGAACCCACGACTCCTGGAGTTTCCAGAGTACATTACCAAATATTGAAAAAAGGGCCATAACCATAACTCCGGTGTTACTGGTTCGATCTGGCTGGTTTTCAAACTCGTCCGAGCTTTCATTGATATTACCAATCTGGCTAAGTTTAGGAAAGATCGAATACAAAATGTAGGCGCTATAGTGTTCACAAGGCTGAAAATTGCATTTTTCAATAATTCAACGGCACATACTGTAACTCCGGTGTTCCTTGTCCCATATAGCTTGTTTTCGAACTTGTCCGATCATTTATTAATATGAACAATCTGTGCAAGTTTGGTTAAGATTAAATACTAAATGAAGGTGCTAGAGTGTTCACAAGGCAACGGCATTTTTCAGAAAAAAAACAAGGGCCATAACTCCGGTATTACTAATACGATTAGGCTGGTTTTCGAACTTGTCCGAGCTTTTATTAATATTAACAATCCTTGCAAGTTTGGTAAAGATCAAATAATAAATGAAGGTGCTAGAGTGTTCACAAAGCTTAATATGGCATTTTTCAGAAAAATCAATTGCCATAACTCCGGTGAAACTAATCCGATCTGGCTGGTTTTCGAACTTATCAGAGCTCTCATTGATAATAACAATCTTGTGTAAAGATCAAATAATAAATGAAGGTGCTAGGGTGTTCACAAGCTTGATAAGGCAATTTTTCAGCAAACAAGGGCCATAACTCCGGAAAAAATAATCCGATTTGGCTGGTTTTCGAACTTGTACGAGCTTTTATTGATATTAACAATTTATATAAGTTTGGTAAGGATCAAATAATAAATGAAGGTGCTACAGTGTTCACAAGGCTTAATATGGATTTTTCAGCAAAACAATGGCCGTAACTCCGTTGAAAATAATCCGATCAGGCTGTTTTTCAACATTGCGCGAGCTTTCAATAATATAAAGACACTGACAAAGTTTCGTAAAGATCCGATTAATAATGAAGGCCCTAGAGTGTTCACAAGGCAAAACTTAACGGACGACTGACGTACCGACGGACGGACGGACGACGGACAACTCGTCATCCCATAAGCTCTAGAGCTAACAAAAGGGAAAACACATGTTGTATCTTATTAAATCCTAGCAGATCAGAGATTCGGCGTTTAGGGAATAGAGACGATCTGGCATATTGTAAGTTGACATATGGATTTCTGTTTCCGCTGTGGAAGAAGCATTCCGAAGGCGTACTTGATAGATTTGCAATTAGACTCCTACACAGCCGTCAATACAATTAACGACCGTCAGTAGCCACTACACGTGATAAAATAAAACGCATTCATTGGTAAAATATTATCAGGGGAGCACGTCATAGACATGTGTTTGAAATTCTTTGCAGCTATAAATAGATTGTAGATTGTGTAGGCACATCACCATGTGGAAGTTGAATCCTTACGTATTGCGTTGTCTTTCATTAATAAAAAGGTGTTTAATTTATAAACAATAGGCCCAAGAGGGCCTGTGGACGCTCTACTGGCTCAAGATAAAGTTTATGTATAAAGGGGTATAAGTCTTTCAAAATCATTCAACCAGAACATGGCAATGACAGGTGCAACTAGTCTTAGTCCTGATCATCCTCGCCAAGATTCTGGACAAAGTTTGTGTATTAAAACATTTAATGGGTCACAATTCTGCCAAAAATCATTCAACCGAAATATGGCGATGACATGCACAACTAGGCTTGATACTGATCAGTATTGTCAAGTTTCGTCTATATCTAGCCAGGGGTTCAGGAGAACTAGCCCAGAACAAAATTTGGTATCAAAATAACTCTGCCAAATATCTGTAAACAGGGACGTGACGATGACATGCACAACTAGGCTTGGTGCTGATCATCCCTGCAAAGCTTCATTGACATCTGGCGAGGGGTTCAGGTGAAGTAGATCAGACAAAGTTTGTGTATTAAAACCTTTAAAGGGCCATAACTCCGCCAAAAATCATTCAAGCGGAACACGGCGATGATTTGCACAACTAGACATAGAATCGCTCATCCCTACAAAGTTTCGTTTAATCCGGCCAGGGGTTCAGGAGAACTAGTCAGAACAAAGTTTGTGTATTAAAACCTTTAAAGGGCTATAACTCTGCAAAAATCATTCATCTGGAATACGGTGACTATGTACAACTAGGCTTAGTACTGATCATCCCCGCAAAGTTGCAATGAAATTAGGCCAAATGAAGGTCCTTTCGTCTTAATGAGGCCAAGATATAGCATATTTCAGAAAATCAACGGCCATGACTCCGATGTAAATGGTCCAATCTGGATGGTTTTCGAACTTGTCCAAGCTTTCATTGATATTACCAATCTGTGCAAGTTTGGTAAACATCAAATAATAAATGAAGGTGCTAGAGTGTTCACAAGGCTTAGTATGGCATTTTTCAGCAAAACAAGGGCCATAACTCCGGTGAAAATTATCCAGTCCGGCTGGTTTTCAAACTTATCCGAGCTTTAATTGATATAAAGACACTGGCAAAGTGTTGTAAATATTCGATTAATAATGAAGGCCCTAGAGTGTTTACAAGGCAAAAGTTAACAGACAGACGGACGGACCGACGACGGACAACTGGCCATCCAATAAGCTCTGCTGGCCTTTGGCCAGAAGAGCTAAAAAAGGAATGAGGATTTCTAAACATGTAATCGTGTTGTTGTTTTTGTAGAAAAAAAAATAGCACTGCCCCTTCCACACACACGCACGCACGCACGCAAGGACGCACACACACACACACACACACACACACTTCATGCACGCATTTAGATGGCGTAATGCCCCATCGCCCCTGGTGTTGGGAGCGTATAGGGGCGCCTCCTAGAAATTAATGTTGAAAGGGCCCCTTTTTTACTGTTTTTAAAACAATGATCACACACTAAAATCTGAAAAGTAGGACTTTGTGAAAATAAAGCTGATTATGAAAAAAAATATATTTTTTCAAACTTACGTAGTTGTGGGCATGGATTCGAAGTTGTCAAGAGAGAGGCATTGAAACAGTCCTATTGTGGTGTTGTCTTCGCCCGTGTGTCTGAGTTACAGACAAGGTAAATGTTGAACTTATGTCATAATTGTTTATTTCCCCCTTTTTTTAGTAAACAATATAGCATAAGTCAGTGTACAGAGACGAATACTCTTCCTCTTAGTCCTGCTCCTCTTACTACTACTAATAGTAAGTATAGGTGTAATGAATTAGTAGTATTATTAATAGTATTGCTATTAAAATAATAATAACAGTAGCATGGCAGACACTTATATATAATTTTGTCCGTCGTCTGTCATCCGCCGTACGACAAACTTTAACCTGCAACCTGACCTTGGTCATAACTTGAAACTTAGTTGACCTATGTTCATGAAACTTCACACACATCTTCATCTTTCCCCTAAGGAATGCCGTTACACATGTCCAATAACTGGTTCTTCCCATGAAACAGTGGGTGATTTGCCTCCACCACTAAACAAATCGACCGTCATAGATAGCCTAAAATGTACAGAAAATTACGTAAAACACCAGTTAACCAATCAACTATACACTTCGCACATACTTCTACAATGGGGGAAGTAACTATATATCTTTATAATTTCAAAACATCTGCAAATACATGTCGAAAGCGCCTTAAAACATATCTTTGGCTGGCGTGGCAGCACGATATAGTACTTGGAATCCGGCGTTCCCGGATTCAAACTTCACCCTGGCCACTGAGTTTCGTCAGTTTGTTCTTGAACAAAGTGGACGTAAAACGGACGGTTCCGTGTATCTGCTGAGCACGTTAAATAACCATAGTAACTTATTTGTAAGTAGTGGTTGAGCAAATCACATGATCCCTATGTATCATTCCCCCTCTTTGGGCGGCTCTAAATTGCATATAATGTTAAAATGCATGCAATTTAATTTGCAAATTATCGTAGATTATCCTAATTAGTATTTGGTTATCTGTTTATACAATTATAGGTAAACAGGGCAATATTGCTTTTGCTAACTCGCGTCGCCCGCTTAAGGCCATATTCATGTTTGCCCTTTCCCGACACTAAGTTCAAATGTTGGGTAGGCAAAGGTAGGCATTTTTTTTTAATATATTTTGATTTGTTTTTGCCGTACAATCTATTGGACACAATAGTTAAATTTTTAATTTAAAACCGATTTTTATTGTAACGATTAATCGACTATTTTCTTTAGACTGCATCAACGAATTACCCTGGTAGAGATTGCGATCGCATGTCTGGTCATAGAGTGACTGTAATTATCGATTAAGCGCTCACTTGAACATGATTTGAAAAAGTCTCGATGAGACCGGCAATTTAAAAAAAGAAAAGGTTCCAAAAATGAGAAAAACATATTTGGGTCTGGGCCATTTTTTCGGGTCGGTCGGGAAAGCGCAAACATTACAGTTTTTAAGTGTGGCCTAACCTACATATTTTCGATCATTGTTAGTACTCAATATTTCAAAGCAAATTGTTTTTGCATACTATTAACTGTTGATTATATTGCACTAATAAAATACTGAAACGTATATGTGGTACATAACGAGGGGAAAACACCCGATTTCAATTGTACTACTTGTTATCCAATTATATGCAAACTGGTTAAACTTTTATTACAGGATTAATTAAAATTAATGTGCTTGATCCAAAAATTTCAAGATTGTCATGTGTCCCTTTAAAGACGGTTAAGTGATGCGAATAACAGTGAAAGTTATTGAGTAAGAATTAAGTTGTAAAACAACATCTTCGTTAGTTTATTCAATTATTTTCTATCGACATTTTAGGCATATTCATAAAAGCAGAGTCCTTATGTATAAGGACCCTGATAAAAAAAAGAATTAATTTAATCTGTAATTGTTTACGCCACGCTACTGCTTGTTTGTGTAAGTCAGGCACCTGCATTGTGAAATCAATATTGAGGGAGAAACCAACATTCTACATCTATTTATATAACGTAGATCAGACGCTTGGTCATGATCGCAATTCAAATTCGCTTTACGTACTATCAAATGCATCGGCCTGTGACGGTCGTTGTTTGAGTGAAACGGTGGGACATGCGCCGTGGAGCAGTCCAGATTTGCAATAAGCGTCAATATTCATATAAGTACTTATGACTTTTCCATACTATGTACAATCTTACCATACAGAGTTCATGCTCCTATTCAACAGAACCTTTCACTTGCTACGGAAAAACTACATATTTGGCCTGTACAAAATTAAGGCATAATAAGATTTCACTAACGACAATTTAGACAATGACACTATGTTGACTTGCCGAGCAGTTTGTATAGTACTTATATTCGGATTAGATAATATTTTTGTCTGGAACTGCTCTTTCTTATTGACAAATTGTTGATATTACAATGGGTACGAATTGTTGACCTCTATTCGCATTTGTTGTTGTTCTTTTGCATTGCAATGAAATTTTTCATGTTGAGTCTCCCACTAGATTCGCAGTATTTGCAAAGACAATGAAAAAAATGTCGAACAAGCTAGATCATGCAGTCGAATTCCCGCGCCTGACGTAAAGCATTCAGGCCCAGTAAGTGTATGGTTATTGGGTGAGGATCTGAACGGTTTCCAAGTCATGACCAAGGAGCTATGTCACCATGGGTGTTAATGGACCCGGGACAAATGTTGGCTGGATGGTTGTATCCTTCTATGCATGCCCATTAAGTGTATATAAGGTTATAGAGTGAGGATCTCAACGGTTTTTAAGTTATGATCCAAAGACTATTTTCCCAGTGCTGGGGACGGACCCGGAGGCTGATTCTCGTTGCATAGTTGAATCCGTCTGTTCACGCATAGTACGTTGAAATATGATGATAGGGTGGGGATTTCAATGGATTCCAAGTTATGATCCAGTCGCTATGTCCCCACGGGTGGGAACAGACCTTGGGGCCGTTACTGGTTGGATAGCTGTATCCGTTTGTTCATGCTCAGTATGTGTATAACAGTGGTTTCAGAAAAAGGTTTTAAGCTTTTCCCTGTATGTCTAACTTAAAGTAGCTATCCTACCAAAAAATGGCACAATTACACTACAAATCCGATTATCAAAACTCTATCCATGTGTTCAGGTCATATACTATTATACCTGTGCACGATTAAACGTAAAGATGTATAAATGGGTTCTTAAACTACCCTTGATTGAAAATGCGTAAAATGGTAACTCTAACATGTAATTGAATGCTCCAGTATTGGGGTTAAGTCTGCCTGGTTAAATCCATTTATATTGCGTCTATATAGTTTGGATTCGCAAAATATGATATCCATTGTCGTCAGTAGGTTTAGAGATGGTGTACATATATTGCTGGCGGGATTTAATAGAAACTTTAAAATACTAGTATTATGCTAGTATTGTATTTTAATTCAGGTGTTCTCAGCCACGCCTCGTCTGATGAATGAAGCAGTGTGAGTTATGTGACTTGCTTAAGGTCACACCTGACACTGACATCAGTCGGATCGAACCCGCGACTCCTTATTCATGAGCTCGAAGTATTATATCTAGATCATCGTTATTATATTTCTTAATTAGTCTTAACGTTTTACATCAGGCTTTGGTGTTACATTTGTTTTAAAAACTAAAAATGCTATGAAATGAGCAATTTAACACATGATCTGGTTCAAAGATACTGGTGGAACATTAACACTTTCCTATAAGTGCAATAATTACTATTTATAATTCCAAGTCTTAGCAGGTCATAGTGGAATCCCCAAGATATAAATAGCTGTCACGCAGAACACCTCGACGGTATCTATGCATTGCGTTCGCGTTGCAGTACATTGCTATTTTTTTACCGCCAATATTTAAATAGCTTACCCTGGTGCGTAACCAGAGTTAGGAAGTGACCTCATTCGGGTCTTTTAATATGTCCAGTGTTATTTTTGTTGGTGGGATATGGCTCATTTAGTTTATTTTTAATAATTTAATACAAACATAATGTATTTCTAACTATTTAAAACTTATCAATCTTCATGTACTTCCTTTAAAACTCTACATAATGACATATACCTTGTAATTACAGCGTGAATTGGCCCTACTTTAAAAAATAACTTATATTAACATGGCGCCTTATCTTATTCTTGGTTATTATAAAGCATGGTAGTTTATTCGTAGAGCGTCTGACCCAGGATCGACGGGTCGTGGGTTCTAGTGTCGCCTGGAACGCGTGTTAATTCATTAAGCAAGACAATATTCACTAGCTAATATACTGTTTCTGTCCAGGGAGACATGAACAATAAATGAACGGTTCATCAACACAATATTGGTTGTTTAAAGCCTCCCGATAAGGAAGGGGAAGGATACATAGAAATCCGGGAACCTGTCCTACTTCTACTATTGAATAGATTATTATGTTTCAAGATGGCCACGATGGTAAAGACGCAGCGCTTGAAGCCTTCTCGCCACTCACCGCTGCGAGTATACAGTACTGGTTATACTCAGAACAAGTGGGACATCTTCCTTCACCACAGCAACCGTCATATATAAGCCTAAAATCAGCTAAAAATGGCATAAAACATCATTCAACCAACCTATGGTTCTTTAACATTCTCGGAGGATAGATTCCGATAGACGGGTCCTCTCGGTTTGCGTCCCCGTCCGACTCAAAGAACTCTAAACTCAGTGGCACATGTAAGGCTTGAGCTCGTGTCCTTTGGTTTCAAGGACAGCGTACTATCCACTTGGCCACTCCAGCAACATTGAGTAAAATGTTCTGATTTATTGCATAGTTTAGAAGCCTTGTGATGCTACTTGTGTGTAGTGTTATTATTGTTGATAAGTGTATGACTAGTAGCATCTAAAACACCTACATATTTATCCAGGTGAGTGCCTAGTTGTGGGTCTAACATTCTGTCATTCCTATCAGAATTGATATTCTAGTTGTCTTAAACCATTGCGTTGAGTATTCCTTTACTTGTGATATATTTCAGGCCAATAAAAACGAAAAAAATCATTAAATTATAGTTAATAATTTGTGTTAAAACAGTAAATATCCTGTTAAACAAAAGCAAATTATTGTACATGTATATATATAACATTTCCATTATTTTACAGAAAGCGTATTTTTTATATAGAAATTATATCCTATATAATTATACCAATATATCCTAAATAATTATACCAAGAAAGTGATAAGTCATCGCTTAAAGGTACCATCAGTAAAGTAACGCAGTTTATGACTGCACATCACGTGCATGCAGACAGGAAGGGGAAAAAACGCTAATTAGCAGGACGCAGAACGAACAGACGATAATTAGATTGCCGGAAATATTCTAATCACTGACGCTTCTTAAATTAACTATCGTCCATCTTAAAATGCCAGTGAAAAACACTATAATGGTATGATATATAATCCTAATGACTCGTGCATATTAAAATGAAATTATTAAAATTAGCTGACCTACTATTACTGTTTCTAAAACACGGCTGATTTGATTACCGTTGCAACCCCATCTGCTGCTACCGCTACTGATACCACAGGTAATACTAATACAAGTAATTTACCTGTTGTGGCTACTGCCACGACTTTAATCAATATTGCTCCTGTTGTTGCTGCTATCGCTACTGTTACTGTTGCTGCTGCTGTTGCTACTAATGCTACTGCTGTTTGTTATCTGCTGCTGCTTCTACTGCTACTGCATACTGCAACTGCTACTGCTACTACTTTACTGCTATTACTGCTACTACTACTAATACTACAACTACTACAACAACAACTACTACTACTACTACTACTACTACTACTACTACTACTACTACTACTACAACAATTTCTTCTTCTACTGCTACTCCTGCGTTTAGTACTGTTACTGCCGAAACTGCTACTGGCGCCGCCGCTGCTACTGTCATCGCTGCTGTTGTAAGTACTGCTTATACCGCTGCTACTGCTGCTACAACTGCCATCACTGCTATTGCTACTGTTACTACTACTACTACTACTACTACTACTACAACTACTACAGTTACAGTTGTTACTTATTTTGCTCTGGTAACTCCTGCTGCTGCTACTGCTTGTTCTACAACAACAACAACAACAACAGCAGGAGTTATCAGAGCAACATATGTAACATTAGCTGCTTCTGCTAATACTACTGTTACGGTTGCTGCTGCTACTACTACTGATACTGCTGTTGGTTCCTTACTACTGCTGCTGCTACTACTACTACTACTACTGCTGCTACTATTATTATTACTACTACATCTACTACAGTTACAATTGTTACTAATGTTACTTATTTTGCTCTGGCAACTCCTGTTGCTGCTACCACTGCTACTACTACTGCTGATGCTGCTGCTACTACTGATACTTCTGTTTGTTACTTACAACAACAACTACTACTACTACTACTACTACTGCTACTACTACTACTACTACTACTACCACTACTACTATTACTACTACTACTACTACTATTTTTTCTTCTACTGCTACTCCTGCGTTTAGTGCTGCTATTGCCACCGCTGCTACAGCCGCCGTTGTTACTGCCGCTGCTGCTGTAAGTACTGCTTATACCGCTGCTACTGCTGATACCACTGAAATCACTGCTATTACTGCTACTACTACTATTACTACTATTACTACTATTACTATTACTTCTACAACTATTACAGTACAATATTTACTAAATTAATGTTACTTATTTTGATCCGGAAACTCCTGCTGCTGCTACCGCTGCTTTTACAACAACACCAGCAGGAGTTATCAGAGCAAAATATGTAACATCAGCTGCTTCTGTTGCTGCTTCTGCTAATACGATTGTTACGGTTGCTGCTGCTACTACAACTGATACTGCTGTTGGTTACTTACTACTGCTGCTTCTACTACTACTACTACTACTGCTGCTTATACTACTACTTGTATTAATTATTCTACTACTACTACTACTACTACTACTACTACTACTAAGGGCTGGCGTGGCGCAGTCGGTAGCGCGGCGGATTTGTAACCGGAGGCCCCGGGTTCAATCCTCCGTGGTGCCACTGAGTTCCGTCGGTGTGTTCTTTGGCGAGACACTTTACCTTAGCCTCGTCCGTCGGATGGGGACGTAAACCGGGCGGTCCCGTGTATCGGTCTATCCTCCGAGCACGTTAAAAAACCATAGGAATCTATTCGATAATAAGAGTAGGGCAGGTTCCCGGATTCCTATGTATCCTTCCCCTCTCTCTGGGGCTGCCCTAAATAACCTATATGAGCCGTTAAACAACATTCAAACTACTACTACTACTACTACTACTACTACGACTAATGTTGCTACTGCTAATACTGCTTATGATAGTACTGATGCTAATGTCACTACTTTAATGCTGCTGCTGCAGCTGCTGCTACTGATGCTATTACCACCACTACTTTTACTACTATTACTACTACTACTACTACTACTACTACTACTACTACTTTTACACCTACTACTATTATTACTACTACTACTACTACTACTACTACTACTATTACACCTACTACTATTACTACTACTGATGCTACTTTTAATACTACTAGTGTTACTGCTGTAGGTTCTACTTTCATTTTTACTAATATTTTTTCTATGAATAATCATATACATGTATGTCAAGTCATTATTACTATTACAAATGGTATAATATCAATAGATAACATATAATAAACGACATACAATAGTTTTAAATATATGTAAAACTTAATGAAGATTCTCATTAAACACCATGGTGTTTTTTAAAATCTCATTAATTATACGGGGTAATTAATTAATATGATGATTTAATTTCACAATGTGTAATTATTTCAGTGCTAGTAAACAAGAATCAGTGTTTGTGATGATTGTAAGCTTTCCCTGCAGTTGGTTAGAGGAGATGTAACTAGGTATTGTACCAAAAGGTCGAGTGACCAAAGTACATTTAAGATAGATGCCAATGATAGATACACTATTTAAACGGGTAGCCGTAGACATAGTCGGACCAATATTTCCAGTTATCCGGAGGCAGTAGCATTGCCCTCATTTGAAACTGAGAGAGTAGCGAAGGCATTAGTCGATATGTTCAGTAGGCTAGGTGTACCAGAGGAAATGCTGACTGACTGTGGGTCGCAGTTTACGTAAGAACTTATGGCTGAAGTTAGCAGGTTATTTTCTTTCCGTCAAATCACAACAACTCCATATCACCCTATGTGTATCGGGTTAGTCGAGTGGTTTAATGGCACGTTAAAGCAAATGTTACGACGTATGTGTACAGAGAGTCCCAAAGATTGGGACAAGTATCTCAATGCTTTGTTGTTTGAATTTACAGAGGTTCTACAAGAGAGTTTAGGATTTTCTCTGTTTGAGTTATTGTACGGTAGATCAGTTAGAGGTCCCATGAGGATTTTAGAGAGATGTGGGCAGGTGAAGTAGATAGTGAGGAGGTTTAAGACTACATATAAGTGTGTGTTAGATATTACGGAGAAACTAGAGGAGACTTGTAAGATAGCTCAAAGTCAGTTAGTTAGGGCAAGTACCAAGCACAAACGGTACTATGACAAGAAAGCTAGAGCTAGGAGATTTAAGATAGATAACGAGGTGTTAGTGTTACTCCCGACCAACAATAACAAGCTGTTATTACTATGGAAAGGGCCATTTACGTTAGAGGGATAGTGAACACTATGGATTATCAAATCCAGATGAATGGAAAGTTGAAGACCTTTTATGCGAATATGCTAAAAGTGTATATTAGTAGAACCGATAATGTGCAACAAGGGGTGTTAACTGTAGTTAATGTTGCAGTTTTAGAGGATAGTGAGAAAGACAGCAGTCCCATGTATTTTCCCACTAGTGTAGGTAAGCAGACAGCAGCCGATGTAGATATATCGGGCATGCTTAGTGTAGAGCAGCAACGAGAGATAGGTAGTTTACTCTCGGAGTTCACTGATTTCTTGTCCGAAAACCCGGGGCAGACAGATGGAGAGCAACATGCTATTGTACTCACATCAGGGGAACCAATTATAATTAAGTGGTATCCCATTCCATTTCACAACCGATCAATTGTTGACGATGAGGTGACATGTTGAAATTGGGTGTCATTGAACCTTCAAGCGCCCCTTTTTCATCGCCAGCGGTATTTATTAAGAAGAAAGATGGGTCAATTCGATTCTGCATCGATTTTAGACAGCTCAATAAACGTATCATCTTTGATGCAGGGCCAATGCCTAATATTGAGGAGATTTTCTCTAAACTTGCAGGATATTCATATTTCCCGAAGCTAGACCTCAGTAAAGGGTATTGGCAGTCCCACTATCAGACCAAGCTAAAGAGATGACCTCTTTTGAAACTTCACAGGGACTTTTTAAGTTCAAGGTCATGCCCTTCGGTCTCGTAAACGCTCCTGCAACCTTCTGTAGGTTAATGAGGAAGGTATTGAAGGATTTGTCCAACACAGATAGTTTTGTAGATGACATCCTGGTGGTTTACAACAACATTTGAAGACCATATTAAGACTCTGCCTAATTTGTTGGAACGGCTACGCCGGTTTAAACTGACTGCAAAACCTAGCAAATGTCACATAGGTTATGCAGACATAGAGTGTCTGGGTCATGTTGACGGGAGAGATCAGAAATTAAAACCCGACCCCGACAAGGTTTAATGCAATTCAGGAAGCACCAAGACCCGAGACAAAGAAACAAGTTAGGTCATTTTTAGGGTTGGCGGGTTTTTACAGGAATACAGAAAATTCATCCCAAACTTTTAAGCTATAGCTGCACCTTTGTCAGACTTGACAAAGAAAGGGCATCCCAATAGTATAACTTGGCGGGAAAGCCAGGAGCGAGATTTTGTCTTTTTAAAGGGAAATCTGGTCACAACCCCAATACTAATATTACCTGAACTTGACAAGGAGTTTATCTTCAGAACGGATGCCTCCGATATAGGGATGGGTGCAGTCCTACTGCAAGAGAAAGATGGGTGTAGTCTCCCCGTGGCTCACGCAAGCCGGAAACTACTACCCCGGGAACGTAACTACTCTAGTAAATTCCACCGATATGTTTTTGGTAAGGAATTTGTCTTGGAGACTGACACCAACCGTTAGCATATACAAAACAAAGCAAATGTAGTTACCAGTAGGTTAATCAGGAGGGCACTGACTATTCAGCCTTACCGGGTGAGAATTAAAGCGATCCGAGGAAAGGACAATATTGGGGCAGACTATTTAAGTCGCCGCACATAATGACAGGGTAAAATACAATAGCAGAGTACAATAGCATAATATTGTATGGCAGGGTATTGTACAATAGCAGTATATGTTAGTTCAGTGTAGTGTACAATTGTAGATTATTTTTGAAATTTTAATGTTGCTTATAATGCAACAATGTCTTCGCACCTGAGCGATAAGCGTGTACGTTTTGTCGCTCATTTGCTAGGAAGAATTAATAGTTTATTAACGTGTAAATATTAATTATATTTTGTTGAATTTCAAAAAGTGTAGCACTTTCTTTAAGTGGGGAGATATTGTCACAAAATAATCTCGAGTAGAGCGTTTTGGTCGTACATAGCTCTTTTAAGCACTTGGCGACAACTGTCCGTCACATGCTAATTCATTGTTCTGTTGAAACAAATCCCCCAGTTGCACGATATTTCCATGTACCACGGAAAAGCGAGCACATTTTGTAGTGCCGGTAGAGGGCGTACGGCAGGTAATTCAGGTAAATTTTACAGTGTCCAATCTGTTTGATATTAAGTATGTGGGTAGTGCTGTCGGTTTTCTCATGTTTTATAGGTAGATTAATATCATTGCAAATTTTCAAAGAACTCTGCAAACTTTTCTGATCATGGTCAGTATCAGGTGGGCCAACGAAGAAAAAAAATCATCCATAATATGACATAACTGCTTGATACTTTGCTGCCATAATCCACTGTAAAGCAGAGATAAACCTACTAAATAACTGACAAGATATACTGAGGCTTATCACTAAACATGTATCTATGTAATATTGCAGTGCCCAAGAAAACCAAGTAAATGATGTATAGGGAGTAATCTGACAGTGTTTTCAATTTCTGTTTTTGCCATTAAGGAATTACGCCAAAATTGTTTTACGTTTTACGTTTTCTTCCAAGGTATCAATAGCGTCATACTTATTACTACTTTTCGGAAAAGACAAATCTTGAATTGACCGAAATTTCCCCGATTCCTTCTAGAGCTAATGGAGAACAAATCAAGTTTCAAATTGGTGGTTTGTATCAAAAGGACCCATCACTCATCCACATTGCAAGTAGAATTAGCATGATTAGTAGGCAATCATTTAGTTATTTTTGGATGAACGAGAGCTTTGTTATTCAATGGATGGATGGTTGCGTCCAACGTTGTGTACAGGTAAAGGGCCATCAAAATTAATTAGGAAACCATATGTTAACCCATCAATTAAAACTTGCTTTTCTTCTGCAGAATAATTTATTATTAATAAAATTGTTTCCAAAATTTATTTTTGGGGATAGGCACGGAAGGGCTGATTTTGTTTCTCGACATATTAGTATTACGGTGAAAAAGGAAATTAAATGGTAAACCTGATGGCTGTGGTCAACAGTGAGGCCTCCACCGTCGGTCAAGATCTGATGCAAATAATTGTATATGCATGTCTTCGAAAAAACATGCTTACTTCATAATTCATCAACTGAAGTATCTTCTTGGAATGAGCTAATGTAGGTGATGGAGGTTAGCATACCATCTTATTCGCGTGGTGTCAAGGTTTACAGCACGAACAAACAAATCAAAATACGTCAACCAATAACGCATTAAAGTACATGAGTCCCATTACGCATAGTTTAAACCAGAGAGATGCCCTTTTTCACTCATTAACGCAGGGTGACTCTGCACCCACAACTCATACAATCCCCGCCTCCCAAAAAACAACAATAACATAGCATCATTTAAGCAATCGCTTGAACATAGTGTTTTGTCTTAATATTAATACAATGTATAATTACATAGTACAATAAGTCAATGTCTGTTGTTAATATTTTATTCCTAAGCAAATATAAGATTTGTCTAATATAAAAAAAAGATATTAACAGAGTTGCCAATGTACCATAAAGGGAAGGGTATGTGGGTTATAACTGCTAATTGATTATAATTATAGACAACTTTACCATACAATAAAATGATTATAAGGCTATATTATTTGAACAATAGATTGCCTTGGTTCTAAAATAGCCACAGCTATCGAAAACATTTTCGAATCTAATCGGCGATGAATGATTAATAATTAAATAATGATTTCAAAATCCAAGCATTTAAGGCTGTACAAAATGTATTTTAATCACGAAGTACGAAGTCAGTAATACTATTTCAGAATCCCGTTTTATGAAACAACTTAAGACCATTTTGATCGTAAATCAATTTCTTAAATATTTCACTATCAATTACACTTTTCAAAATAAACGTGATTTCGTTTCATTTTATTATACAGGTGATATTTCTACACTTCGTCCACATTTAATTGTCTACATTGAATACTTTGGTGAACAAAGTGAACGATTTTAAAATTTAATTCTTATCGAAAAGAGTTTAGTAAAACAGGGCCCTGTTCTATAGTAATGTAAATATAAATCAGTGTGTCCATATTCATGTGTCTTTGCCAAGTTTAAATCCGAAATAGACAATAACCTTTTGTTTTGTAATAATATGTACGGTATTTATTTACACGGTGGATAGAATATATACATTCAAAATCTCTCGAAGAATGAAGAAATCGTCTATTTATGTCTCTGCGCATACCGTTATATTCACGTTATAGTTAGTTCATAGGCATTTGTCTTTCCATTTAATACCATGTATATACTTTCAATAAACGTTAATATGACGACAAACTGTAATGTCTTACCAAGTAACTGTATAAACCTTGAGCGGTGTAGGCGGCCATGGTATCCGCACCGGCCATGGTATCCGCGGATACTATGGCCTAGGCGTAGGAGGCCATGATGTCCGCAAGCCCATTATGTCCGCAGAGGGCGTCTCAACGTTATGTGATAGAGTGTAACGTGGTTTTGTAACGTGTCGGGTGGATAAAACATGACTGACTGAGTAAATTGAATTAAATGTAATAGTGTTTAATCATGTTAATGGCTCAATAAAACATTATAGGTTATATAGAGCCCCCACTGCACTGAGATGAGGGAAGGTTGTATAGTAAATCTTACCGAGTGGTGAAATAATGACAAAAAGGGAATTGAATTGAATTTTGTTTAACGGCTCATCAACACATTATAGCATATTTAGAGCCGCCAAAGAGTAAGTTTGGGGGGGGGGGGGGGGGGGGGTCATCAGCACATGTATTTATTTATATAGGTTATTTAGAGCCGCCCCAGACAAATTGGAAGGTGGTATTATAACTTAGTGAGTGGTGAAATAATGACTAAATAAGGAAATTAATTTAATTAAATATTGTGTAATGTAACGGCATTCAGCACATCATATGTTATAAAGAGCCGCCCCAGAGAGTGAGGATGTGGTATAATAATGTATTGAGTGGTGAAATAAGGCCTAAATAAGTAACACATAATAGGACATTTAGAGCCGCCCCAGACAATAGACATCAGTTGATGTCTATACTGCAGAGAGAGGAGAAAGTGATATTATACTGTATTGAGTGGTGCAATAATGACTAAATAAGAACAAATAATTAAATTGAATATTGCTTAACAATTCATCAACCTATTACAAGTCATTTAGAGCCGCCCCAGAGCATATACATCAGTTGATGTCTATACTTCAGAGATAGCGGTAAGTGGTTTTATAACGTATTGAGTTGTGAAATAATGACTAAATAAGGAAATTAAATTGAATTGAATTTTATTTAGCATCTCATCAACACATTATAGGTTATTTAGAGCCACCCCAGAGGGTGAAACTACATTAACATGTATTGATGAGACGTTAAACTATATTCATTTCCGGCAATTCAATTCAATTTCTTTATTTAGTTGTTATTTCACTATGTAATTAGTTATAATACCTTTCTCTGGGCAGCTCTAAATAATCTATAATGGGTTGATGAGAAATTAAACAAGATTTAATTCAATTCAGTTTCCTTATTTAGTAATTATGTCACCACTCTATAAGTTATAATGCCACCTTCCACTTTCTCTGGCTCTAAATAACATACAATGTGTTAAAAAAGATTCAAATCAATATTTCACCACTCAATAAATTATAATACCACATTTTCCTTTCTCTTAGGCGGTTCTAAATAACATGTAACGTGTTGACGAGCCGTTAAACAATGCCCAATTCAATTCAATTCCCTTATTTAGTCTCGGTTTCACCACTCACTCAGTTAAACATTAACTTACCACCTTCGCTTTCCCCTGGGATAGCTCTAAATAATCTGTAAATTGTTGATAAGGCTTTGAACAATATTCAATTTAATTCAATTTCCTCCCACTCAATAATTTATAGTACACATTCAGCTTCCTCTGCATGGGGAGGCTCTAAATGACCTATAATGTGTTGATGAGCCGTTGAACAATATTCAGTTCAATTCAATTTCTCCCCACTTAATGAGTTATAATACACCTTCAACTTTCTCTAGGCCGGCTCTAAATAACCTATAATGTATTGATGAGCCGTTCAACAATATTCAATTCAATTCAATGTACTCAGTCTATCTATCGAAGCGCCTTCGTTTTATGTAAATGTCTGCGATAAACACTACGATATTACTCCAGCCCATGCAGCAGATTACAAAAGCAGTAAATAAAACAGTACTTTCTATGGTTTAACGGTGTGACGTTTTGTTAGATACATTGTGTAGTTTTTTTAAACGTTCAGACGAACGACAGAAACAATAATACACAGTTTCTCACTTGATCTTTTGATCAGGTGATCAAATAAAGGTAAAGAAAGTGAAACCACATAGTATGAGTGAGACACATATTTGAAATTAATTTATACTACAAGTTGTTGGGCGAACGCAGTGGCGTACATTCCCGATGGGGATATGGCCCTCACTGTTGCAAATATATCTATCCCAGACTGACCAACGTCCGAACTGGGAAGCTTAAACAAAAGCTGTGTTTGTCTCGTCTCTTGCCACTGAATAATGTCGACATTGCCGATTGATTTTCCAACGGACACCTCATAGTAGAGCTGATGCTGTGACCGGAACACATCGGACCAAGATACGATTGCTTCTTCTTTCTTGCTATCCCATGATATGAGAATGTCTTGGGTTCCTTTAAAGACAACGTTTAAGATCTAAGATTTAAATTATCCCATGTTGCGATCTTATTTTAATATAATGTCACAGGATGTTTGTATTGAATATTAATTAATAATAAATGTATTGAGTAAACGCGTTGTCTAAATTTCTTTAATGCTCCTGAACCACATTATATGGAATGTAGGAATTGATCATGTCCTTTTAATTAATAAATTAATTAATTAACAATTTAGTTTAAAATGTAAACAATTCAGCGTATACATACCATTAACTAAAGGTGTTGTCGTTAGTATTGTTACATTTGTCACAACAGTGTCACTTTCTACGTTCATCTTGTTCACACCCTTAACGGATATCACGTACACACCATTATCGAGAGCTAGGTCATCCAAGGTTGCGTACACATACCCCGGCGTCTGATCTTGAGCCACGACACTACCAGTGTATCCATCACCTTTGACTTCAATCTGAATATCCCAGCAAGTGAAATGGAGATCATGCAGTTTAAAACTCTTGCGTTCCTTTTCATTTAATAAACTACAAATACATTTAGTAAACTCGTAGAAGCAAAAGCATATTGTGTACACGATATCTTCACTATCTTCCTGGTATACTTACGAATTTTAATATATTTTCTCGAATTTGATATGC
Organism: Cyrtodaria siliqua; assembly: GCA_037043455.1. Lineage (NCBI taxonomy): Eukaryota > Metazoa > Mollusca > Bivalvia > Adapedonta > Hiatellidae > Cyrtodaria > Cyrtodaria siliqua. The sequence continues at coordinate 424,507 of JAWPHD010000031.1, forward strand.
AGATTTTGTTTTACAATTTACGTTAGTAAAAACATTGGCAGATGAACATGTTATCATTAATATCTGCAAAATGTATTTCAAAGAAGCTAGAGTTTATACCTATGTTCAAAAACAAATTTTAAAGGAAGCGTAAAACGGCCTTTTATTTTAAGAATTTCAGAATATGCCATAAATGCTAAAGAGGGATCATATATGTTTTTGTGTAATATCTTACAAGGCAATGGCGCGTATTGTATATAATAAATTTTAATTAACCTGGTAATGATCAATCCAGTCGTTTGTTTTAAATCCTGTCCAGCGCAAACGCAGCTGATCTGATCTTCCATGGAAATTGTCAAACACTGGATACTGCGTAACTGATGTTTCAAGTACATCTATATGTACGCCATCTACGCTTGGTTTGTTAACAATGATCTGGACGCCATCACTCGTACGTGTTGTAGCCAGGCCAGCACTGTTCACACACCGTACACTGATATACAGTTTATTTGTAATATCAATAGTGTCGTTTAAAAGAACACTAGCGTATCTTTGTTCACCAGTTACTTCGGTAAATGCGGATATGGAACTATCTCCACTTGTGGTCCCTACAAGTGAAGAAGGCACTGGGTTATCGACAGTATATATATATTCTCTCCCTTATCAATAAGCATGACATAATTGTCGTGTGTGCAGTTAAGGCATTTACAATATTAAATATATATCTTCAGTTAAATCTTTTTTGTTAAATAATGGAAACAAATACAATTACTGTTTATCCCTTTTAATCCACAATCCCACCCTTATTTAATTATTTACAGTTAGGATTTTATGTATCTGTTGTACTTTAGGTGTTTGGGTTAGGATCTTAGCTCAACCAAAGACGCACATGTGCATACTACATACTAATTTTGAAAAGTTAGTGCAGGTTTATGTACATAAAACTAAAGGCATAGCATATCTATACGCAATAATTCTATAATGATAGAGTAGATACATCTGTGTAAACTTGTGAGAGTTTTAGCCGATAATATAGCCTGTGATACGCTAGACTGTTTTACGGTGCCCAATATGGAGCTAAGAGGAGAATGTGGTTGTACATACTTTCCCCAGCACAACTGACACAGGTTAATTATAATAATTATAGAATAAACAACAATGTTTAGTGAAAACAAATTACGCTTTAAATCGGTTTCGGGATAAAGGCTGTTTTAAACAACGTTCCGATTTTGTCCATTTTGCCGAACAGACAGAATAGTCACATTGCCAAATAACTGCAATTATAAATTGGATATAGTTTTCAGGTTAAAGAATATCCAACCAATTTAAACCATTAAAGGAAATATGAAATGTTAACATTGATCTTGTAGCAGAAGTGCATCATCACCAATTACTTTTAATGTTTGTTGTTGTTGTATTTTTCAACCGATTGAAATACGTAAAGTATTTAAATTCACCACTAAAATTCGTGTACTGTTAAGGTGGACATATATTTTGAAACCGTTGCTTTTTGTTCTTTTTTATAATTCAAACCATTAAAATAAATAAGGTAATTTAATTAACCAATAAAATGAACATGCCCTTGCTATTCTAGTATAATTTAGTTGAAAATGTTACATTCTACGTACACATTAAGAAACATTTGTTGGCACACAGATACGCCCTAAACACTATGATATACCGCAAAAACATCATACACACCTATAGCCCAGTAGCAACTATTGATGCTCGACTCGGGATCATTAACGTCAAAATTAGTACCCACTAAGAAAGAATCTTGGAAATCAATGTCCACACCTAAAATACAAGTTATATGTTGCATCTTATCTCGTAATGTAAATTGTGAAAAATTGGTTTAAAACGTAAAATCTATAATACCAAAGAAATGTAGATATGCTTAACAATATTAGGGATTTAATCGCGATTTTTGTTCTCCCAATTCGTTATATATGGGTTAGTTCATTCAGGTTACCCCTACATTTATATATCAAAACAAAAAAGGATGTTCTCTGTAAATATTACAGTAAAATCTATTGAAATATGTTATTTCACATAACGATATCTATATTACAGATTTGTTTAACCACATTATCAACATTATCTAGTCGTGACGATACATGGTATATATTATTAAAATTGAAAGTACATTTCGTACACTTGTTGGCCGATCACGCTCATTGCCTCAATGCGTTGTCTTGGAACTGACATAGCTATATCTGTATCTGTATTTGCTTATACTAGAGGTGTTTTCGAATGTTAAGTTTCATTACATGTTTGTGGAATAACATGGTTTATAGACAAATTACATAGTATGGTTAAGACAAAAATAAACACAATTTACCCTCTGTCAGTCCGTCATATACATTCAGTATAATTGGTGGTGTTAGATCCACCAAGATAGGATCAGAATATGATATCGTCTTGAGAGAGGCTCGATTTGTAGCCACGACTGTTATATATATCTGATATTTATGTGGGAGATGAAGTTTGCTGTTTGTGGCAAACGTACTTGTTCCAACGTTTCTGAATTCTTGCAGTTGGGTTCCACCCTTTACTGTGCCTGAAATACATTTAATGTATTTTATTGAAAAGTATTCATATAAAAACAACTAATATGATACTTTAAACGTATTACAAGATGTATCCGTAGGTCTGATACGCTCTCCTCATTCTCTTGGCTTTGGTTATGTAGTTAATACTTTTTAATACTAAATAACATTTCATTTACTAATTTTAATTCTGCAAAAGCAAAATAACTTGCATTCGTTTACATGATAACATTCATAAGTAATGTTACGCATTGATCAATTTAGATTGTTTTGCTACATACCTTTATCCCAAAATTATTAAAACTCCAACACCATATAGCTTACTCAAATTTCAATTTTATTCGTTGTCAATCCATCTCAGATTCTGTTGATAGTTTTACATCATTATATCATATTTTCTAAATGTCAATAACATTTAAAGTACGGATCGATTATACTCTTTCTTCGCCTATTGTATTTGAAAAAGGTTAGTATCTTTTTGGTGCACACTAGAACCTGGTTTGTCACTGACGGTTCCAAGGCGGAAGCCCTATTGTAAACCCTTTTGTGTTTGTGATGTCCTATTTGGCCTTTTAATCATCTTTAAAGTTTGTTTTTGTTTTTGTATGTCTTTGTGGTTGACTGTCGTCCCTGAATGCTACTTTTCCTATTCGATTTGTTTTATATCTATATTTGTAACACATGCGTCGAATACCTTTAAAATATTTTAACGATATTTTAAAGCAGATTCGGTAAAACAAACACAAAAGAACTAAGGAAGAAAGACGACGACACTGGTCGGACAAGGCGTAATTGGTTTAAGCTCGTCTGACATTTGAACCTTTATAAAGCTTATAGTACCTACTATTGATATAAAATATACTGATTATAATTCATTCAGAGCAATTCCTTCAAATTAAATGGTTGAATGTGATATATAATATTATGTGTTTCGTAAATATATTTTTTATGTAAATATGTTAGTATAGTACTTCCATAAAACTGTCTATAATTATGATGATGATAAGTGTACTATAAATGTATAGATACTAGGTATATGATTGTGTTTAATCTATAATTGTATTATAGGATTTTTATATAAAGTGTTTACTTAAAACATCACTCTTTTAATTGTGAAGATAGTACGGTATTTTTAGTGCAAAGATCTTCAACTACATGTAATATTTGATTGACGGTTTTTAACATATACGTATTTACTAACCTACGGCCCACATATATTCTTTAATCCCACTCTCCTTGTCGTCAAACTTCCAGGACGCATGCACGGACGACCAGTCATGTACAAACACCGGGTGACCTACCACGTGATTGGACGATTGATCGCTATTTAAATCATGGACGACTTCTTGGAAGTGTACATTATCAAGAGCTATACCATACGACCTATCAACAGAGCCGATAGTTAATATGTTTGACCTTTCATTTGCTTCAAAGTAAAAGGTATATAACTGCCACGCTAGGGAGTGTCCACTGTCATGACGACCAGGCTTCGAGTACACCATAAACATCTGACGATTTTCAGCAAAGTCAATGAAGCCTTCCTCGTGGGATGCCACGTTATTGCTTGCAGGTAGATGGCTGACATGGAACGTGAGTTTATAATATTTTCCAGCTTGAATGTCAGAGATATTCTGTGAAATCGACCCCCGTATCCAAACAAATGAGTGTCCGTTTTGAACATTGTAAGCCGAGGAAACCAAAACAGTCGAACACCCATCCGTGACCCAGTCTCGAACCGGAAGGCTTGTACATTCTCTCGCTGGCAGAAAGTTCTTCAAGTCTAAATATTCTGTCAATAGTTCAAAGGAAGGATTTTGCAAAAGGTTTTGTCCGACGCCAGCAATTGTTAATCTGTGAGGTGGGGTGGTATCAATAACAACTCCGTTTGAAGCTGCTACAACAGAAACGTGACCAACACCGTCTACAGCGACTACTTCACTGATAATCTTCATACCTACAACAGCAATAACAAATCATACTATAATTCAATTTTTAAAAACAAAATAACATGGGGATAATTTTTTTTCATTAATTCAATTAATTGCTTACAAAACCAATATAAATATTAAGGAATGCACACTATTTCGCCAGTTGGACTTACCATTTTCAATATCCGTTGTGAGCCTATTGGACGCGTGCGTTCTCAACCCTACATCCGTGTACGGCACAATGTTACACGCACCTACGCTGTCAGCAGTAGATACGCACCACTTGTATGATATAACACTGGAGTGGAGGTCAGAAAAGCCATGCCAGTTTGCCGACACTAGGTGCGAACTGTTCTGGTATTGCAGATCACGGATGCCTTGAATATCAATTTATGCTTGTATATGTATTCTTAGAAGCAGTGAATATGCAGAGGAAATATGTTATGAACTAGTTCGGAAACCCACAATTGCGTTAACAATATATTAAAATAACTGATCAAAGAATTAAAATAAAATGCAGATACTCATCTGAGTCTCATCGGACTTCGCTTAACAAGGCAGTATTTAGAGACATTTTCTTTCACACGACATCATAATTTATATCACTAAATACTGAGCTTCACATTGTACTGAAATAAGATGTACATTATGGACAATTAAATGTAGTATTATAGTATGAAGAATAATCAACTTATATTTAACAACAATGTACCTGTACCATCTAGTACTATTCCTGCTGTAGGAGGGTCTGTGTCTAGAACAAATCCATCAGAGATTACGGCTTTGTGTAGGCCAGCATGATTGTATGCCTGAACAGTGGAGAAATATCTCACGCCGGGCTCTATGTTTAAGTCTTGTAACGTCAAATTGACCATTGTTATATCGGCTGGAACATCTCTATCATACACGTGTAGGTCATGCCCTGCAGTTAGGTTTTGAAAGTCAAATTAAAATGAACAGTGGAGCTAATTGACGATTTCACTAAAGCATCGATAAGTTATAGTATTACGTACATGTACAATAACAGCATTAATGCGACTTTGTATGTACTTGTTTGTCATTACTCTAACATTGTTTACAGTTTCATTTGCATTGAAAAATATGTTAATATGTGGCAAAGGTATTTACATTTCTTATTTGCAAGGTTCATGAACTAAACTTTACCTCCGGGATAGGAACTTAAGAACACTCTGTACTTCCAAATGTTTTCTGAACTGGATTTAAATTTTCCCGTCCAGTCTATGCTAATATTCCTGCCATAAGACACATAGTCGAGATCCTTGCTGGTGTTGTAATAAACCTCCTTCACCTACAAACAATACGAAGTTTTACGATACTATGCTTCCAACTATATACCTTAGACAATCTTTCATTAGTTAAATCGTATCATTGGATCATTGATTGATAAATTTCATAATCAATATTCACACCTCTTGGATATACCTCATGGAGAAAACATAAGTTTCCCCTATCGGTGTATGGACGACAGAAGGGTGAAGTTAGACATGTAATGTGGATAATAAAGAAATGCTAATTTTAAAAAGTTTTTATCAAACAACGGTTGGTTTTTATTATATTTGGTATGTGAAGATGCCGAGTCAATCACACATTTAACATAAAACATGTTTGGACTTCAGTTAATGTGTATCTTTTACAACGAAATTTCAAGTCACTTTAATCTTATTAATATATGGAAATTATTATATTCATTCTCTATTACATACATTTTACACATTTGGGCTAATCATTATCTTTACCAAATACGTTGTTAAGCTGCATTACACATTGTCAAGAATTATTATGTCGAATAATACAGTGCATTAAAACATTTACCGTTTTTCCAAAGAGATTGGACGTTTCCGGATGTTTAGATTGTATAATAACTCCAGCACTTTTGAAATCTGCAAATGACGTTCCGTCATACCAAGCTCTAATGAACACGGAATACCTCTCTCCATCATACAGTGTCATTCCTGAAGCGGAATCAATATAACAGTTTCAGCACACATAAATTGAATACAAAGTCCAACTCTTTACCAATAGATTTTAGTTCAGACTAATAAGTGAGTCAAGAGATCTATAAACGCTGAAACACTCTTGGTAGAAAGTGTCAATATCCCCAACCAAATCCACACATCATCAACAATGAATATAACATGCCTATTAATACGTGACATAAAACAATTATTGAACGTCTTAAACATATGGAAAATGATACCATATGCATGTGGTATAACATATGTAACTCCTTCGAATGTCAATAGAAAAATATCAACACCTGGCAAAACATTTTTAACGCACAGAAAATAAATGTTACTGGGAAAATATCTTCATGTGGCACAACGTATTTGAAAAAGGCATTGGACCCTTGTCACTCCTGGGACGTTTAGCTTAAAGCAGACATTATGAAACCTGATATACGACTTAGGTATTTATGGTTTATGGTGGTGACTATTTAATTTTTAAACCATATAGGATAATATCGTTCGATATAAAGGCCCATTATATTATGTAATATAATTACCGTTCTTTAATGTACAATTCAGAGTCGTTGTGTCAGCAGCGTCGTGCCACATCCGCTCCTGGTGGCTGAAAATTCCTGATGGCGTATCATACTTCGTCATACCAATACTCCACTCATACCTTTATACGTTTAAGTATAACACAAGTGTAAGTTAGTTACACATATCCAAACATTCAAATGCAGGAAATGTAGAATTTTCAAACTCAAAATGCACACAATTACAGTTTTAGGTGTCAATGAAATAACCGAAAACAAAAATGTTACTATAAATATATACATACACGGATACATATATAGTTAAAAACCAGACTGACCAGTTAATCTATTGCCATTCCATGTACAGCAACATTGAATGCATATACTTACAAGTGAGGGACATTGCCATGCATAAACTTAAAACTGAGGGACACTGCCATGTATATACTTACCATTCAGGGACATTGCCATGCATCTACTTACCACTGAGGGACATTACCACACATATACTTACCACTGAAGGACATTGTCATGCACATACTTACCACTGAGGGATAGTTCCATGTCTATACTTACCATTCAGGGACATTGTCATGTATATTCTTACCACCGATGGACATTGCCATGCATATATTTACCATTCAATGACATTGTCATACACATACTTACCACTAAGGGTTATTGCCTTGCATATACTTACCACTGAGGGACATTGTCATGCATATTATTACCATTGAGGGACATTACCATTCATATACTTACCATTGAGGGGCATTGTCATGCATATACTTACCACTGAGGAACATTGCCATGCATATATTTACCATTGAGGGGCATTGTCATGCATATACTTACCACTGAGGAACATTGCCATGCATATACTTACCACTGAGGGACATTACCATGCATATACTTACCACTGAGGAACATTGTCATACATATACTTACCACTGAGGGGCATTGCCTTGCATATACTTACCACTGAGATACATTGCCATGCATATACTTACCACTGGGATACATTGTCATTACGCTCTGTGATATGCCATTCCGCAGATAACATACTGTTCACTGGCGTGTGCGTGTCTAACTTGTTATTTATAGGTTCGTTAGAAAGGTAGATTAGATCTGACACAGAGTCAAAATTGGAATCTGGAAAATATAAAGTGATCATATTGCAGCATGAAAGGAGCCACCTAACATATTCAACGTTTACATGCTTCGTTCATTTGTACACGTATCCGAAACATCATACACATTTATGGCTTGTAGAGTTATTTTTTAACATACTGTTGCAATCGATAAGTGTTATGCGATACACGAATGACTAGATCGAGTAAGCACTTTTATTGGTTGTACTATATGGGTACCTAACGAAAAAATATTAAGCAAACATATGTAAAATTACCCCCGGTGACTTTGTTGCATTTTGGTGAATCAGACGTCAAGGGACATTTCATATCCTGAGGAGCACATACACAATGTCCCTGACACGAGTAGCTTGAACATCTCCGCACCAGGGCCATGGCACCACCAGGGATCAGGGAGAACTGTGAGTGCACTATGTCGCTTCTAAGACCAACCTTCAATTCAATTATTTATGTTAAAATGCAAATAATAAAATGTATAAACATGATAAATATGTCATATTAAAGAAATTTAAAAATATTTTTAAACCTGTCCATGCATTATTTGACATATTGTTCATAACATTTCTTGAAGCAAAATTGTTTAAACCAAGGTATTTAAAGATATTTTAAACAATATTTTCATATTATTTTTCATGCATAAACCGTTTACAAATTCTCAATTTCATATAGAAACAAGAGGGCCATGATGGCCCTATATCGCTCACCTGAGTTAATTTGAACCAATACAAGAGGGCCAAGATGGCCCTAAAGCGATCACCTGAGTACTGGCACATTATCAAACTTCTTCGAAATCTTATGGTCATATACAATCTGTGCAAGTTTGGTTAAGATTGTTCAAGAAATGTGGGCTCTGTTGTGTATAACAACATTGATATAGACAGTTTAAGACACTGACAAAGTTTGGTAAAGATCAAATACAAAATGAAGGTGCTAGAACGTAACACCTTGGGCAGAGCCAAATGTGACCCCAGGGCTACATGAAACATATGAGAGCTGTGTGCTTTGTGGTTTTAGAGAAGATGATTTTTTAAGTTTTTCCCTATACAAGTCTATGTAAAACGTGACCCCTGGGGCGGGGCCAAATGTGAACCCAGGGTCACCATTTGAACAAACTTGGTAAAGGACCAAAAGAGTATAGTAAATGCAAAATATTAAACCTCTGGCTCTTGTAGTTTTAGAGAAGAAGACTTTAATGTGTTTCCTATATAAGTCTATGTAAAACTGTGACCCACGGAGTGGGGTCAAATTTTACCCCAGGGTCACCATTTGAACAAACTTGGTAGAGGACCATAATCTAATAGTAAATGCAAAATATTAAACCTCTGGCTCTTGCAGTTTCAGAGATGATTGTTTTTTTCCTATATATATATATAAGTCTATATAAAACTGTGATCCCCGGAGCGCGGCCAAGTTTAAAACCAGGGTCACCATTTGAACAAACTTGGTAGAGGACCATAAGCTTATAGCAAATGCAAAATATTAAACCTCTGGCTCTTGCAGTTCCAGAGAAGAAGATTTTTTTCAGTTTTTCCCTATACAGGCCTATGTAAAACTGTGACCCCCAAGGCGGGGCCAAATGTGACCCAGGGTCACCATTTGAACAAAATTGGTAGAGGACCATGAGCTTATAGCAAAAGCAAAATATTAAACCTCTGGCTCTTGCAGTTCTAGAGAAGAAGATTTTTTTCAGTTTTTCCCTATACAGGCCTATGTAAAACTGTGACCCCAGGGGCAGGGCCAAAAGTGACCCAGGGTCACCATTTGAACAAAATTGGTAGAGGACCATGAGCTTATAGCAAAAGCAAAATATTAAACCTCTGGCTCTTGCAGTTTCAGAGAAGAAGATTTTTTAAGTTTTTCCCTATATATGTCTATGTAAAACATGTGACCCTTGGAACGGGGCCAAATGTGACCCAAGGGTCACCATTTGAACAAACTTGGTAAAGGACCATAAGCTTATAGTAAATGCAAAATATCAAACCTCTGGCTCTTGTAGTTTCCGAGAAGATTTTTTTTCCCCTATATTAGTCTATGTAAAACTGGGAAAAATTTGACCCCAGGGTCACCATTTGAGCAAACTAAGTAGAGGACCATAAGCTGATGCTACATGTAATACATGAGAGCTCCGTGCCATATCGTTCCAGAGAAGAATATTTTTTTCAGTTTTTCCCTATACAAGCCTATGTAAAACTGTGACCCCCGGGGCGGAGCCAAATGTGACCCCTGGGTCACCATTTGAACAAACTTGGTAGAGGACCATAAGCTTATAGCAAATGCAAACTATTAAACCTCTGGCTCTTGCAGTTTCAGAGAAGAAGATTGTTTAAGTTTTTCCCTATACATGTCTATGTAAAACATTTGACCCTTGGGGCGGGGCCAAATGTGACCCCAGGGTCACCATTTGAACAAACTTGGTAAAGGACCATAAGCTTATAGTAAATGCAAAATATCAAACCTCTGGCTCTTGCAGTTTCCGAGAAGAAGATTAAAAAAAAAAAATCCTATATAAGTCTATGTAAAACTGTGACCCCCGGGGCGGGGACAAATTTGACCCCAGGGTCACCATTTGAACAAACTTGGTAAAGGACCATAAGCTTATAGTAAATGCAAAATATCAAACCTCTGGCTCTTGCAGTTTCCGAGAAGAAGATTAAAAAAAAAAAATCCTATATAAGTCTATGTAAAACTGTGACCCCCGGGGCGGGGACAAATTTGACCCCAGGGTCACCATTTGAAAAAACTAAGTAGAGGACCATAAGCTGATGCATATGTAATACATGAGAGCACCGTTCCATGTGGTTCCAGAGAAGAAGATTTTTTTCGGTTCTTCCATATACAAGCCTATGTAAAACTGTGACCCCCGGGGCAGAGCCAAATTTGACCCCTGGGTCACCATTTGAACAAACTTGGTAGAGAACCATAAGCTTATAGCAAATGCAAAATATTAAACCTCTGGCTCTTGCAGTTTCAAAGAAGAAGATTTTTTAAGTTTTTCCCTATACAAGTCTATGTAAAACATGTGACCCTTGGGGCGGGGCCAAATGTGACCCCAGGGTCACCATTTGAACAAACTTGGTAAAGGACCATAAGATTATAGTAAATGCAAAATATCAAACCTCTGGCTCTTGCAGTTTCCGAGAAGAAGATTTTTAAAAAAAAAATCCCATATAAGTCTAAGTAAAACTGTGACCCCCGGGGCGGGAACAAATTTTACCCCAGGGTCACCATTTGAACAAACTTATTAGAGGACCATAAGCTGATGCTACATGTAATACATGAGACCTCTGTGCCTTGTGGTTTCAGAGAAGAAGATTTTTTAAAGTTTTTTCCTATATAAGTCTATGAAAAACATGCAAAATCTCAATATACAACTTTGGACCCCCGAGGCATGGCCATTTTTAACCCCGGGGACTTCATTTGAACAAACTTGATAGTCTAGCCGTTGGCGGTCATATTAAAAGAAAAGCTGTCGAAATCTGTCTGGCGGTTCTTGAGAAGAAGATTTTTTAAGGTTTCGACTATATATGGTAATGGCGGCCATCTTGGTTGTCGTGCTGACCTAATTTTAACAAATCTAAAAAGCATTCATCTAAGGATTATCCATGTGAAGTTTGGTTAAAATTAGCCAAGTGGTTTCTGAGGAGAAGTCGTTTGAAGCAAAAGTTAACGACGGACGACGACGACGGACGACGACGGACGACGGACGAAGAGTGATCCCAATAGCTCACCTTTGAGCATTCGGCTCAGGTGAGCTAAAAATAAGTACTAATGCTAAAGCAAATACTAAAACTATTCATTACTTGGTTATTGAAAACATGAACTACTAACGTTGCTTATATTTAAATAAAATATATAATGAATGCAAGTCGTTTGACATATTATAAGAATTAAGCCAATATTACAAAGTGGCAGAACATTACCCCATTTACTGCCCAAATAGCAATAAAGACGTGTTGATATTCATCAAGATTCTGTGTTGGAATGGTATACACCTGAACCTTGCCATCAGTGGCCCGATGAACTGTGCTCTTGTCATGCTCCACTTTATAGGCAGTGCCAGGAATCTTAGAAATTAATCTTGAACGTACAATTAAACGTGTTATGTGTAAATAGCATTATTAAATGCAACACACAACTAGTATATAGTAATCTCCTTCATTTTGATTGTAGACTGGATAATTGGCAAAGGGTCTAATAGTAGATTGCAGGACGATTTACAACATAGAAAGCACAAGCACACAGTAATTTTTATTATCTTTTAGCTATTATTTTAATTTGATGCTTATCAAACGTATCAGTAGACACAACGTTTAAAACTATTTAAAAATGATCATTGGCATATACATATATATGTATAACCACAACTAATGATGGCTATAGAAATCAACAGCCTCCACAGATGTTTGTATAGTTCAGAACGTATCACCTTTATGACTGCGACTACGCATTTTGTCTATAAATGAACATATTTCCGACAAGCATTCATGAACTAAAAATAAATTCAATAAATATAATGCGACAAATTATATTCAAGAAATATGATACACCAATGTACAGACCATTAAAGGATGAGACTGTTGTTAATGATTCCAATATATATACGAACGTGTACATGCGCGATATAATACTAACGTACTTGATTTAAATCCGCTCCCATATAATGAGAACCAACGTTGATCATGTAATAAGACACACCGGAATGTTCATCACTGAACCCCAGCCAGGAGAGCTTTATAGACGATGTGTTCCAAACCATCCACGCATCAGGCTGTCGATCCAGTTCTGCAGCATGGTCAGTGTTGATTGCAAGCGTACCTGTTTAACAGTTAACATAGCCGTTAGAGTTTGAGTTTAACACAACACATTTACATTCGTAGGTTTACGTTACTCTTTTTAAATGAAATAATATGATTCTACGTCCACTTAACACGTGTAAGTTGTTATTGGGACAGCTACCTCAGAGAGAGAGAGAGAGAGAGAGAGAGAGAGAGAGAGAGATTAATGATTCCACCGTCAGGGAGAAAAATCCACGCAATGCATATGCAAGCAGCTTTAATACTCAACAACGTCTTTATAGGACTATCGAGGTAACTGCGCAAAGCCACTAAAATTCAATAGAACGAGAGCACGTGTTGTGAATATAGATCCCATTATTAAAATATGCCATGAACTTATACTTATTATTATATATAAAATGCCTTTAAACATAACAAGTTATATTAAATTTAAAGTGTACCAGCTGTTGGTGGAGATGTGTCGACAAGAATGCTCTTAAGCATAGATTTCACACATGCTCTGGCTCCGTTACACGACACCAATATCACGTCGTAAAAGCTCCCATCGTGAAACTTCAGTTTAGTAAATGTATAGTCTCGGATGAAGCCATGAACCTTCAAAAACGAAACAAGCTAAATTCCTGCTAACCATATATATTGAGTTCTTGTTTGGTGCTAATTGATGAAAGCTCATGACAACATTTTAAACATATGTATCTATACTTCTGAGTCAATGTGTTCATTACTGAATGTTCATTAGTTTACAATTTCTACGATACTGTATGTGAAAAATTATAATGTCAAATAGCTTGACACATAGGTAATGCTAATCTATAACCAATTCAGTAGCGTAAGCTGTACATATCACATATAAATAACGTACTGTAACACTTAATTGTGTGTGTATAACAGTATAACCTAATTCATAGCAAGGTTTAAGGTTTCACTGATGCATGAAATTGATGAATTAATGATTGAATTGATAGGTACTATTGAATATTTTGATTCAACCAAATATAAGGATTTTAGTGACCTACATTTTGACCTATTATATTGTTTTTGTCGTGATTATGTGGGAGTGGGTTTTGGGGTGTGTAATTATACAGATAGCTTTAAGTCACTGTTATAATTACAATGACATGGTGATATTCAATGTTGTGTCGGCTGACGAGCCCCGTTCAATGAAACGTGTATGTGCAGCAAACATATTCAGTACACAGAAGCAGGTATTTCATTATATGTTTTTTTATTTTGGATTTATGTTTGGTCTGAAAGCAATAAATGTATTTAGCATTGCTAAAAGTAACTGTTTGTCTTTATGAAAATACAAAGTATCAGTAGCTAGTATAGCTGGTACAGCTACTGATACTTTGCATTTTTAAAAGACAAACAGTATTTTAAACAATATTTAGTGAAACATTGCTATAAAAAGGTCAGGTCTAAGTTTTTATACCTGAGCTAATCAGTCATGTAACATGTTGACAGTAAATATGTTGTCATGTTGTATTTGTAATGAACAGGTATCATTAGGCAATAGGTCATTATACCTACCTCTACTGATATATTAAAGTCTTCTCCAACATGTGGCATTATAGATACATATTGCCGCTCAATATAAGATTCCTCATCTATTATGTCCCATTCAAGTTTCAACACCGACTTGAGAACAGACGTTGATTGCACAAGTGATCCCAATGATATGTGGGATATAGGTGATACAATGACTGGCCCTGTATCATCCACTGTAAAGCCATTCGAAGTCGATTCTGACCATAATCCTGTTATAATTTTAAAATATAAATAAACACACTTGTTTAAGAGTAGAATGGTTTTAAATAATAATAGTTTGTTTTTATTAATGAAATGAAATGACATGATTATAGTTAATTAATTAACTAATATGTACGATGCTTCGAATGATGATTTAAAACTACATCAACATTACTCCTGACAATACCCACAAAAAGATGTAATGTGGAAATATGCAGAGACTATGAACTATGCTGGGAACATGACTCCTTTACTCTTTCAGGAATTAAATTCTCTGTAGACCTAGACACAATAGGTACTGTTAACTATAAAAGTAAAAATAAACTGAGATATAAAGAAACTCTTGAGTAGCTCGCCAAAAAGGATCCACTCACCAATTGGTAAAGTTACCGTAATAAAGAGTCTAGCCACTTCAAAAACAAATCATTTAATTTCACAAATACCTACCCCACATCAAAGTGTAATAAATAAACTAAAAACATTATTTCTTCAATTTTTTGTGGAGTGGTAAAAAAGATAAAGTCAAACGTCAAGTTATATTTCAAGATAAAAAAACTAGGTGGTATTGACTGATTTTTAAGTTTTTAAAAATTACCTGGATAAATGTCTTTTGAAAAGCGAAAATAATTACTTAAGCATTGTTTAAGACATAAACCAATGGATAAAATATTGTATATCATTTGGCATAGACTATATGAATAACAGTTTAAAACGTTGGATAATCCTTTCTGGAAAGATGTTTTTGAAAGTTATAAATACTATTTGCACAACTATTCACCAACATCATGGCATCAGTTGCATGGTGTTTCTTTATGTTACAACGAAGATTTACAGGTTGGAGGCTCAACTATTTTGTTATACCATTGCTTCTCGAAAGGCATTATTTTCATCAATGACTTACTTGATATAAGCGGTAATTTTTTTTATCATTTAAAGTCTTTAAAGAAACCTATGAGTTAAAAACAATTTTTCTAGAATATGGAGGTGTTAAAGCATCAGTTTAAAGGCTGCTACGTTTACATAAATTCTCACCTTTTTTCCTTGCAAACGTACAAATCCTATAATCCCGTTCCATTTATCAAACATTTTAAAAGATATTAAAGGCAGCAGACCAATATATGATGCAATGCTTATAAAAATATAACCCTATCAGCGATAATAAAATGGAATGAAGAACTTGATAATAGACACCTGAATTGGAATAACATATTTGCTTTAACATTTAAAATAAATCAAGATCTAAAACAACATTAGTTCCAGTATAGGAAAAAAACATAGGATTCTATGCACCAATTATTTACTTACAAAAATGAACATTTCTCATTCTGATAAATGTACTCTTTGTAATAAAGCGGTAGAAACAATTAAACATCTCTTCTACGACTGTGGGGTTTCAAAGTTATTTTGGTCAGACTTATCTACTTTAATTAACAGCTAATGTACTGAGATAGTGACCAACTGGTCAGACTCCGATATTATATTAGGGAATATAAATTTTGTTAATATCCTTAATAAAAATTCTATTATTAGGAAAATACCACATATTCTTTCAAAAACAAAATAATTTTGCACCATCCTGTATCTCTGTTATTTATTATTTAAAACCGGTTAATAAAACTGAAAAATACATAGCTTATAAAAAGTTAGCTCAAAAGATACCTACTTTCATAAAATATGAAGCCGATATGAAAATAGTTTTGTTGAATCATATCACTACTATTCACTACTTTAGCAATTCACACAGCAATTGCTATCAATTGCTATCATAAACTCCATCTATTGTTTACCCTTCCATTTTATATTTTATTTGTCCAAATGTCATTTTATTCAATTTTGTAAATATTTATTTTATTTCTAGTATAATTAACATGCCATTTTCCTTTCTGCCGTAAACTTTCTCTAAATATTTCACTTTCTTAACTTATGGAACAAATGTTTATGTAACAAGGTGTATGACAAGCATTTGCAGTTGCAAAACTAGTTGTTCTACGATTTTTCTATTGGATAATTCGATGTTTGTCACTGGCCCTTAATAATCTTCATCATGATGTTAAGTTGAACTTGCAATTGTAACACAAGTAAAATATGTACATATATCATGCCATTGAAGCAAACATAAACATAGTCTTATATTGCTCAGCACATTTATAAAAACTTTGTATTTATTACACGGTCATGAGCGGTGTTTAAATTTGTAATTCACGATACTAAAGATAAGCTGAGTATTTGAATATTTAACGTAAAGTTATCTCCCCTTACGAAAGATAACAAGGAACAGATTAAGTCTTTAAACTTAGATAATAGAACTAACAATGAAAGGTAATTATACTTAAGATAGGGTGTACAATTATCAATATTTTAACAATCACAATATTTTTGTAATTAAAGTAATTAAGTTGTCAAACACAAATCGCCCACTCATGACCTCAAGGATAGATAAAAAGAAAAAATCCCCTGTAAATAACTTTCCTACAAATTACATTTAAATCTGTTTCACTGTTATATTGCCTATAATTGTATGCATAATATATTGTAAGGTGCATATAGGGATGGACCTACCCAACCCTTTTGCACCTATGACGGGGAGAATAAACGGACCACCAATTTGGTGATCGAAATTAAAAAAACAAACACCACGTAACCATTTTTAGCTCTACTGGCCAACGGCCAGCAGAGCTTATGGGATGGCGAGGTGTCCGTCGTCCGTCGTTAACTTTCGTCTCGTTAAGTAGATAAGGCCTTCATTTTTCATCCGATCTTTACCACACTTTAACAGGTTGTTAATATCAATAAAAGCTCGGACAAGTTCGAAAACCAGCTAGATCGGATAAGTAACAGCGGAGTTATGGCCCTTGTCCGTGCGTGCGTCCGTGCGTTAGTCAACTTTTGCTTGTGTACACTCTAGAGGCCACATTTCTGATGCAATCATCATGAAACTTTGTCAGAATGTTTGTCTCAATAAAATCTCGGTCAAGTTCAGAAATGGGTCATGTAGGGTCAAAAACTAGGTCACTAGGTCAAATTCTTGTAAAAACGTGTGTACACTCTAGAGGTCATATATGTTACCCAATCTTGATGAAACTTGGTCAAATTGTTTATCTTAATTATATCTTAGTTCGGAAATGGGTCACATGAAGTTAAAAACTGGGTCACTAGGTCAAATATTGGAAAAACCTTGTGTACACTCTAGAGGCCATAGTTTTGACCCGAGCTTGATGCAACTTTGTCAGAATGTTTGTCTTAATTATATCTTGGTCAAGTTCAAAAATGGGTTACATGGTGTTAAAAACTAGGTCACTAGGTCAAACTTTGGAAAAACCGTGTGTACACTCTAGAGGCCATATTTTTGACCCGATCTTGATGCAATTTTGTCAGAATATTTGTCTCAATTATAGCTTGCTAAAGTTCGAAAATGGGTTACACAGGGTCAAAAACTAGGTCACTAGGTCAAATACTTGAAAAACCTTGTGTACACTCTAGAGGCCATATTTCTGACCCGATCTTGATGAAACTTTGTCGAAATGTTGTCTTAATTATATTTTGGTCAAGTTTGAAAATGGGTCCCATGGGGTCAAAAACTAGGTCACTAGGTCAAATACTTGAAAAACCTTGTGTACACTCTAGACACCATATTTTTGACCAGATCTTGATGAAACTTTCTCAGATTGTTTATCTGAATTATATCTTGATCAAGTTTCAAAATGGGTCACATGGGATCAAAAAACAACTATTTTCCGAGATGGCATGTCCCCTAAAGGAACACACAAATATAAACCTTGAATGTGGCAGGTCCAGGGTTCAATCCCCGGTCAGACTTCATAAAAATGGTACTAGTAGCTCCCTTGCTTGACGCTCAGCATATAAGGAGTAGTTCTAGGACTGGACGGCCCGGTTCTTTAGCAATCTCAATCACACTTGCACAGATTGTATATGACCATAAGATTTCGGAGAAGTTTAATAATGGGACAGAACTCAAGTGAGCGATATAGGGCCATCGTGGCCCTCTTGTTTAATTATTGTTTAGCTCTATGTTGGACCAGTTGGGCCAGTAACAGAGGAGTTATGGCTCTTGATTTAGTTAAAAATGCTATATTTTGCCTCGTTAGTACGGTAGTGCCTTCACTTTTCATCTGATCTTTACCAAACTTTACCAGATTCTTTAGATATGGCCCTTGATTTAATCAAAAAGCTGTTTTTTGCCCGAAACTTTCGAAAAAACGTAAATGGCAGTCACTCGCTTCATTGATGTTATAAGAGCCATGTGAGCCAGTAGAGCGTCCACAGGCCCTCTTGGGCCTCTTGTTTGATGTGTGTTTTCATATAAAAAAGTCAAACAAAACCACGCATTTAAAGCAAAGAGAGAGTACATGGACACATAATAATGAGTACGCGAGCCTACACTCTTGAAAGAATTTACAGCAGATGTACCATCGACGTTTCCTAGAAACGATCAAGTTTTTGTTCCATAATCATGATAATAGCTAACTATTTATATACTACTGCCAGCATATTGAGTCCGATGGTTAAGACGACATCGTAAGTTTCATATTATGTGTAATGTATGAATAAGTAAGCGTTCATCGCCTTTAGTTGGAAACTATGGGATATTATATTCCACAGGTACATAATTAAAATTTGTATTGTAATTTGCGCATACCTGCTTTGTTATAAGCACGCACTGTCGAATACAAACGTATCCCAACCGGAAGTAACCGACCAAATGTGTCCTCAATATTTGATATTACTGCAATGCTACTTCTATGAACTTCTCTTGCTGGTACAATATCATCACCACCTCGTGTTGTTCCCACTCTCCAGGTATAGTGTGATATTCCAGACTGTGAATCAACAAACCCGATCCATCTCGCTGCAACTAATTCTCTGAAAATGCACACCAAAATATTTATCAAATCGACTCTATTATCAGATGTGTATGTTCTACTGAATTGAATTTAACATAGTGTGCAAATTGGTCAGGCCACACGTTCTATCAACATTACTTATAGCCCGACCTAATACGAATGATGATACTTGTTAGTTGTTAAACTGAACCATAACGAAAGAGAAGAATGTACATTACCGTGATAGTTGGTACTGAATATCCGTAATTTCTACACCGTCATTAACCCGGCCCGGTACAGGGGTGCTGGAGTCGATAGTGATGCCGTCTGAGGTTGCAGACGAACATAGATCGGCAGTATTACATGCCGTTACTTTTACAAAGTACGTCGACCCTTCAGTCAATTCCAGATGTTCCAAACGTAATTCTGAAAAGAATAGATCCTTTAATAAACAAGTAAAAATCGAAACAAACTGCTACTTTCCCTGTCCGATATTTTTATATTTCTAAATAAATACATTTTCTGAAAAATAAGAAACTAAAAGAACAGAAGAAGCTGAACTTCAAGTCAAAAAACTTGGAAAAATACAATAAACTATTCACTCTAAAAGAACTTCGAGAGACCGTTAAAAAGGCTCATGATACATCAGCTGGTCCTGACAATATCCATTATCAATTATTAAAACATTTACCTGAATCCTGTCTCTCTACTCTTCTTGATATATTTAATAAGGTTTGGGTGACCGGAAACTTCCCAGATTCTTGGCGGGAAGCAATCGTTATTCCAGTCCCCAAACCTGGAAATGATCATACGGACCCAATAAATTACCACCCTATTGCTTTAACGAGTTGTATATGTAAAACCATGGAACAAATGATTAATGAGAGACTCGTTTGGTACCTGGAATCCAACAAGCTGATAACAAAGTATCAAAGTGGATTCCGGCGCCAACGAGGCAAAACAGACAATCTCATTCGATTTGAATCATTTATTAAGGAAGCTTTCGTAAAGAAAGAACATCTAGTCGCTGTAGTTTTTGACTTGGAGAAAGCTTATGATACTGCATGGAAGTACGGTATCATGAATGATATTCATGACCTTGGTCTTAGAGGCCGATTACCAATTTTTATAGAGAATTTCTTAGAGGACAGACAGTTTTGTGTCTGAATGGGTTCAACCCTCTCTGACATTCATGAACAGGAGATGGGTTTGCTGCAGGGCAGCATACTCTCTGTCACCCTTTTTAATATAAAAATTAACAGTATAGTTAAATGCATCAATCCTGGTGTGGATTGCTCTCTATATGTTGACAACTTTGTTATATGTTATCGTGCAAAAAATATGAACACTATTGAGAGACAACTTCAACAATGTCTGAATAAACTTCAGACCTGGTCGGATGAAAATGGTTTTAAATTTTCTAAATCTAAAACTAATTGTATGCACTTTTGTCAACTACGTAATCATCATGAAGATCCTCATCTAACACTGGATGGGTCACCAATACCAGTAGTGAATGAAACAAAATTCCTTGGTCTTATTTTCGGCCGTAAATTGACGTTTATACCACACCTTAAATACTTGAAGGTAAAGTGCCTTAAAGCTCCTAATTTACTTAAAGTTGTTGCAAACACTAACTGGGGAGCTGATCGTAAAGTCCTTTTACAACTTTATAGATCTCTTATCAGATCCAAGCTGGGCTACGGCTCAATAGTATATGGATCGACTCGTAAGTCATACTTGCAGATGCTCGATCTTATACAGAATCAAGGATTACGACTCGCCTTAGGTGCCTTTCGTACATCACCAGCCGAAAGTCTGTATGTTGAAGCTAATGAACCATCACTGTCTCATAGACGGGACAAATTAGCCCTTCAATATGCCATTAAATCAAAATCCAACTCTTCAAACCCAACTTTCGATATCTTTTTAATCCTAGATGTGAACTTCTTTTTGATCGAAAACCGAAGGCCATTCGACCATTTGGTCTTCGTATTAAACCAAAATTAAGAGACACTGAAATCGACCTAAATTTGATTGCCAAGTACAAAGTACCACAAATTCCACCGTGGACTTTGGAAACACCAACAATTATTTTCGATCTTTGTAATAGTAACAAATCCAGTACAGAACCTACTGACTTTCAAAGCAAATTTAATGAAATTAAATCGAAATACAGTAACTTTCAACATATATACACAGATGGATCTAAAGATGGAGATAAGGTAGCTGCAGCAGCAGTTGTTCACAAACACAGCATAAAGAGCCGCCTGCCTGACACGGCCTCTATCTTTTCAGCTGAACTTAAGGCAATTGAACTTGCCTTAAATTATATTCAGGAATCTGATGATGACCATCATTTTGTAATCTTTTCTGATTCCCTTTCATCTCTTCAAGCTCTGGGTAATATGAAACATGATAACCTAGTTGTGCTTCAACTTTTAGAAAAGTACAATTATCTTATAATTGATAATAAAAAAGGATGAAAATATCGGACAGGGAAAGCAGCATTCAAGGACGACAGTCAACTACAAAACACAAAAACAAACACGTAAACAGACAAACGAAAAGACAAAAGTAATAAGAAATGCAAACGACATCACAAACACAAAAGGGTTGACAATAGGGCAAAGTAGGCCACTGGGGGTTTAAACCGGTTCTAGGGTGCACCAAACCTCACACTTACCCTACTGTCATCCCATTAAAACAGGACAGTGTAAATAAAGAAATCCCCGCCATGATCTAATCTCTAACCAACAAGGCAGCATCAATAAGCAATATAAGTAAAACACAAATATGCTCGTGTAAATATAATACAAAAAAACAATAGCCTAGAAAGCCACAATGAAGGTACTCATTGAAGGTATAATATTGTTATTATTTTCTGCTGGCTTCCAAGCCATGTAGGAATATGTGGTAATGATAGTGCTGATAGTGCTGCTAAGGCAGCATTAGGTTTACATATATCTAATACCAAATTACCTTATACTGATTTTAAAAGTTGTATTAACACATATATTCGCAACTCTGGGCAAGCCGCTTGGGATTTGTCAGTTAACAATAAACTCCATTCAATTAAACCGTTACTCGGAGAATGGCGTTCTTCTAGTAGACCCATTCGCGAGAGGAAGTTGTCCTAGCCCGGTGCAGGATAGGGCATACACGTTATACTCATTCATAGTTATTACAAGGTGAGCAATTACCAGAATGTATACCCTGCTTTGCACCGTTAACGGTCAAACACATATTGCTGGAATGTGTAGACTTTGATCCTATGCGTCAAAGGTACTACAATGTTAATACTATTACAGAGTTATTTAATACTATAGATTGTAGTCTAGTTTTAGATTTCCTGAAGGAAGTCCGACGATATAAATCATTGTAATATGTTTTTTTTTATATATTTACTTCTTTATATACCCGTTTTCGGTCATTTGTTAATTTACATATATAGTTTATATTACTACCATATCATCCATCCCTTACTTGTAAATAGTTTTATCTTTATATATTTACATTAATTTTTAATTAATCCTTCATTTCTTCATCATTCATCATTTTTTGCGCGCAATATGACCTATTTATGTGTCGACGTGCCGTAAAACATCATTCATTCATTCATTAATTCATTCATTCATTCATTCATTCATTCATTCATTCATTCATTCATTCATTCATTCATTTAATAAATACGGATAAGGTGGATTACCTTGAAGCAACAAACACAACAAAACGAATAAAGTAGCAGTCTCAGTTTTATTGCATCTGTATATGAGAGGTAATGCGAGAAGCACCACCTCTCCCTCTAGCACCAGCTTAATCAGTATTCTACTTCAGAGCCACATAACTCAAGGAAATTAAATATTTTCGTTTATCTTTTAATGTGAATGGTACTATGAGATACTAAACATTGACACAAACATGAAGTGTGTGTACCTTGATTGAGTCCTACCGAACGTGATTGGAGAATATCATCTCTTTCCTTTGATGTTCCGATTTCTATAAAGTACTCTTTAATATTGGTATGTGGATCAGTAAAACCAGACCAGTACGCAAGAAGATAGTGTCTGTCAGATTGGTAATCCTGATCTCGCAAGTTGTCTTCTATGTCTTGCCTTCCATCATAAACATGTCCAGCATTTGGTGGAGAAAAATCCACAGTAAAAGACCACGATGTTGCCAAGGTCCACAAACCAGCACCATTGTATGCCTACCAAAGACATGCATATAATTATATGACACATAATGTAATCAATGCGATACATCCAAAAATAGTATTAAATTAGGCTGCAGTTTAGTAACAGTTTATATATAATTATGTATAATTGTAATTGATATTGACTGGAATATCACGTGGTCAGTTATTATATACACACCATGACTGATATATAGTACATGCGTCCTTCCTGCAGGTTTGACATTGTAGTCTGGTCTGTCTGATCACATTCGTTAACACTGTCAGTGTACGGAAATACATCGTCATACCCAGCTGTAGACCCAACACCCCATCTGTACACTGATATGCCACTTTCTGGGTCACTGAACAGACCCGTCCAACTAAATTGATAGAAAAGTACACGAGTTTGTAACAACGGAAATATATAAGTAAACTTCATTAAATTTCAAATTATCTAACATAGATATTATGACACCGGGCATCATACATTTTCTTTGCATATTAAGCTTAACGCACTTTTGAAGTTTTACACGTTGGAGTCGTACTCTCTCCAATTGTATGATACTAGTATACATTTGTCTTAAGCAGGCAGCTTTAAACGCCGATTATTTAGTACTCTGCTAATCGAAGAAAAACGACGTTCCAAAACATCCCTCAGGAAGGAAATATTTCCAAAAGAGATGCAGAATTATCACGCTTCCATCTCTCAGAATTTTGTGATAAACCGTTGCAAAAAATGTAATATTAATCACATTTTTAATTTTCTCCACGCACAAGGAACAGTTTTACTCGATATGAAAACAAATGCATTGTCGGAGAATTGAAGTATTTATAACAGTTATTTGTTCTCGAAATATAACCGAAGAGAATATATAAAAGTATATAAAAGTATACACAGCCTTGTGTATTATATTAAGTTAGTTTTGTGTTAAATGTAATTGTGATTAAACTGTTGTTGTCCTTAACAGATATAGCTAGTTTCAACATTAAAGTATACACAATACATGTTTGAAAGTACGCGTGTGATTCTCACCATGGCGCTGCGTTATTCTTGTCTGTAATGTGACGTGAGCCTATGGTAATACCAACGTTCGAAACAACTGGCTGAGTTTTGTCTGTTATGACAGGAGCAGAAACTGATGAGGCAGTTTTCCCAGTAAAATCATAGCCTGAAATAAAGAAAAATGTATAGCAATACCTTTTATTTTTATTCCTACACTTATTCAGCCATGTTCTTTTCTTAACAAAGAAAGCTTACTTGAAGGTTAATTTATATTCTAACACGACCTCCGCAGTCTTTCATATACACAAAGAAGAGAGACAGCTGTATGTTATTTAAGAAATAATAAATATGTACCTATGTTTTATCGGTGAATAAAACACAGTTAGGAGTTCGGATGCGTAGTAGTTAAATCACGAGTGCGTTAGCACGAGTGATTTAAGTACTCGCATCCGAACGACTAACTGTGTTTTATTCACCGATAAAATACAGGTACGTATTTATTATTTCGATTCTAACACAACAGTTACCCCCTTGTTTACGCTATTGTTGGGGCACTATATATTATCTCGGAGGTCAAGGTAATCAGGCTGCTATGTTTACAGGCTGTTCCATTGGGCGCCCCCCGTATGCAAAGTTCTGCTTTCAATACACTAGTAGTCACGTGACAAACCAATTAAGTCATTGCTTATGTCATATAGATTGCGCTGTATGACGTCAAACGTTCTCACCGTGTTCAAGATGCTTATTAATGTGATATGTACTGATGCATATGATGGGTTTATATCGGGGTTGTGCACGGCTTGGGAGAATGGCAAGTTTGTTGTAGATTTGAAAAACTGTGACAATCACGTTTTCCTGTCACTGAGTTCAACTTTAGTAAGCTATTGCAATTTTCGAAGGTCTCGACACAAATCACACAGTCAACGACAACGAACGTATTAGACGACAGCAACAAAGAACTTCTAACACACCTTTTACTGTTGCGTAGTATTTATGTCCGTTTTGAAGAGTAAGTCCATGCAGTGTGATATGATTTGCCACGCCGACGTCTCTGAAATCCACCACGTCAACATCACCATAATGAGTACCTAGATTTGAAAATAAGAGTGTAACTATTGATACAATACAATCGAGTCTAACTCAGTAATACTCCTATGAAGTTACTGTCTCAGGATAACCTAATATGATGCGTTAGCTGGACGTAACACCCCATTTTATATAACAAAACTGTGCAACCTCTTCGGGAACAAACATCAATATTTTGAAACTGTTTGATCATAGTTATCATTTATATATAACAAAAGTACAAAAAAATCCCATACCTATTGCAACTTCATACTTCACGATTCCCGTAGAATGAACAGCATTTCTTAGTTCCTCGACATCTACAAAACTTTGCCAATAAACAGTTAAATCTGACAGTGATGTCTGGAATTAAAAAAAATATGTTTGTAAATTATTTATAAGTCTCATTTTAATAGTGGAATATATTACCAGTTATTATCTTATATAAAGTTATTTCTTTTAATGATTAGAAATGGAAATTCATGTTTCTTTAATTAAACATAGGCATACTAATGTGGAGAGATAAAAAATACAAACATGTATACGTTTTGCAACAAAATTGCTACTTAACGATTAGCAAAATGTACGCCTTGTGCAAAACTATATCAAATACTATTAAACACGTTTGTTTTAATATCCTGACAGTGTCAAGAGCATTATGAAAATTTAATAGCCAGACTTGCATAAAACAACTGATAACATATATGTATATATATATTTACCTGGTAGAGAGCATTTTGTTTTGATATCCAGACTAAACCGGGTGTAGGTGGTGAAGTGTCTACTGTTACGCCATCAGAGCAAGCATTTATACCAGGCAGCGGTTCGTCCCAAGACTCGTGAGGTAGGACCGTACTGTTGGCATGGATACATACTATATATTTTTTGCCGGGAACCAGCAGACCGGGCTCCATATTCGCATTGATATATACATCAGCTGTAGTAGATGACAGATTATGTAAAAGGGACTATCGGACATTTTAAAGGTTGAATGCATTGATAAAATGTTAATACAAATGTCATTAAAATTGAATTAGACGTGATTATTTGCGTAGTTGTGTAGTGAGAAAAGCATTACAATTGTACAGAATTTTGCATAAACTTGGAATATCTTGTTTTTATCACATTCTCTCATTACTTCAAGAACTGACAAAGATAAGTATGAGGGGTCTTTTTACTTAAGTGATCAGCCTACAATATAATTAGTCTTAAAACAAATTCATATTGTTCCATCTTAATTGAATGCCCAGCATTGGCCTTCTTTGTATACGAAAATGTTGGCATCGCTACTTCTCCCTTACTCCTTTTATAATATTTTTCATTGAACTTCACAGAATAATTGTTTGTAACGTCTTTTAGTACGAGGCAAGCAATCTTACATGTATTTCCGCAAGCAATTGTTTCTGGTATATCACAAGGTGATTTCAAGTCTAAATCAGAAATCTCTTTGTAGTAAAGTATAGGATCATTACTGATATACTCCAGTATTGCCCATTCGTATACCGGATACCTGTAATGAAGAATTATCCTTATGAGAAATATGGACCTATAGAAATCACAGTACTCAAACGCAATGGCACCGTAGATCCTCACTCTACCACAAACAAAGAGTAAATTAACTATACAATGAATGGGACAATACACAATACAAAGAGTGGTGAAGACAGGGTTACCGACTTGGAACGGTCAATATTGCCCACTGGTTAGCTTAAATCGATTTTAAGTGTACACAACCTCTCTATTATCCTCTTTTCAGCGGCCAAATTGACAAGACGGTGTAAATAAAAGTACCTTCCATCAAAAGAAAATCTCTAATAATAAAATCCACACCCAGAGAAATAGGTAAACGATAAACATATATGTTATTGTAAAAATATATAAAAAATCATAATTAAAAATACCTCAGAATGTATCCAGAATTGTATTGAATATTAATTATTGTATCCAGATACCGAGACGTATTATTAAATGCATCAACAATACCTCTCTGGCTGGCAGGTGACAAACTCAACATAATAACTCTTTCATAACAATATAAAAACAAAACTGCG
Organism: Cyrtodaria siliqua; assembly: GCA_037043455.1. Taxonomy (NCBI): domain Eukaryota; kingdom Metazoa; phylum Mollusca; class Bivalvia; order Adapedonta; family Hiatellidae; genus Cyrtodaria; species Cyrtodaria siliqua. The sequence goes on from JAWPHD010000031.1 coordinate 452,296, forward strand.
ACAAGTGGCACTGTTAGCTGGTTAGTACCCATAGGAATACCAACATCCTGGAGGTAAACGGTTTTACCGTATCTAATAAAGATGATATCTAAAAGAAAAGATAACAATTTACAAACATCAGAGCAAGTCCACATGCTATACATATCAATAGACCTTTCTAACTTAAACCGCAAACGTAAATGGAAAGCTTACTTCGGAAATAAATGAGAGGTTTTCTCAAAGGATATAAAAGTAGATAAAATCTAAAAAGGTTAGTTATATTAACAACTGGTTTATCCGTTTAACTGAAGAGCTAAACAAACAAAAAATAAAATAAATCGGACATGTAGCCCATAGAGACGATTTTCGAAGAAAAAAACTCGAGACATAGGGATAACTTTTCTTGCGGCAACGACGACAACGGCGAAGACGGCGCCGTCAACACTTGGTTAAACTTTATGGCTAAAGCTTGTTGAAATATATTGATTTCTGTCAAAGATATGGCTTTATGACTATTGGTATGGACATTGAATGGATTAATAACTGACCCGCTGAATAAGTCCCATCTCCAGTGATCTTGAATCAAAATAAATATGCTACGGTGTTACCATTTTAGCTATCCTTAAATATATGTACTGATATCTCCAATACCGTCAAAGATATTGCAATGACACTTAGTATGTACATTGAATGGGATAAGACCTAACCTTCTAACTAAGCTCCAGCTTACCAGTGATCTTAATCTTGACTTTAAAGACAAAATAACTAAGTCAATTTTACTCGGTTTTGGATTATTTTATGGTATATATATCTCTACTACCGTCAAGGGAAATGTAAATTGTAAGTGTATAGACTGGGGTAATACATAACCCTCTGACTCAGGCCCCACTCCACCAGTGACATTGACTTTATAGACAAAAGGACGTAAGCATTTTTACATAGTTTCTAGATTATGTTTTAACTATTTTCGGTACAGGTTTACAATATCATCAGCTATATTGATATGCAACTTCGTACGTATGTTAATTGGATCTAAACCCTACCATATCAGTGACCTTGATCTTCATTTTAAAGACATAAGGAGTTAGGCAATGTTACATATTTGCTTAATTGTTTTAATGATATATACCTCAGCTACCGTCAAAGTTATTTGCTAAAACACTTTGTACGTACACTCACTGGGAATAAATTAAACCCTCTTTCTAAGCCCCATCCCGCCAATGACATTGACCTTGACTTTAAAAGACACACTTTTCCTCATATGTAATTGACGTTGAAAGCTTTAAATGAAATGCCGATTGTATTTCTTTGATACTTCATGTAAACTTGGATTAACTTTTTTTATTTCATACCCCATATCTGAACTTGACCTTGACTGTGAACTCAAAGTTTTCCTTTTTTTAAATGATTACTCTCTGGTGCTGTACGGGTATTCGTGTTTTCGTATATCCCTACACCGCTCCCTCTACCACTCACCACAACTCTCCGTGCAAATAAACAAGTACACCGTAGTCAAGATAGTCCGTGGCGGTGGCCTGATGAATATGTTTTGCTTGGGGACAATATTTATCTCAGCAGGCATCCTCTTATGCCCCCTTATGCTACACAATAAATAAATACATGAAAACAGACAGAAAAGAAAGTGTCTGAAACTAAAGTGTCTGATTCAATGTTATAGAGTTTGTGTCGAACACGATATAGCCGAGATTAAACAATATACAGTGTTTGTTCTATTTGGCGCCACTCATGGCAAATGTTAACATTCATTTTGGTAGAAAGAAGAAAATAATCACACTTAATATATTAATGAATGCATGAACCCTTGCGGTTAGTATCTTATTCGTTTTTAAAAAATTATCTTTGAGAAAGTCCCTCAGATTTCATTGAATTACGGATTACGTTTATGTTTAAGTTTACGTTTCAGTTTAAGTTAGAAAGGTCTATTAGAAGCGTTTGTAAAGAAAGCCGTTAACATTAATACAAGCAAGAGAAGTAGTCCCCTCCCAGAAAAATGTATTCTGTATATTAATTGGAATAGGTGCTGATAGTAGAAGCATGAAAATGCTGGAGCCTTAATTTATCAAGGACTTTCTCCGGAGTATTTTATCGACCAAAACGTGTATGCTAACAGTGAACTGTATTCGTTCAATGGCACAAGTTGATGTTTCGTATGCATTATTATAACTTTATATTGTAATCTATACAAATACTGATACTTGTTATAAGATACAATACATAAACTGAAACATCTACTCACTTCGATAACAAATAACTCTTTAGTTGACGATCATCAATGCTTTAAAAATACCCATATAAAAGCGGACATTAATTAGGATTCTACAATACCAATGATAACACGTACCGTAACGATGGCCAGATTGCAGACACCATATTTGTAACTGGAGTGTAGTCAATATCCGTTTCAAACCATTTACTATTCTCTGCAAGACTTATATTTTCGGCAACTTCTGTTCCATCTAAATTAAATGCATTTTAAAAAAGTATAAATAATGTTATTTCATTATATTAATAATACTAGATCTGACAGCACATAAAACACAGTCCGATTTTAATTAGCAATTCAAAATATACATATACATAAAATGACATGCACGATTGACAGTTAGTGCCATTCCAAATATGATATACATCACAATAGCGGCTTGCATTGGAGCTGAAACTAAACGGTCTGATTTTGACCATGAATTACATACAAAACATAACTGGATACATCAGAATACATAACAACGACATTTAAAGGGAAACATATCATTGTCAAACTTCTTGTCAGACATCGTTCAATTAAACTATAAAACCTGACACTAAGTCTGGTTATATAAAAGTGATAAACTTTGTGAAATTATAAAAATAATGCCGCTTTACATGCACCCCCGCTTCAATAATAAATGCCATTTGTGAATCTTATACAATCGAAGTTTAATATTGAACGCAGTTTACCATTTTGAATTACAGTCTTCCCGACGGCGTCGATGACGATAGGATGTGGTACCTGAGCACATGGCCGAATCTCCCCTGACACAATTGAGCTAAGACCGGCCTTGTTGTACCCACGGACACCTACTTTCCAACAGTTAGTGAATTGTATCGCGCTCTTCAGAGGTATTGAGAACGAAATCTTTAAAAATAAAGTTGACTTATTAGTAACATGTCTTTATTATATAAAGTAAGGATATACAAACCCAATAAATACTGAAAAGGGGATCCTTTGGAAGCAACAAACACACACAAGAGCTAAAAGTAGCAGACTCTGTTTTATTGAGTCTGTTCATGAGAGGTAATGTCGAGTGCAATACCTCTCACGACTCCTAGCGACTCCTAGCACCAGATTAAGCGATATTTTACTTTTAAGCCACGAAGATTGGGCTTGATGATCCCAAAGGACCAGTAAGTAATAACACTACTGATTTGTAGTCGGGGCTACTATTTATTGCCGACACATAGCACTAAACAAACACAAGTGTGAATGTCAATAAATACTCAAAAGGGGATCCTGTGGAATCAACAAACACCAACAAGAGATAAAAGTAGCAGACTCGGTTTTACTGAATCTGTTCATGAGAGGTAATGTCGAGTGCTACACCTCTCAGGTATGTAATACATACAGAGGATGACTTGTGCATAGGGTTTGACTGATATGTTACCCTCTGCAACGGAAACGGTAGATCGTTTATAGTCAAAATGGAAGCTGTTTTATTTTTATTTTCGGGCATCGCTTCCAGGAAAAAAATGACCTTGAGATTGTTAATGAACGTGGTAACGTTGTGTTGTGTGTCAGTTATTGTGCAATGTGATATGAATATATTTTGTAGGACCGAGAAACGATAGTTTAAAGGTATGTTCTTACGGTTTATGTCAGGTTTGAAAAATATAGGACAATCATAACTCAAGGACACTATAGTCCCAGCTTATCGGAAATAAAATGTGCATTTCCTAGTAAAAACATTTTGACTGTAATATCGAACAAGGCTAAGTTGTTTAAGGCCATGAATTATTACACCACTCATCAAAACAGTTTCAAAACCTGTGAAGGATTCAATGTCATATAAACTTGTTGACCTTAAGAAATTAAACTGTGGCGGAAAATTAACTGTGTTAACTGTTTTGGCTAAGCAAAATAATACCAACATTGATGGAAAGACAATATCGAGTTGACGATGCAATTGCTATTTTGAAAGAAATTGAAATGTAAATTGATCATGTCAAAACAAATGCTAATAATTCGAAGAAATATATACCGAAATTTATTTCATCAACCAATTTTATAACAGATATAATCTGTTAAGTATTGCTAATTTTTTATGAAATATAATGTACTGTATCTAATTATCAATATATTACTGACGTCATATGTGTGTGTTTATTTAAATGTTCTTCTTATATAAACATTATATATAATTGATGAATAACCATGAATTCTGAACTTTTTCACTTTTGCCATTCATACTATGGAAAGCAAACACAAACAATTAATATAGAGGTGACCATTAATTGTTTTAGATAAGTGTGTAAGGAAAACGGTTTAACTTAACGAAATCAATTACCCACCGGACAGAACATGAAGAAAGGAATGGGCAAACGGTCGAATGACACATTATATCCTCTGACAACTTTCGTTAAGATGTTATAAAATGAATAAAAGTTTATGTTTTACCGACCGTGACTTTGATAATAAAGAATAGGTGAGAAAAATGGCAATATTTACCATATAAGAAAAGGCGCTAAGCTAAAACAATCTAGCACCTCTACATCGAAAAACTAGCGCTTACCTTCAACAAGCACTCGCTTTGATAAATGTTAATATCTACAAACCAAACCAGACAAAATATGTATTTTGGCTTTACAATTTGGTGTTGAGGTTGAAATTTATCAGAAACAAATTAAAACACACTTGATCTGATCCAACAAATGTATTTTGATGGAATATAAGGCGGTAAAGTAGATATATACAAGTTATTGCCGTATAAATCTCCTAATAGCATGATGTCATTAATTAAGTGTTTTCATATTGGCCCAGTTATTGGTCCAAGGGCTGTCATATTGGCTCAATGCCGAAGACCCGTGCCAATGTTACAGTCCGAGGATAAATAATGACATTTTTATTAATTAACTAAGTAATATCTCTCTTTATTCCTATGTTTTAAATATCATGTACAGGTAAGAGAAAACAAGAGGTATATGTTCATTTAATAACAATTATCTGATTCAAATAAATCAGCAATTCCAGGGGCGTACCTGGATTGTTTTTTGGTATAGGCACGGGGGAGCGTGTGGGAGGAAATATTGAACCCTAAATAAGTAGTTCTGAGAGACTTCGACAAGTATTTTGAAGCTATTCTAATTCTCCAGAGTCACTCCTTTTTCTTTGATTTATTTACCTAACCCTCTTTGGCTTCAATTGCTATTGAATTTTTCGCATTTTTAGCTTTTTTCATTTTTCCGATACCCAACTCTGAATTTTACACACGGGTGTATAGGAGCATACCCAGGTACGCCCCTGCATTCAACTGGTCGTATCGCAGCATATCATTTGCCACACACGGGCGTATAGGAGAATACCCAGGTACGCCCTTGAATTCAAATGGTCGTATCGCAGAATATCATTTGCCAGAATCCCCAGATTTGCGTCACCTTCGTTCATTGTTATTGTTGTCGTAGGGCTGACGTGACGCAGTCGGTAACGTGGCGGATTTATAACCGGGGCCCCGGGTTCAATCCTCCATGGTGCCGCCACTGAGTTTCGTCGTTGTGTTCTTGGGCAAGATACTTTCCCTTAGCCTGGTCCGTCGGATGGGGAAGTAAACCGTGCGGTCCAGTGTATCGGTCTATCCTCCTAGCACGTTAAAGAACCATAGGAATCTATTCGATAATAAGAGTAGGGCACGGTTACCGGATTTCTATGTATCCTTTCCCTCTCTCCAGGGCAGCTGTAAATAACCTATACTGTGTTGATGAGCCTTTAAACAACATTCAATTCTGTTACTTCCCCTGTTACTGCTCGACGGCTCTTGGGAAAATCACACACAATGATAATAGCTATAGTTCAGTCGATGTAACCGAATTTACAAATAATCAAACCTTAATTATTTCGAATGTCTACATTATATAGGTGAACTTATTTGTCATCGAAAAGTTGTAACGTTTTTTTTTGTTTTTTTTTGTTTTTTTTCAAAATGGCGTTCTTGACGAGACCAAGGCCTTGGTCATATTGGCCTTGTTGGCTTATCCATTCAGATTGCCAGAATTTCATACTGGCCAAGTTTTCTCATATTGGCAGAGTTTCTCTCCATATTGGCCCTGTATTTAACATATGATGCGTGCAGTTTCCTGCAAACCACGGCAGATATTAAGTAGTTAATTAATAACATCAAATACAGATGTCCACGTCGAAAACTGAATGTGTCACTTGAAAGTCTAGTGCATTGTGTAGACATGCAGCGCACAGGTCATCGAGAAAAAGTTTGTAAAATCACGCTTATTTGCCAAATATGTGTTTTCACATCTACAAACCATCATATGTCTGTCTACAAACTCAGAACGATTCGCACTTTACCTACAGTGGTACCTATACACAGGTAACAGTAATTTTTACAGAGAAAAAATATAGCCTGTTTCGGGACTCGAACACACGACATTTTCATTTCAAGTCCGGTGCTCTATCCACTGAACTACAATATGTAGTCCATATTGTCGCACGTGAAAATTAACATTGCCTGGTGTAATACTGTATGTTATCAATATGAAACTAATACTTCGCCTGGAAACAACCATATCTCGACTTGTTATTTAGCGCTTGATGAGTTTGTGTGCGCGCGCTTGTTATTACGTAATGCCTATTTAGTTTTAAAAATGCTACAACATACCAATAAATAGCAGTGGTCTAATGGTTCAGCGTACATCTTTAAAAACTTACAAGTGCAAGGCTGTGGTTCAAATCCTGTACCAGGAAAAACATATTTTGCATCACATATATTATGGAGCAGTATATTTGTAGATGTTACCTGTACGGAGGCTAAAAACAATGTGAAATTTTACTCATCGATTTCTGCTTGTATACCGACGTGTGGGGTGTTCGTCGATTTGAAACTACTTTACACGTGACTCATTCATATTCATGAGTTATTACCAGTTAAAATAGGGACTGTACAGCTTTAAGGACATATTATAACCCATATCCAATGTTTCCTTGGAAGTTTTGCGATACATACTGAAAATGGGATCCCATGGAAACAACAAACGCAAACAAGACATACAAGTAGCAGACTCGGTTTTATTGAGTATGTTCATGGGAGGTAATGTAAAGGGCAACACCTCTCACGCCTCCTAGCACCGGCTTAAGTAATATTCTACTTCAAAGCCACAAATATTGGGATTGAGGATCTCAACTGATCAGTAAGTAATACAACTACTAATTTGTAGTCGGGGCGACCTTTTACGGCCGCCACAGAGCACTAACAAACGCTAGTGTGAATGTCAATACATACTGAAAATGGGATCCCTTGGAAGCAACAAACTCAAACAAGACACAAAAGTATCAGACTCGGTTTTATTGAGTCTGTTCATGATAGGTTATGTAAAGTGCAACACCTCTCATGCCTCCTAACACCGGCTTAAGCGATATTCTACTTCAAAGCCACAAAGATTGGGCTTGATGATCCCAAAGGACCAGTAAGTAATAACACTACTGATTTGTAGTTGGGGCGACTTTTTACGGCCATCACACAGAACTAAACAAACGCTAGTGTGAATGTCGATAAATACTGAAAATGGGATCCCTTGGAATCAACAAACACATATTAGTTAATAAACAGGAGTAACATTACATGTACACGGTTGCGTACTCGAAAGTATTTGTGAAAATCTAACAAAAAGTAGTTGTATGACCAACTACATATTATGTCAAACACGCTCGTAGATGTTTCCTAAAAATACCTCTTGTAATTTAGGAGCAGTAGCGATATATTTTAAGATTATAGTCATCTTTGATTTCGCAATAAGTTCGACAAACTTCTATAAGATCACATTATCAAAGAGTTTGCAATTGTTGATTTAATCGAAAATTAACACAATAAATCTAAACAACCAAAGGCACGATAATTGTATAATGCGACACTGAAAGATATAATAAACAGTATCCCAGATAACTTACGAGACTAAAGACATATTATGACTTACATTGTAATTGTCAGTACTTATAATATTCGAAACGCGTGTCCAGTTTGTCAGTGTTCTGCCAGTGTGACCATTGTCTGATAATGCCCACTCGTAATGACTGATAGCTTGTTGTGCTTCTGTTATATCCTCAATGTCACTGTCGTGAAACTTCTCCAGTGTAACAGTAATCTGTGATAAAAATAAACTTGTAATTGATATACCTCCATCAACTTATTTTTTTTTCGGTCCATATTTGTTATGAAAGGGATTTCTGCTGCTGTTGCTGCTGCTGCCGCTGCTACTGCTACACTACTACCACCACTAACAGACGTCCGACCTACTGACTGTCTAACACAAACAAGCTAGTTAATATTAAAGAAATTGTTAATGTTATCAATTTATCCTGCCTTATTGTCCAACATAAATTTATTTACTGGTTCGAAAAACGTCACTTGTTCTAGTTAATATTTCTTAACTATCGACTGTTTAAAATATGTTTACCATCAGTTCTGTTTCAGAATAGTCAAGCACAAAGGAGCCGAATGTCGGCGGATTGTGGATTATTGTAACGCCATCCGTGAACATTTCCGGGAAGCAAAAACGAGAAGCACAAAACTGCACGGCGAATCTGTAGGAGCGTCCAGACTGCATCACGTGATTAGTTGTGATCTGATTGGCTGATACTGATGTGTGTGTATGGTCTGTCACACTAGTCCAATAATCTGAAAAGGTAACATTAATTTGCTGTGAAACATACAGCATGGTATAAAAAGGAGATCTCACAATATCTCTGAAATAAGGATCATTGTCCAATGACACAAGCATATAAACTTCGACCATTGTCTTTGTCCGATCACTGTTGTAACCGTTGTTTTATTCACAACGTCCAACATATAAAATTACTAACGGATTGAGAACCTATTGAGCATAACTTATGTTGGTGGAAGTGGTAGCATTTGATGTAATTTTATGGTTTCAATGATGGTAATTTTTAAAAAATGTGATTAAGGAAAGAGAACAACTGAAACACTGAAGGTCAACCGAATGCACTCATTAGTGTTTTTGCAATAATGTTATATATTTATTTTGTGTACATTTCTACGTTTGGTCATTAGAATCTAATATCAACACTCGAATATGTTCTGCAATTCCCGTCAATTCGAGACATAATTAAACATGTTCAGAGTAGATTCCAACATTCATTTTCAAATCACCTAATGCAAACATTTATTATATACTTTCCAGTGAAATAGTGGATTTCATGATTAAAATAAAACCTTATATTGTTTTTATATTTTACATGTGAAATACCGAAAATGACTTTATGCCGCTGTTGACGTTGTTGACGTTGTTGACGTAATTGTTTTGGCGCATTATGTGCTTTCTGAGTCAGTTTCAAGGTTATGAGTATATAATAAATAGAATTTCTTGGTTTGTCGTGAACATATGATTTAGATCCATCTCGTAGTGAGGAAACTCGCATATTTTCACTCGTGCTAAAGCACTCGTGAACATATACGTTTTCTCATTTCTCGATGAAGGTAAATACTATGTTCACTCCAAACAAAGAAATATCCTCTATATATACATTAAAAACGAGAGTAAATTAAAGCCATAAATAATATAAGAATTATAACAATATTCATTTAGCGGTATTTTATGAAATAGGTTTTCTGTATCAGTCATAGATTTTCTATCTCACCGTTTTTGTTATGTACACTTCCGCCAAAAGGTGTTTACTCTTTGTGTGTGGATTGTTTCTAAAACTAAACACCGATCGGTGGCTATTCAGATATGTCATTGTTTCACGTTGATGAACAAGCTATGATCAAATTGCAATTTCAAATCTAATGTATGCATACTATTTTCAAGACAATCTCACCAACAACTGGTGCCCTTTCTTGGATGTGCCAGAAGAGGTCGGGGGTATAGTTTTTGTACGTTTCAGGAATATCCCAGTGTATGCTTAATGAGTTCAATGAAGATTGGTGGGAAATGTCTTCTTCACAAGGGCCTACTATGTCCTGAAATATATAAATATTTTGTTTCATAAAGGGTTAAAATAAAACAGTGCATATCCAACTGTACATGTAAACTATTTAAATGGCACTAACGTTGGTACATATACAATGAACTACTTTAAAAAAAGCAACAGGGGAATAAACTAAGATAACTGACATATTTCAATAGAAATTCAATTTTAATTTCATCTATCTTACTTAACAATATCTTCAGTTGAATTGTTGAAAATCTCATTGAAATTGATCAACAGTAAACTTGTTAAACTTAAAATATAACAGTATAACCCCCAAAAGCAAAAGTCACAAATACCCAGTAAATCTACCATTAGCGGAAAAAGCGCGTCTGACATCTCCTATGCATGGATCGAATGATGTTTTTTTTCTGGTGTAAATTTATGAAAACTTATCTATCAGTTTCTACTGTCTGACTACGTAATTGTGACGTCATAATATGAACATCCTGACGTCGGTTTGTAATTTTCAGCCTTCCTGGTCTTTGACGATCTTGATCATTACCAGTCAGTTTAACGCGAGTTTGCAGACGAGATATCGTCGCTACATTGCAATTAAGCACCCTTGCGATATCACGCTGATGAAATTCCAGTCCGAAGCAAACCCATCGCGTAATAACGCTGATTGTCTAATAGACAAAATTTAAGTCGACAATGAAGAAATTTCTTCACAAATTGTGTTTATACCACGTGGCTTAAATACATGCACGTGCAAAGTACGCTTTTCATGGATGTCGTAAAAGGACAGCTAACGCTCTATTTATTTCGATTTCCAGCGCGATTTAAAGAAGATACATGATCATGTATATTATTTAGATACATGGTATTGCTTTAAATTGGCTAATTCAAAATTTATGACAATTTAAAAATGTTGCGTTTTTAAAGTCGTTCAGTGTATATATTAGAAAAATCTCATTCAGGTATTGTCTTAATCTCCGCGATGAATATTTACCGTAACGGAATGCAACTAGAAATTCCTCGTCAATTTCCGTAACATATAAGCACTGTAAACAATTAAACTTGTAAATATGTTATAACAATTGACGAAACATGTGGATACTGTTTGTTTGATTTCGGCATAAATTAGTAGAACATGAGGATACTATCCTTATTTTTAAAAACATAGAGAATGTGTTCCATCTCAGCGTAAATGTCAATGAAAGATATGATACGCTCAGACTACTTTAGTTATGCTATATTGTTATAAATTGAGCAACAAGTAAATTTCATAAATTGTGTAAGCATACCTGAGCATGATGCAAAAACTTGCCGTTGACAAAGCCTGCAATATCAAATTAAACACTTAGATTATTACTTGTTTATATTAGTATGTGTGGACAAACATAACGTATGCAATGATTGAGCGTGCAGCAAACAGAACACCTGGACATTCTATAAACTGCCTTTGTGGTAGTTAAGACAAGTTCAATCATGGCTTTAGTCGTCATTCCGCTTTATGTGTTATTATACGACGCATACTTTTCATAATTATTGAAATAATTCTAACGTTTATATCTCTCTATCATATTTGTCTTGTTTTGTTTTCGGTGGTATTTCTGTATGCAAGGTGTATACAATCCAACCAGTTCGGCTACGGCCTATCTTTATTGTTACTATCTCATTGCGAATGTTATGTTCTATTATCTGACACCTAATTACCAATAAATTGTACCAATACTTTCTTTGCCCAATCAATCCTTTGAGTATTCAAATCTTTAATCATTAATTAAAACTAGCAAATGTATGGCATTCCTCATTATCTATGTGAGATATTTTTAAGTTTAACTTATAGAGCGTAGGCAGCATAAATATTTATTATAACATTATAACATATCATATATATAAATAGTACACGTCTAGTACAAAACTGATATAACTTATGTTGTATTTATATTTCTAATCAGGTGATTTTGTTTCTAAAGTAAATGGCGTTGCAAGTGAACGGTTGTTGTTAGTATTACCCGGGTCCGTTCCACATGGCACACCGTCATACAGCTTAATGTTGTGTAATGTTACAGTTGTGTCTATAGTAGTTACACCGTCCGACATCACAGTGATGTTACCAGCGCTGCTTCTAGCAATTATCACAAACTGGTACGTCTTAAAATATGATAGTTGTAGATTGTCCAATACTATCTCTGAAACATTTCCAACCTCAGCGCATGTGCTGTGGTTTATTGTCCCTTCCTTTGCAATACAGGCTGTATACTGAACATTGGTACCTGGTCGTTCAAACCCGTACCATTTCGCATTCATTGTCGTCAAACTGGTTTGGAAATCGACGTCTGACATATGTACCTGAAATAGAACGTTTTACACTAGCTAGTAGATGTAACTGCCAAACGGATAACTGGATGTGATAAATAATACATATTAATTAGTAAAAACACCTCATCAACATGTATTACCTAAATGATAAAAATGTACACAAGTTAAATGATGACATAATATAAACCTTAAAAGGGAAGCGGGTTATTTGTTAACATATTTCAGATGACCTTTATAATGGAAAGTTCAAATGTTCAACAATTGTAGAACATGCTATAAGGTATATGAATGTCTGTACACTATATTGTCTTTCGCAAATTTTTTATTTTTCATTGGAATACTTTTTTTCTTTTATCTTCAACTGTATATGGAAAAGGATGTATGTGTAGGTGCTTGTACTATGTCTTAAAAGGGCACACGGGAATATGAACTTTATATTAAGCATTACAATTAGCACGTCGAATTATTAATCCAGTACAATTTTGACTTTCAACCTGTTTGCATATAAATAAATATGTGTTGTGTTTTCGATTTCATTTGTTATACTACCATTTATTTTAATATATTATTGATGCATTATTATATTAAGGAATTATTAATATATGCAAAACAAACGCTTTAAACTATTCCAATAATTAATATTAATGATTTAAAAAACTGCATGTTTTAAAGAAAAACTAACGCCGCGAGTCTTAACAAAACAAGATTGTCATGATTGTGTCCCTTTAAGATTTTATGCATGTCGGAACACTGGTAGTTATGATGAATTAGTTCTCTTACATCTTCCAAATCATCGGTGTCTAGAACCACGCCTTTTGTAGGGAGAAGTATATCGTGGATGTACGGATCAGACGTGGCCAAAACATAATGACCACCTGTGTTTGTCGCTTTTATTGTAATATAGTACGTGTGCCTAACGTGCAGTGACCAGTCCAGTTCATCGATGCCTACTGCTGTACACGAGGGTCTTTCAGCTATAATACACCCAGCTCCTGATTGCAAACGACTGAATGGATGTATGTCTACACCGTTTGGTATGTTTCCTGAAATATATTGAAAGCATGACTAGTATCACCACAACTTAAATAAACTAACCCGCCAAATAGTGGGAAAATTACACTACAAAGTCGTTCATAATAACGTTGACCATGTGTTCAGGTCATATAATAATGCAAATGTGCCGAACAAAGGTATAGTTTTATTCACCGTTTCTTAAAATACCCGTGATTGAATATGCGAAATATGAAATGAATTAGGGCAATTCATTTTTAAAACATTCGACTTTAAACAAAAGCTATGCAAATGTAGTTGATATCATGAACATTTCCGCGAACAAATTTATCTCAAGATATTTAATTTGATACAAACAAAATTAGCGGTTGACTAAACTACGTACTATATAGTTTTAGGAACAGTGTGTGCATTTCTTAAACCAAACATGTTACGCTTTCTTCAGCTTTATTTGCTCCCGATATTGGCGTCGATATTATAAACAGTTTCACTTGCGGCATATATCAACTTCAAAATTAAAGTTGTTAGTCTGTATTTAAAAAGTATTTCAGAAGGACAGTTAGAAAGCGAGAGATCAATTAAATAAACTGAGTACAACAAGTAAGTAATTGACATTCAAATTGACCCAATTTTGTAGGAACATACTGCTGGCACGTAAATGTTCGTTTGTATGAAGTTAAAAAGTTGTATGGCTTTTAGTGTCCGAGTAATGGACTAACATTTTTACATTGGAACGTATTTCTATAATGTATGAAGGCTCTACGGCTTCACCTGTCTGAGAAATGTACCTTCCCTTTCATACACTTTTTTAAATGAAACAAATTTGAATGTTAAACTTCTTTTCCGTATGGACGATGTAACGGACGGACACTGGTTGCACTATATTCAATCTCCACTTTCGCCGCTGGCATAAACATGCAAAACAATTCATGCTGCATTTGTGTATGTGTTTATATCAATCAGTATGTGTTAATATCAATCACATAAATGTTTTGACTATAATACCGATCATAAAGGTAGGTATATGCTATCTGTAAAGTTAGAGCATCTAGTCACTTGAAGTATTCTTCACATAATAACTAAAATATTACCGACTGCAAATTCCATCCTCAGACCATTGTTATCTTCAGAATCAACAAATGCGTGAGGATTCCATCGGGCAACAAGAAACCCAGACTTGTACATGACAGTTATCTCCCCTTGGAAGTTAGGAGGGCTCGTGTCGACTAAAAATCGTCCTATCACCTACAATAAAAAAACTGTGTTGAAAAATAGAAATAAAATGTATTTTCCTCAGAAATGTTATGTGCAGGTAAAACTAACGCATGCTATGACTTTATATAACAACAATACACTACTTAAACAACCAACAGCGCTATGTTATATGGTTAATTTAAACGTTTACTTATTGGATATAAACGTTAGGTCAATTGCATCAGAAATCGAAATTATCTAAGTTTTCAAACTTGTTGGTGAGGTAATGCAATTATAATGTATTGCAAACGCATTTACCAGCTCCGTTTAATTTCAATTTAACAGGACATGTCAATATGGGCGATGTCAATATTCGCTCATATTATTGACGTGCTGTATCATTGTACTTGAACTACTAGTTTACATACTCGTTGGAGATTGATGCAATTCGCAGTTCATGTCATAGATAGTGTGTCACGTGATGTAAACATTATTGTACTTGTGTTTGATTGTGAAAAATTCCCACGCTGTTACAACATTATTTTTTATTTCAGATACAGTTTCTCTTGTTTTGTTCTAATTATTTGTTTTTATATTAAAAATGCGTTTGCAATAAAAAGGTCATTAGATTTGTATTGGGGTATATTCACTCGTTTTTTCACGTATAAATATTACGCCCTATAGTCCCGCACTACTATTACGCGGAAAAAATTGTGCATATATCCAAATACCAATCTAATAACCTATAAATACAGTACGTTTCGTTTTTGGCATTACAGCTTAAACTATTAATGTCTTCCGAGGTGTCATAAATTATTTTTCAGCGGTGAAAATGTTTCAAAACATATTTTGTTCTTGTTGCTGTTTGCCTTCCATTATTGATGTTTACTATGGTATACATGATACAAGCTTAATAGTTTATCACATAATAGTCACACTTTACCTGTGTGTTAGTCACTTCAGCCTTGGATACTGTTTCTATGACAACATAGACTATTTCCCCATCGTCTAGATTTGGATTCCGTAGGCGAATATGGTGATGCCGATGAGACGATTCAAAAGGGACCACGTCTGGTTCTCTTGTATACGTTGACCCCAGTCCCACTCTGAAGTCATGTATATGGGTTTCTGGTGTTTGTACATACCAAGATATTTCAATCTGATTTGTGTAAAAGATAGAAAACAGGATTTTTAATTCTAAACATTCAATGAATATCACACATCGTATTAAAACTTTTTCATTAATTAGTGTATGCTGTGTAATCAAATACAAAGTGTTAATATATAACTATATTACATTGATTTAAACTTACAGCTGATGTTGAAGAAATAACACTGAGCAAGTCCTGATGAGCAGTACTGGCGGTATCGCAGACGGTATTGGTCAAATTCTTGCTTCTGCCGACAGTGTCCGTTCGGTGTGGGAGAGTTATGAATTCGGCATCAGAAATTTCCTTTGCAGACGTTCTAATGAAGGGAACAATAACATTTGTTACTATAGAAGGACGATCGGAGAATAAATTGTATGTTCTAAATGTATAATATTAGCCAGTCTACGTTGATTTTCAGAATATGCGTTTGAGTAAAATAATTATATAAATTATGATAAGAAAAAAACATTATTTTAATAAAATCCGCGCAGTGTATTAGGAAATTATTATAAACATAACTAGCTTAATACTTGTTGACTTCCTTTCTTTTTTATAATTTTGATAATTTTACAATGTTTGAAAAATATTCATATATGCGATATTAAATTTGTTGGGAAATGTTTTCTGTTTAAATACTTATATTGGAATACAACAACGTATTTTCAAAACCATTAGTAAACCGCCGTTGAAGATCAGAATTGTTTAAATCGTCAATTGAAAACGGTTCTTTAACACGAGAAATAGAGATAACAGTAACACAGAAGTAATTAATAATTGCAGCTTGAGCTATATATCTAGTAATTATACTTATGTACCTGCATATGTCAGAAGGGTCTTCCACTTTCTGTATGCTTCTGTCTTCATAGATATACCATACCTTACCGTCACCAGTTTTCAAAAGTCCAGGCAGTGTTCTTGCACCCTGTACGATGACTTCGTGTACAACAGGAACAGATGTATCAATAGTGATACCATCTGAGCACACGGGTACCGAGTGATCAAGAGCCCTGTTATAGGCTGCCACAGTGACGTAATACGTGCCTTCGATGGCAACATCAAATGATGCATACTGATTGTACTCCAATGTCAACTGAAACATAATAACCCGTATATAATGATGTGGTCTTCGCAATGTACGAATATGGACGATTTCGGAATTCTCTGTAAAAAGTATGGCAAACTTAGGCAAAAGTTACATATTTGATACGTCTTGAGTTTCTTTATATTGTAAATGAAAACCTGCAAGTACATAGGATTAGCGGCATTGTATGCATGTTTAACCTTTGACCCTGCTTCCAGGCCCAGGAGCTCAATACAAATTCTAAAATCGAATTGCATATCTACAACCTCTAAGGAATACATGTTAATAGCTTCAATACCGGACCCCTTATAGCAAGAAGTAGATGCGTTTAAAGGCAATGTTACATACGGTAGGACGAACGTACATACGTAACGTACGTGAGAACTATCAAGATGTTCTTATTGTACCCGCAAGTTTGTTAAAAGCAGGTATAACTGTTTAGGTCAAGCCAGTCAGATTAAATCATATATATGAAAACCATCGTCGATTCTCTAAATTTTAATTACATAAACTAAAAATGTAATGCAAATTTAAAATCTTAACCTCATCATTTGAATCGACATCAAAAGCATGATCCTGCAGACACTGGCTACCATTTCCATATTTATAGAACCATACGCCACTCTCTTTGTCGAAGAAGTCATTCCAATGCACATGTATCGTCAGACTTTGTTGAAAATCTACTTCGGGTTTGCCGACCATACCTTCATATACGGCACCGGCTATTGGCGACGTCGTATCAATTGTAAGCTAAGAAAAACAATGATGGTATTGTATTTAAAAAATTAAAAAAAATCCACTGTTGAAGACAGCTAATAGATCATAAATGAAGAATAAAGCAGAATAGTGGTCTTATCGTTTTTCTGCATTTAATTTAAAGGTTTTGCATTTAAGCAATAACTTACAAATTAACATACCTTTATGGTCGACACGGTTGTCAGCATTGCCTTGTTTGTTACTATAACTTCTATGAAATAATCAAAATCATGTGTAGCAATATGTTTTCCTAATGTGATGCCAGAATAATTCCATTTCACAACATCTGGTTTTACTTGGAAATGTTGGTGGAAACATCCATCAAATGGTGTACAGTAACATCGTGGACCTCTAGCGTAGCGAGAGTACGTTTGTACACAATTGACCAGTGTCTACAAAATCAAGTACGATTGTATTTTATTCTGAAAAAAAGGCTAAGCCAGATGCTTCTGGTCAGTAAATATAAACTCGAGGACTTTAAAAAACGCCTTTGTGAAAATAAACCAAGATTATACCTTAGTTTAATATCACTTGTGGATATTAATAATTTCATTTCCACTTCATCATTATTGTGAAAACACATTTTTGTAAACTATTGACAAATGAGGAATGATATATGATAGGTGAAAGATTGGGATTTCTCAGTAAAAGAATATTCATAATAGCTAAATATTAATAACTAACTCCGAACACAAAAATAACTAACTGTGACATTGAGATATGACGTCAATAAAGTGTTGCTGACGTCGACGTGATCCGTCGATAACGTTCAATAAAGCGAATAATGTAGGTTAAACTTATACATAAACTGCTTTAAAATGTAATAAATAGATTATTTAACTGCTGGGTTCGATTATAGGAAAATCCTTCACTCGATGGTAGTCGTGTTTTGTTTTTCACTCACTCTCATACGCGTGAAAAGAACAACACGTCTACCATCTCGTGAAGGATTTCCCCTGTAATCGATCACAGCAGTTAAATAATCTAAATATATTTTAAACATAGATTAGGATACCGATTATAACATATTCTGTAAATGTTGTCTTAACGTCGTGGTAACGATTATTCTGATTACGAAGCTTTTTACTTTTTCCACGGTTGTGAAGATGCAATTCCTGAAAGCTCTAGAAATATGAACAGGCGGAGAAGCATGAACCCAATTGAACTTTCCCGTATAAGTGGGCATTATTAACGATGTCAAATTAGAAATCATATCCCTTGTCATATTTTGATTTATTATGACATCATGTGACAATGTCCAATTTTACAGCTAGTTATTTCCCTTTGATGCTACAGAACAGTTAACATATTAACGTGGACTACATTTATACGTTTCATTATCATGATTCATTATTGGTTGATATTATAAAACACTTTGTTGGACAGGTCAGTCGTGATAACATGGTATTATTAACAGTTGTATCATACTTTAAATGTTACTTGCCTATGAATATGAATGAGTGACGGATAAAGTATTAGATTGACGAGCTTCCAACAAGCCAGTATATAAGCCAAACATCGTTGAGAAAAGATAACGGTTTTATCTTGTGTTCGTACAAATAATATATATAAAAGTCGAACAGGAAGTGCAGTACTCAATGACCACAGTCAACCACAAACACGCACAGAAACAAATAACAAGCAAACAGATAAATAACATAGTTATGTGTCTAAAGAAAAAATGGATCTATGACCATCTCTCATACAATCCCTGTAGGATGAAAAGCTAATACTATTGATGCAATGAGAGATTTTCTACGGTTACCACACGGCACATATAACACTATTGTGACAGTAAAAGTAGAAATTAACATATTCCAATACATTTAATATAACGTTGCCGAGAGTTGGATTCGAACCATGGATCTTACGCAATGATTCACCCTTAAAGTCATGATGATAAGTCTTAAGAATCGACATTCGTTGATACATTGTAGTGTTTCTAATACATAATAGATCCTAAACAACATCCAGCGCACACATAATCTTACTAACTTCTAAATACTATCGTTAAATGAATAGTGGAGCGCACGGTCTAGTGGTAGAACGTTGGATCCATGATTGAAAAGGCATGGTTCCGACCCAGGACATGACCATATGTTGTGTTCCTGAGCAAGACACTTTATTTGCTTAGTACTGGTTCTACCCAGGAAGACATCGAGAGTGATTAAATAAGTTCATAGAGGTTTCGTAAGAATCGATGTAAAACAGATACAAGTTTCAACTAAACTAAATGAATAAATGCTTGTTTTGAGACCGCTTGAGGCGTGTTCAAAATGTTTAAGGTATTTTTAATTTAATAAATGATACTCAATATAACAAATTTCTAGACGACCCAATAGCTAAGTCGTTTATACAAAACTCATGTATTTGAACATGTAAATAAAAGATATATGTTGTTTTTCCTGGACAACTGTAATGCTACATGGATAGCTGCAATGTGCCGTACTCCATATCATAAAACAAATGACGTCCTGCGTCTAAGCCCCAGCGAACCGATGAACATGACATTACAAATTAAAAAACAGTTTGAGTTGATGGGAAAGAGGTAAAATGTTATCTTTGAGCCCACTTTATTTCTCATTCAGTTATATATTTGAAAATTGTAAGCGGTTATTTGCGTTACTAATCATAATCATATCATACATCAACAACTACGTATTGCAGACGATGTCGATAGTAATATCCTAGGTTACCTCAGTAATACCCTGTGGTGTTTCGGACGCCATACCATGCTGGACATCTTCTTCCGTGTTGTTGCTATACAGTCTCCACTGAACATGGTGTATACCGCTGTGATAGTCATACGTCTCCCATTCTATGCTATGTTGTGAACAGAAGTACAAGTGTTATTGTAAAAAAAGATCACATATTAGAATAAAACCTACATCTTTGAATGAATAACATGATTTTATCTTAAAGAAACATAAACTACATGTAGTATAATGTGTCATTAATTGGTCCGAGTATTAACTTTCATACCCCATCCAACCCCTTCTCCAAGAAGTGAAAACGGGATTGACTGGGGTATGAAATAAACCCTTAATTTCAACATAAAACTATTGCATATTATAAAAGTAGAACAATTTAGTAAAAAAACGTTTTTAAACGTGTTTTATTGTCGAAATATCCATTATAAAATCTAGCTAATATAAGCTTTTCAATCGCTCATTGAAGTTAAGACGGGACCACGTAATGTATTTGTCCAAGAAGGAGCTCAGCATGTAAGTGAGAAAGGGTCAATTTATACAGATGACGGGAGGTATACAGTACTGGTTCTACGCAGGAAAAGGTTGGTGGTCTGCCTCCACCACTAACAATCCACCGTAATATATAGACTAAATTTGCTGAAAATGAAGTGAAACACCATTCAACTGACCATCGTCCAAAAAAGAATAAAATCCTGCTGATCTGGCATATAATATTCTGCTGATCTGGCATATAACATCTATATAGCCTCGTTACTTATGAATATTTCGTTTACATCATGATGGTGTTAGTTCAAGTATTGTCCCGTGGCAAATATAACTTACAAAAACTAATATATTTAGCTACAACTTACGTTAAAGAAGCGAGCTCCTTCACGTTATGTACAGAGATATTTAGAACATCTCCTCTAGTGAGCCACAAATTCTTGATAATTGGCGGTGAAGCATCCGCCTTTACAACCACATAATCGTCAATATAGGCGCCGGTTATGTCATAACCTCGTACTGTGACATTTAAACGCTTTCCATCTTGCATGTCTTCAGATATAATGGTACGTTCGGCGTACAATTCATCAATTTTAAAAAACGGAAATTGTTGTTCTTTGTTTTCATAAGTGACGTTGAATGATACTTCAAATTTGACAATACCTGTAATATAAGCAACGTAACCAACTTAAGAATATTGGCATACTATTAGATATTTCTGCAATCAGGAATATCATTCAAAGATAGTTGTTCCACAGCTGTTATAAACATTACAACTGAAAGTAGTTATACTGCTAACAACATCCACAGTTTACAACATATGTACACCGTTTCTAAACATACTGACGATAAGGTCTTACATACTATAATATATAAATTATTTTGAGAGTACAAACTATATAGTCAATTTAAACGGTATTAACCAGCAAGGCCAAACCCCAAACATGGAGCGTAGAATTAAGGGTTACCAACTCATAATTCATTTTACGCATATTTAATAGCGGTTAGTTTAAACTCTTAAAGAAGAACGCATATATATACCTATTCTTTTAATCGGCACATATGCATTATTATATGATCTGAACACCTGAATAACGTTTTAATCAACTGTTTTGTAGTGTAGTGTCCGGGCATACACGTGATACTCATTCATTTTTAAACCAAGATGAGCAATTGCCAGACTGTATACACTGTTTTGCAAATTTCACTTTCAAACATATTCGTTAGATTCTGTAGGTTTTGATCCTAGACGATAATGACCGTACTAAGTTAACAGTATGAACGAGTCATTTCATATAATGTATTTCAGTTTCCTTTCAGATTTCTTGAAAGATATCATACTGTAGAATATATTGTAATAAGTTTGTATTTGCATTGACGCGCGTTACACATCTGTTGGCGGGCATTTGTTAATCTGCATATACAAAAGAGTATGAGAGTGGACCTTTGGAAACGGCCGATCACGATACATACGAAATATTGCAGTCTCGATTTGATTGAGACTGTACATAAACGGTAGTGACATATGCTTGCTACCACTCACGCCCACTATCCCGAGGTTGACCCGACCTCAATATTCATAAACTTAATAGTACAGAATTGTAACCATCCCGAAGATGGCATGCATATGGCCGTGGACATAGCGACCTTTATACTTATTACATCCCCATGTCCAGCGGCGTATGGTCCCAGTATTTAATATCAGTCCTTATTAAACTGTGTTAATAGTTTGACCTAAGTATACAGTTTAGCGTTATAATCAATAATTGACCATTTCATTTTTTATATTTATCAGTTTTCGCGAACAGTATGACCTACTTGTGTCGACCTGCCGTTAAACACCATTCATTGATTCATTGCTCTCTATTATATACTGAGGGAAAACAGTTAAGCAAGCATTGTTGCACCATGGAAATAATATATTTTTGGTTGTAAAATCAAAAAACTACTGCCATAGACATAATATACTATTAAACACACATCAATAACAGTCGAACATCTTACTGATGTAACGAATAATTGAACGTAGGGGTCAAGCCCGTAAAGTCCCAAAATATCATTATATCTTGTATACAGTATTATTTCACCTAAAAAAACTTGCTAAACTTTTTTTCCTCAGTATATGATACTTTGGATTTCTACACTAGAATAGAGCATTGTCTGCATAGGTAAAACAAGAATGATGAATGTGTTCCCGAGCTTAAATCGGCTACTCAAATGTCTGTTCATGCGCTGAGCGGTGGAACTTGAAGTTAAAAACAATCATACGTACATGTAGAAACACGTGATTAAGCATACATGAATCTGAACACACATTACTTTCATAACAATCATAAAGTACGTTCAAACTTCGTTGATTTATTTGACATGTTTGTAAGCACAGTCAACGCTTATTAAAACGTAAAATGGAGCAATTAACAACAGTTTGTTGTAATTCGTTTAACTCAGGAGAAAATCAGGAGATCGAATCAATAGAAAGCAGATACTTGGCAAACTTTGCCAATTGTTTAATGTCAATATAATTTTACGAAAAGTACTAAGAACTACATGCTCTATTTTCTTGCTACCCAAGCAAAAATGCTCTAGTTTATAACACCGATAGGTAGCAAAGGGAATGTACAGAACATGTATCAACAATCAGTCAACATATCAAAATAAGGAAACTTAATATCTATGTCAGTTGCATCAGTTAACGCAATGGCTGAATTAGTTCGAAATTGGCCGTAATATTTTACACTTACACTCAACATAAAGTCTGAATCACTTCCGTTTTCTGTTAAATAAATATTTAATGAATATAATATAAAAGTTGTGTACATTACCTAATATATTGTCTATTCTACTTGTCTGCCTTGTCCCTGCATGATCATCGAGCACATCATCTATATATTTGAGCGGAGCAACACTGTTCAACCAAGATCCTGCGTCGTGTATAATATTTATAAATCTGTTCTTCCAAGCGATATTTATGGATGATGTTGGATGATTTATCCACTCACAGTTTGACTCAGGATTAGCATTTGTTACCAATAGCGCTGATGAGTTCCCTTTCCACGTGCAGCCCCCATCTGAATCAGATGTTGATGTCCTCGTTCCTTGTAGCTGTACTACAGGTTTATCATCGTATAGTATAACTGCTCTTGCTGATTTTTTGTTCCCTGCTTTATCCACGACTGTGAGTATTACAGAATATGGTCCAGCACTTGGTAGTGTAACAGTTGCCTGAAAACATATGTGTACAATATGAAAAATACAAAGGTAGAACAAGTATGAGGTATAAAAAAGCACATTTTCAACGAAACATTTCATATTAAAAGCTCCCTGACATTAAATGCGGTAATATCTGCAAGTATATATATTAAACAATACTAGTTTTTTCTATTTATAGAATACATTATGTTTCTTTCTGTCTATACTTGCTTTGTTTGTTAACTTATAATGATTCTCATTATTTCTACTGAATATAATGTTATGACATATATTAAAGTAGCTATTCTACCAGCAACAGTCACATTTTACATCATATGTACACCGTGTCTACACCTACACATAACTTACATATGTTGAGATGTCGAAGTCTAAAGACACCAAATAAACAGCTTTATCCAGCCAGGCCAAACCCCAAAAATGGAGCGTCGAATTAAGAATTACCAACCCAAATTCATTTTACGTATATTCAATCAACAATATTTTAAGAACCCGTGAATAATCGACACATATACGATATTATAGGACCTGAACACATGGATAGAGTTTTTATGAACGGGTTTAATGTAGTGTAATTTTGTCATTATTTGGCGGTTTAATTTCGTTAACTTAGAACGATCATGCTTATTGTATTTCTTCATTACACTTTTAATGAACAGTAAATGCTGTGTATCGTGGGTATCAATAAACCAGTCAAACATTCATAAATCCCAATATTTATTATACTTCAAAATAATGTAATATATATTTATAATATGGGGGTTTGATATGCGCTGTCCAAATATGCAAGTCAGCAACCATGACAGGCGGCTGGATGACCTTTTTAGTGAGACTTGCTTTCACTAATGACAATGACGTAAGACCCCACGGCTGCAGTGTGGTAATACCGTGTAATCACATAATATGTTCATAAGACGGAACAAAACCCGTGACTTTCATACGACAGATCAGTCAACCACCGCTCATAAGACAAAGCGGTGAATTAATTACATAGGAAGCCATGACTGTTTGTAAGACTAAACCGTATGCATGCAACCCAACAGCTATTCGTAAGACAGAACAACTGTAATAGAACTTACGATAGAGAATTACTGTTCATACGACAGAACATAGATCACAGTAAGTAGAACTAGGGCCGTAAGAAACGACACTTCTTTCCAACTGTGGTCATGATGGCAATGTTATGACACTCTCTATTTATTTTTTTGGGGTGGGGGTGGGGGTGCGCAGATATAGCCCGTGGTATATAGCGACCTAGCGACCATAAAAATGAAACACACAACAACACACATCTTGCCCCGAATATGCGCAGTTAGAGGTGGCGGGGCGGATTGAGGTAAGGAATCCGATTAGATTTTAGACAACAATGGCGAAAAAGGCGTTGCCTCGAGAAGAAGAAAATACTAGGTCGGTTCTGATTGGATAAAAGTGCAAGTTATATACCGCATTATCAGAGGCCCGACATTGGGTCTTCAAAAATACGGTTAACTATATTAACTTACACTTGCATAAACATTGTCATTGACAAAATACAACCATCCATACCAAAACAAAAACAAAAGAACTCGGACTCAAGGTTTGTAAATATTTGCAAAACAAAATGTCTAAAACTATTGTGCATACTCGTATAGTTAACATTATATATAAATAAATAAATTGATAAATACTTACAGAATATGTGTTGGTTTTGAGTAAATATAGGATCTATTTTCACGGAGATGTGAGAACGTTTATATTGTCACGAGTGCTTTATTTATTCTTTGCATAAACATGCATTTTCGGCGACGTCGACGACCCAGTATGGTGACATTTCTATTTTTAACTCGCCGTAACTTTTAAAACCCTTGACCTTTAAACTACGACTCATTATCTTCACGATTTTCAATTCAGGGATTTAACTTTCACACCAACTTCCTCATTATATGTATACCATATTCATGACCCCAACATGTCATTACTGTTACGAACTGAGTGAATACAATATTTGATTTGAAAACTTTCTAAAAAAGTAGTTAATTTCTTAAACAATTTGTTCTGACATTTAAACAAGTAGTTCCGGCGTGACAAATTACAGTGACAATATAAACTGATACGGGTCACATGTGAAAATATAAACAACGACAATATCAGGTTTTATTTCAATCGTAAAATTCACTATTGCACTAGAAAGTATATAATCAATCGAAATTATACAATAGTTATTGCAAGAACCTATACTATATTTAATTGATTTTTTAATTAAAGGCTCAATATATATTATTATATTTGTTGAATAAGTTGTTTGATTGATTGCTTGATTGATTTATTGCATTTATTTGATTGGGTTATCGATATTTTAATTGTTGATTGATTATTTTTTTTAATTTATTTGCACAAACAAACAAAAATTGAGGTTATACAGAACATTTCAAAAATAATTGGAAATTACCAGAGAAATTTTATATTTCGTGTTTCTTTCGTACATACAATAGTTTGACATTAACATTTTTTCTGTTTTACTAACATTGATCATCAAACATACTGACACAGTTTTGTAATAGTACATGGATGTGTATACATATGAACCTAGATCAAACTATTAACGTCACACACACAGTCAAAGGTTAGAAGTCGAATATTGTGATAAGAGGCAGGGGATCTTGCTTCTTGAGTATTTATACAGATAAAACTAAACACAGTAGTGTATGCATACCCATTTGATGCCAGCGGTTATTTCTTCCGGTGCTGCATCAACCACCTTGTCACCATGAGACAGATCGCTGTCAGTGCCTATCCCGGATGGTCGTAGATGGAACACTTCCAGGTTGTAGGACTTCATTCCAGAAGTATTGTCCCTCCAACCGTCCCAGTGGACATTGAATATTGCCTAAGAATGAATGGATAAGTGTCACTAATTGATGTAAGGCGATACTAGTGCATAGATTTTTTATAAAGATAAACCGAATGTACCTAAATGTGAATCTTGAATTATTGTATTATATCATAGTATTCGTTATACTTTCATTCGTCAGTTTTATTGGCAGTGTTTAATATGATCAAATATTTGATTGAGTATAGCCTATAGTTTATGAAACAAAACTTACATTTTTCAAGATATCAGGTGCAGTAAGTGGGTCTTCAAAACAAGAAGAATCCATTTTACAATGTGCTGGGTCTACCGTATCGAATTTAAACTCATAAGTATATCTCACTGTCTTGCCGATCATGTTGGTCTTCAATTGCTTATCATTGTTTTCTCTGTCGAAAACGGTAATATAGCCACCGTTTGTTGCATACGTCGTGAAAACAATCCTTTATATGAAAATAATAGTTAAGTCATATATACATGATATACAAAACATTTAATGGTATAAATGTGTGTATAACATCGTTAAATATGCCATTTTTTGAACGTTAATACGGTTTATTAGAGCATTCGTATGGATTACTTTAATAGGGCAAAGCAATCATTTGTAAACATTTTTCTTTTAAATATATCATTGTTTGATAATGTTACAGATATCTAAAAAATGAAATCGTTCATATTCATTTAACAATTCGAGTACGATATATATAATTGGAATTTCTAATATAGAAACCTTCCGCCTTGGAAATATGATAACTCACTGATAACTCAAGCATGTTATGATGCTGACGCCGTACTTGTTTAGATATTGTATTGTTCTATACAATCAACTAGTATGATAATTTATAATCTAATATATTTCATATAGTTTTGTAGATCTCTACGGTATATCAATGTCACAAACATACTAGGTAGACGTGTTTGTATATCCAAATGTACGTATTGGTATACCGTTACGCCAGATATACATTTGTTTTAAGAGAGTTTGACATTGGATATAAGTTATAAAGCCTTCGTAACATAATTATAAGTACATGCAAAAGTCAGAAGCCTAAATTAAAAAGCAGACAACATATACTAAGAATAATTAAACAATACTTAAAATCTTTAAAGTATAGCGTGTTGGAACAACCTCTTTGAAATTAAATTATGAAAAGAGACACAAGTGCTAACAATAGATCTTACAACAGGTGAAGCGAGATTTTGCTGTTTTTTTTAAATGTTCAGGTCCTTTTCATTGAAATAAACATTCTGCACAAGTCTGGTAAAGATGAAAAATAACTAAAGTGTTTATAAAGCTAACATACCAGTACATATTTTCATCCAACAAAAAAGGCCTTAGATTTGGTGTGTCTGTTACATTGTTAAGGGTTATTGAACGTTTTCAAGCTGTCCTTGATATAAACTACGACATAGTTTTGTAAAGATCAGGAGGTAGCGTTTTGACAAAGCTAAGCAAAGTATCACGCTTTCTTCTATGATCAAAGGAACTTCGTAAAATAAAACAGTTAAATAAAAAAGAGAGTATTGGGGAAATTAGGGGCGGGGTGATTGGGGTTAAGTAGAGAGAGGATGGGGGTGAATTGGAGATGACTGGTTTTTCAAAATCATCAAAGCTGTCCATCCTGAAAAGGTGTGGTTGGTTGCTAAAGATAAAAAAAAATGAAGGAACCAAAGTGTTAACAAAGCGTTAGCATTTTATATTAATTTAACATGTTTAAGGGCCCTAACTCTGCTCTTTCTTCTAGTCTGACATGATTAATGGTCTATGCTTTGTGTTATAACTGTGGAGATAACTTCATACGCTATTTATATTAAAACAGTGGAGATAACTTCATAGAATATTTATATAAATGTACTGATGTATATATGAAACGATGAGGCGAGGTCGTGGATTGTGGGTGATGGATACAGTACTTAGTACTAAAGTATTTACAATGTTACGGGTGTGTACTCAAAAGAAATATAAAAAGATCGGACAGGGAAAGTAGCATTCAAGGAGGACAGTAAACCACAAAACACAGAAACAAACACGCAAACAGACAAACAAGAAGGCAAAAGCAATAATAAATGCAAACGACATCACAAACACACAAAGGGTTGACAATAGGGCTACCGCCTTGGAACGGTCAGTGGCAAAGTAGGCCACTGGGGGTTTAAACCGGTTCTAGGGTGCACCAAACCTCACACTTACCCTACTGTCATCCCATTAAAACAGGACAGTGTAAATAAAGAAATCCCCGCCATGATCTAATCTCTAACCAACAAGGCAGCATCAATAGGCAATATAAGTAAAACACAAATATGCTCGTGTAAATATAATACAAAAAAAAACAATAGCCTAGAAAGCCACAATGAAGGTACTCAATGACTTTGCAGAAGCCAGAGCAGTAAGAGAATAAACCATTAAGGGCACGACAAGAAAGATCATGGACAAACATCAAACGCCACCGTCCCAATGGGCATTAGGTAGGCGTCATCATAGGGTCCACAGCCTGTCTGGTCATCGTACAATTAAGGAGGAAAGCATAGTGGCGAACTGTAAAAGGGTCCACCACCAAGCATGCAGTACGTTGCAAAATGATAGGGTCATAACCTCTGTTGATAAACTTTTTAACAAGTTTAACAAAGATAGTATGAAAGTGATCATGACCTAGAATCTTACGAAGTTTATAAATCACATCACCATAGAAGTCAGGTTGTGATAGTCCTTGTCGCAGAAGAGTCCTTAAATTACTTTTATATTTGGAAAGAAGATCAGGGTTACGATAATAAAATTTTGCAAAGGTTTTACTAAGTTTATGGTAACGGTAACCCTGATTGAGTAACTTTTTAGTTATACAAAGATTACGAATATTAAATATCAAATCGGTTTACCTATACCGTAACCGGGAGATTCGGTGTAATATAAAGTGTTGACCCCTTCGGATTATGACCCTCAGGTCGTTTTTTTCCAAATGGTAAAATGACTCCCCGGTCATTATCAGCTGTAAAATTTGACTCTCCGGTCAACATTTACTGTGGAAAAATTGACACGACGCGTGTGAAAAAGGGAACCCACCTGTCAAAATATGTCCCTCCATTGAATAATGACTCCCATCAAAAGTTGTTTAGTTGGGAATGTGATACTGGGATGAAACTTGGTAGGTAATTAGCGTATGTGGAGAGGAAGGTTGGGATTGCACAATCGGTCACTGGGGTTAAGGTAAAGGTCGAAAAAATATGAGCATAAAGAAAATGTTATAAGTCCAACAGGTAGAGTAGCATTCACAGAAAACAAGCATTCCAACAAGTATTATAAAGCAAAGATGATTCAAAAAGTACATTAAACACATTCAGTAAAAAGGCATATCACAAACATATAAGGGTTGGCAACAGGGGTACCGCCTTGGAACGATCAGTGGCAAATGATGTTGAACTTCGAAATTCATTGTAAAGTGACACAATCCCCCAAAGGTTTGACCCCCTAAAAGTGGTATTTGATCCCTAAGAGTGACATTGACCTTGAAGTTATGCACCTGATTCTTGCGCGCGAAACACCGTCTCCATGTGGTGATTATTTGTGATAAGTTTCATGAAATTTTGTTTGCTACTTACAAAGTTATGCATGATACACGAACCCTTTCGGACGGACGGACGGACGGACAACCGCACGGACGGACGTACGGACGGACAGTTCAATTACTATACAGTCTAATAGTATATTTTTTCCATAATTGCCTAACCTCAGTCATGATAATCCCCGGACGTCCCTCGCGTATTTAACAGAAACGTGAACCAAGAAAAAATTGCCAAAATATCCCTTTAGTGGAAATACAACACTGTTTCCACTGATTGTAACCATGGCGTCGGTGATATGATACGATAATGGAAAGAAGTGATGCTAGTGGTATTCTAACTGCAAATTCGAAACAAAAGCTACATAGCATTCGCACGGTTCTTCTGAATAGAGCATCTACTTCCATGCGAAAGGTTATAGGTTTAACCAGACATTGTCTTATATAACTGTGAAGAAGTTGAAAGTGATGTAAAAAGCCCACGATATCAATAAACATACAATGTTTTCTAACGAATTCTGTACTTGACACGTAACAAGGCGCATCCATGGATATGATTTTCATTGTTATTGTTTAAAACTATTTTAGACTAATTAGTTTCGTCTGGTCACAAATCCTACAGCCACAGATTCACATCATTCCCGAGGACAACTTGTTTTCACTATATCTTTTTCTGTTAGTTTTTTTACCACCACAGTAACTTATTTGCATTAAGTGTGGAGGTCGTTGGCCTGTCTATACGTAGACTACGGTTGCCTCATACGGAAACACATTTTGCTTCTGATTTCTGTATTGTTCGATAAAACCCTTCGTAATGCAAATAACAACCAACATATCTAACTCATCTCTCATCTATACTTGCAAAGTAATTTAGAGAGTACTCTGTAGAAGCCAGCGGATAATGTCAAGGGTAAACCATCTCTTTACGACTGAAAAAATACGAGAAATACGAGATAAATCTATGACTCTCTCTCTCTATCTCCGTTTCGGCGTCAGAACCCTTTACGAGTAGTCCCACGTTCGCCCAGCAAAAAACACCGATGGTATCTGTAGTCATTTGGCTCAGACTGCTGATTAATGCGGGAAGAATTTACCTTTTTTATGCCCCAATGACAGGTCAAGAGCATCCGTTTATCTTCAAACAGAAGACTAAATTAGTACATGGTAAATGACAACTGGGTTTCTATTCTTTACGATAGTTGTCATTCCACTATATGAGAAAATGACCGGGGATTCATGACTCAAATGAGGGAGTCAGATGTTTATAAGGGGAGTCAAATTTGTACTGGGAGGGGGGAGTCATTCTACTATATAGGAAAATGACCGGGGAGTCATAATACGATGGGGTCAAACATTTATGTTACACCGGCATATAACTATTGGTGCATATAAATAAGTCCACCTAGTTGTATAAACTCAGAAATGTGCTCAGTCTAGCACTTGGTGGTAAATGTCTTATGCACATTACAACATTGGGCCACGCTACAAAGTTAATGTGATCAATGTCAAAAGTTTCATGTCGATTTCAAATACATGTGTGTTTATGATGTTAAACATGTATAAATATAAGCATTTTTTTTCCATACTTTCACATGTTTGCCTACATCTTCTTCTTGCAACGCGTTATTTCACGAGGTCGTATCATACGTTTATATATCATATGGACATACTGTTTTGTCCTTTTGTGCAAAAAAGGCAGAAATAAGAAGAGAATATATATATATACATGACTTACGTGTCTAAATGTCGAAAAGGTAAGCTGCCAGACCATTTTTCAGCAAAGATAAAATTTCCGTCGCAACTGTAGCCATTTGGTTTTGGAATCGACGACGGACACGCATGTGAGAATGAGTTTTGTACCAATGAGCCTCCTTAAATAAAATAAATTTAACCTTAATCGGTAGTCGATAATTAATGGCCAATACGCTGTCAGTTAACGAACATGTCGATACCTTTGTTCAGCGAATGTATATGATTGTACTTTATTAGGGTCAACGGCCATACCCACCACCATATTCAATATGTTTTCGAGTAATCATTAATATCGTTATTTTATGACGTCATATTTTTGTTTCTACGACTTTATTTTTCAATAAATTACGCATAGTTTGGCACTGTCGTTATTTAAGAAACCAAATTACACCCTCGATCTTACAGACGTAAACGGTTATAATTTGCGCAGACTGCACGCTCAGAAGTACGGAACAAAATAACTTCATATTAATTGTGAATTATAAAGGAGACACGAGTGATGCATAATTAACTAGTTCATTACTTTACAAATACGATTGTGTTTATGTTTACCACGTTATTAAGACGTCTTTATCAACTAGGCATAATATTGTGTATACGCAACTAACACATGTTCGCAATATTTACTCACCTCTCGTTAGCTGTAATGTTACACCTCCAGACATTATTCCGACGGCACTGTTTTGTAAATCGACGTAAAACGTACTAGGTGTGACCGGAAGCGATTTGACATACTGTGCCTGGACATGCACATATGCCGTTGTGAGACTGACTTTGTTTGTCCAGACCGTTTCCTGTGGTGAAGGAGTTGCTGGATTAGGTGGACCTTCCACACGTTCTTCAGAGGTCGATGTGACTTGCTTCAATGTTGCACTACTTCGCATTATTTTCGGATTTTCTGTTACTAGATCAATTAAAAACATAGCATGCATGCATGTTTTACATTAGTACTCACAAACATATACATCTTCCAAAGGCAATTGATTAATGTTAAGGACTATTGACTACTGAAACGGTTTGGTTGAGAATGTATATGTGAGTAAATTAATATGTATTTACCACTATTAAAACATCAGTAGAACTACTATTATAATAACCAATAGCAACGAGAGTTTAACATGTGTCACCGATCTTACTTGTAGCACAGTCAGTGCCAGAAAAGCCTTCGGTACAATTACATGACGATGCGGTGTTGTCTGGACAGTTTCCAGGATAACAGCGGCTACCGGCCCGCCACGAGCACGCACCTACAAGATAAAAATTAATATAGTACTTGATATAGTATATTTACTGCACGTGCTACATGTAATTATCACATACAAAATGGCTTTTAGGGGTATAAGAAAAAAAAAAATTTAAATATCAAAATACACTAATGTTATTACTTTTTAACAATAACGTTAACTCGTTTAATAAGTTATGTATTAAATACGCTATTAGTATTGTTAATGGGGAGTTAAGTAGTATAGCTATTTCTCGGGTCATCCTTTATAAAATTCATTATTATATGATAATTATGATTTTATTCGCTTTCGGGAATAGAATACTGTTTGTAGGAGGCCATGGTGTCCACACCGGTCATGGTGTCCGCGGATACCATGGCCTATGCGTAGGAGGTCATGGTGTCCGCAAGCCCATGGTGTCCGCAGGGGGCGTCTCAACGTTATGTGTTCGAGTGTAAGGTGGTGTTATAGCATATTGGGTGAAAAAATAATTACTGAATTTTTAAATTTAATTGAATTGAATCTTGTTTAACGGCTCATCAATACATTATAGGTTACTCAAAGCCGCCCCAGAGAGTTGAATGTGTATTATAACTTGTAGCATGGTCGGTGACATTTCCTTTGCTGAATGCAGAGCATTAAATCGTTTAATTTAGGGTAACTAAAGGGGCGTGGCTACACCGTACTACAACTACCGGATATTGGAATTTAGAGTACGGTCACTATGACGTCACAGTGTTATTAGGTACACCATGCTACAAAAAAGATAGAGTCTGTCTCAGCTCGTTGGTTATTTAAACACCTCGATGGGCTACGCCCATCTCGGTGTTTAAATAAGCCAACTCACTGAGACCAGACTCTATCTATTACTTATTGAGTGTCTGAGTGGGGTATATTGAATTGAATGAATATTGTTCAACGGCTCATCAACACATTATAGGTTTATTTAGAGCAGCCCCAGAGAAAGTTGGCCCTGTATTATAACTTATTGAGTTGGGGAAATTGAATTGAATTGAATATTGTTCAACGGCTCATGAAGACATTATATGTTATTTAGAGCCGCCCCAGAGAAAGATGAAGGTGGTTGTAGAACTTTGAGTGGTGAAATAATGATTAAATAAGGAGAATTTATTGGTGGCACGAAATACCCAAATCCTCCCAAATCTACCCAAATCCTTACCCAAATCTACCTAAATCCACCCAAATCTTTGCCCAGATTTACCCAAATCCTTGCTCAAAATATACCAATAACGTGGCACGAAAGTATATGTGCATAGTGTAATTTCTAAAACAAGAAATATTTACCCCAAATCTTCCCAAAATCCGTGCCGAAGTCTACCACTATACAAATATAACGTGGCACGAATGTATATGTGGATAGTGTAACTTCTGAAACAAGAAATGTTTACCCAAATCTTCCCAAATCCTTGCCCAAATCTACCAATATACACATATAACGTGGCACGAAAGTATATGTGTAATTGTAACTTTTGAAACAAGACATATTTACCCAAATCTACCAAATCCTTGAACAAAGCTACCACTATACACATATAACGTGGCACGAAAGTATATGTGTATAGTGTAGCTTCTGAAACAAGAAATATTTACCAAAATCTACCCAAATCCTTGTCCAAAGCTACCACTATACACATATAACGTGGCACGAAAGTATATGTGTATAGTGTAGCTTCTGAAACATGAAATATTTACACAAAACTGCCCAAATCCTTGCCCAAATCTACCTCTATTTACATATAACGTGGCACGAAAGTATATGTGTAAAGTGTAACTTCTGAAACAAGAAATATTTACCCAAATCTACTTAAATCCTTTCCCAAATATACCACAATACAAATATGAAGTGGCACGAAAGTATATGTGTATAGTGAAGCTTCTGAAACAAGAAATATTTACCCAAATATACCCACATCCTTGCCCAAATCTACCACTATACACATATAACGTGGCACGAAAGTATATGTATATAGTGTAACTCCTGAAACAAGAAATATTTACCCACATCCATCCAAATCCTTGACGAGATTTACCAAAATCCTTGCCCAAATCTACCAATATATACATATAACGTGGCACGAAAGTATATGTGCATAGTGTAACTTTTGAAACAAGAAATATTTGCCCAAATATACCCAAATCCTTGTCTAAAGCTACCAACATTCACATATAACGTGGCACGAAAGTATAGCGAAACTTCTGAAACAAGACATATTTACCCAAATTGCCTAAATCTACCATTATACACATATAACGTGGCACGGAAGTATTTATGTATAGTGTAACTTCTGAAACAAGACATATTAACCCAAATCTACCCAAATCCTAATGCCCAGATCTAGCATTTTTAGCTTCAGAAGATTAAATTTACACATATAATGTGGCAGGAAAGATTAAAATATACCAAAAGCAATAACTTTTCTAAAACAACAACAAACTATACAAATCCATAGGCTTCGTAGACACAGTAAACATTAACATAAAATTCTAGACAATATAAATGCAATATATAACCAAATATATTACCCAAATCTACAGACATAAATGATTAATATACTTTAAACTTTTGATTTATTCAGCGCTTAACAAATCAACACAAAATCTCATATCTAGTTATAATACACGGTCAACGTTCTCTGGGGTGGCTCTAAATAACCTATAATGTACTGACGAGCCGTTGAACAATATTCAATTCAATTTAATCCCCTCACCCCACTAACGCACGCAATAATTATAATACACCTTCAACTTTGTCTGCGGCGGCTCTGAATAAACTATAATGTATTGATGAGGCGTTAAACAAGATTCAATTCAATTCAATTTCCCCCACTCAATAAGTTTTACTACACCTTCAACATTCTCTAGGGTGGCTCTAAATAACCTATAATGTGTTGATGAGCCGTTGAAATTTATTTAATTCAATTCGATACCCCACTCACCCACACAATAAGTTATAATACACCTTCAACGTTCTCTGGGGCGGCTCTAAATAACCTTTGATGTGTTAATAAACTGTTGAACAATATTCAATTCAATAACTCCACTCACCCACTAAATAAGTTATTATTTACCTTCAACGTTCTCTGGGGCGGCTCCAAATCACCTTTAATGTGTTGATGAGCCGTTGAACAATATTCAGTTCAATTCAATACTCACTCACACATAATACACTGTCATTTTTCTCTGGGGCGGCTCTAAATATCCTATAATGTGTTGATGAGCCATTGAACAATATTCAATTCAATTTAATACATCCACTTAATAAGTTATAATACACCTTCAACTTTCTCTTGGGCGGCTCGAAATAACCTATAATCAAAGGATGTGATACCACCCCCACACCCCCCATCACCATACACATAGTATATTATGATGGGGGGTGGGTGGGTGGGGGTGATACCACACCCTGTGTCTATAATGTATTGATGAGCCGTTGCACAATATTCAGTTCAATTCAATACACCCACTCACCTACTCAGTACGTTATAATGCACCTTCAACTTTCTCTGGGGCTGCTCTAAGTAACCTATAATGTGTTGATGAGCCGTTGAATAATATTCAATTCGATTTAATACCCCAACTCACCCACTCAGTATGTTACAATACACCTTCGACTTTCTCTGGGCCGGCTCTAAATAACCTATAATGTATTGATGAGCCATTAAACAAGATTCGATTCTATTCAATTTACTAATTCAGTAATTATTTCTCCACCCAATTTGCTATAACACCACCTTACACTCTATCACATAACATTGAGACGGCCCCTGCGGACACCATGGCCTTGCGAACACCATGGCCTCCTACGCCCAGGCCATGGTATCCGCGGACACCATGGCTTCCTACACTGTTATATAAATGTGAATTGTTTCTTAATAAGTTGATATGCTTGAAAAAGAGCAATATGCTGCCTGTAAATGAGACGTTCGGCGACAACTTCAGTTTACATGCATAATGGAAACCTAATATCAGTTTCGATCCGCAACCCATGTTTAAGCATTTCTGTTCTTTTCACGATTATATAACGATTACAGGCGTAGTACATAAGGGTTACAGGCATAAACAATTAAAAGCGGACATAAGGTATATTCCGTTTAAACGATCCTATAACAATTGTTGGTGGCCTCTAGGTGGCAATAATTTTCTTCCTGAATTTCGTTTAGTTTTGAAAATGACAGTTAAAATAATTCTGAACTTGCAAAACATTTTATTTTCAATTGGACTTGTTAAGTTGATATTCAGATACGCATGTTTATTTATATATATATATCTTATCATATTCCTAGATAAAATACTCTGTTTCGTGTATGTACATGAATAAATATATACCAAGAGGATAATAATTGAAACTTTAATTAGTACTTGTTAATTTAATGATATTTGAATAACTGGGTTTTGAACATTCGTAGACTATTGAGTGATTTATTTTGTTTTTAGTACGTGATTTAAAATAAAGCAAGAAATGCCTTCTTGAATGGGTAATATTAGCACAGACACACACTTTTTAACCTTTTAAAACATTGTCACTGTAATGTATTACGACATATTTCTCTCGCCTGTAGATGTAAATGGATTACATCCATAATATTCTCTGTAATATGCCTTCCAATGGTTTTCTATTTTACCCATGTAAAGTCAAAATATAATGTTTATGGCGCTAGATAATGTACATAGTTGTATTACGTTAACTTACAGGCGGCTTTGTGAAGAGGATAACCTTGCATACATATTTACTTCAATTTCCCAAACATGTAAACATGTCGAATGCCAAATCCCCTAAGTCATTTAATTAACGTAACATGCTGTTTATTTTTAAATAATTATAACCATAATCAATGTGAGGCATGTGTATGCTGTGATATTATATTTAACATTAGCTCGGCCATATTATCTGTAACTTCTTTACGTTTGCAAGTTAGTCCGCCATCAGTCCAGCGTGTGAACGCCCACCAGCCGTACTGAGTTGAGTCATCCTTTACAACACCATGGCAGTAATGGCATCTTTTGACACTATATCTACTCGTGCATGATGTATGGTAGCAATTGTCTATTGAAGGACATGCTGTAAAAAAATATATAATAATGATATATTAATTATTCATATATTATTATCGAAATTGTCATACTTTCTTAAATTTTCATTTAGTTTGACAACAAATAAAAATATTCTAAGGTGCATTACCTCTGCAATGCGGTCCATCGGCGTAGTATCCACTGTAACAGTTTGTACAGTTCTCGTGTGTGGTACAATTTCCACCACCCGAAGTGCGCACAGGTCCAGATGCACTTTCTCTAACATAGCCTTCATGTGTGTTGCATGCAGCACCGTCCTCATCCGTTTTACCATCACAAATTGCTTGAAAATACATTCATACTTATGTAACTCTTGGTAAAATGTAAAATTGAAGGTCTTATTTGGATACTTAAATAAAGTTACATCTTCAGTGAATATATGACACGTATCGTACATTAAATAATCTTTCCAACAGCATATATTTAATAGGATACAAGGAAGTCTAAATTTTGATTCATGTTAGACATTACTCGTACATATGGGGAAAACCATTAAAAGTCGTCTGAATTGAAGCAATAAGGAATATCGCTTTCATATACTGCAAGCGACGTAAACTTATGATCGTCTATCAAATGTGTTCAAATGGAAACCCTCGTACCAAATGTTACAGTTTTACAGAGTACCCTGGAACGTAGTTTAAACCCTCTCAGCGTCTTTTTTGCCACTGACCGTTCCAAGGTGGTAGTCCTTTATGTTTGTTATGTCATATCTAGCCTTTTATTCATCTTTGTATTTTTTGCTTGTTACCATGCGTATTTTGGTTGAATGTGGTCCTTTAATGCTACATTTTCTGTTCGACTTGTATATCTACTTTTATACAGGAACACATCTTCTTTCCTGTAATTACAATAGCTAAACTTCTAATATAATTGTAACATAAGAGTATAGTCCTCTAACAAGTTCGTTCAAGTGGTGACCCTGGATTCAAATTTGGTTTCCCCCTTGAGGTTCAAAGTTGTAAACAGTGTTTTATCAGGAAAAATCTCAAACACCTTTCTTCAAATAGCATATTTTATGATTTTATTCTAGTTCGTAGGGTTTGACACTAAAGTTGCCGATTTGTTAACTTGATTTAAACATTCTGATTACTTTCCTGTGAAATGGTGTTAAGCCATGTATATATGTTTTTCTTTTTTTAATTACTCCTTAAACAGTTAAACTTTTTTCTGTTAAAAATACAGTCTTATACTGAAAGAAAAAAGAAAGGCATAATAAACAAATTGCCTATACTACATTATTATATACACCTAATTCCACGTAATAATCCAGATATATCTCAAGGTTTTTTGTACATAAAGGGGCTACAACTAATTACAGAAAGGACTCTGTCCTCTGTCATGTAGAATACTTTTTAATCAAAGTAGACTTTGTTACCCGAAATTCATAAATGTTGAAGTTTCGCTTGAAAAAGTCAAGCCATTTCTGTATTGTGTTTAATGTTAAGAGATTGCAACGTTTAAAGCTTAAGTTTGCTGCTCACCTGCTTGAGCCAAATGCGCATTCTGTCGATAATGAAACTTTAAAAGGGTAACAATTGGTGTGTTCGGTACTGTTTAAACCTTCATTCCGAAAGGACAGACCTAATGTCTCATTCGATTAGCAGTAGCATACTAAACATAAAATATATAGCGGAAATACCCAGTATGCGTTTCGTTTTCCTTTCAGTATATATACGTGTCTTAATGGGACTTGTTAAGTTAAAGATATTTATACGAAAGTATTTATCATTCACCGCATGAATATCTCCTTGCAAATTGTCAGACTATTGCAGAAAATACTAATAACATTTTAATATATTTGAAACAAAATAGTATAGTCGATATTGTTAAATATGATCTTGACGTTCACATTCATGTTCATTATTAGTTGCACACAACTAAGTGTTCCTACCAAATGCACATCCAGTTCCGGTCCAACCGGGACAGCAATAGGTTTCAGTATGATATCTGAAATAGGGGAAATGCAACTTCATTTTCGGTTGTGTCCCTTTCTTGTTCGGGATGGTTAATAATACATGTATACATATTGAATGATGTTAAGGATAAAGGTAAAATGTAACAAACAAAAAAGGAAGCAAAACCAGCAACAACTATTTTGAAAATATAATCAACAAATGTATTCAAAATCTAAAATGAAAAATATTCACTTACTTATTTTTACACATTTACTTTGAATTTGTTACATTGCCACATCATACATGTAGCCTTTGATGTAGTATTATAACTCATATATTAAACCGTTACTGATTTCAATGCTTTTTTAAAATGAAATGCTTTGAATTAATCATGTTAATTGTTTGACTATAAAAATGACCTTTAAATGTATGGAACCAGTAGAGCCCTTGAAGGTTATTTAACTCTTACTGTTAAATTACTGATTATTTTTCTCGAAAATATGCATATGCCTTTTTTCACATGACTCAACTTGTTCAATTAAAAATTGTCATTAATATTGGCTCAGTTATTTGTCCTCGGAATCTTATATTGGCACGTGAACTACGGCCTTTGGTCAAAAAGACAATCACTGGATCAATAACAGGTCCAAAATAAAATCGCCTAATTAATATAGTATTTAATTAATTGCACTACATAAACAGCGTTTTATTACAAAC
This sequence comes from Cyrtodaria siliqua, assembly GCA_037043455.1. Classification (NCBI taxonomy): domain Eukaryota; kingdom Metazoa; phylum Mollusca; class Bivalvia; order Adapedonta; family Hiatellidae; genus Cyrtodaria; species Cyrtodaria siliqua. Next base: position 493,421 of record JAWPHD010000031.1, read on the forward strand.
TCTCCACACATCTAACCGGCTACCCGGCCAATACGAACCGGAAGTCGACCAGTTTGAAATAATACCCTAATGAAACTTATCTTCTTTTTTTAACTGAAAGTTAATTTGATATTAAAACATGTGCTGGTAGTAAACCAAGAAAATTGCATTACCATGTTTGCATCTTTACTTTTTATTAAGATCATAATTGAAAATGGTAAACTAATTAGCAAAATCTATGACAAGAGAGATGCTTTTAATTTTGACATTGTTAATTATCCCCGCTTGGATAGGGATGTTCCCCGAGCAACTTCTTATGGGGTTTATCTGTCTCAACTTATTCGTTTTTCTAGAGCTTGTACTCGAGTTGAGGACTTTAATATTCGTAATCTTTGTATAACTAAAAAGTTACTCAATCAGGGTTACCGTTACCATAAACTTCGTAAAACATTTGCAAAATTTTATTATCGTAACCCTGATCTTCTTTCCAAATATAAATGTAATTTAAAGACTCTTCTGCGACAAGGACTATCACAACCTGACTTCTATGGTGATGTGATTTATAAACTTCGTAAGATTCTTGGTCATGATCACTTTCATAATATCTATGTTAAACTTGTTAAAAGGTTTATCAAAAGAGGTTATGACCCTATCATTTTGCAACGTACTGCATGCTTGGTGGTGGACCCTTTTACAGTTCGCCACTATGCTTTCCTCTTTAATTGTACGATGACCGGACAGGATGTGGACCCTATGATGACGTCTACCTAAAACCCATTGGGACGGTGGCGTTTGATGTTTGTCCATGATCTTTCTTGTCGTGCCCTTAATGGTGTATTATCTTACTGCTCTGGCTTCTGCCAAGTCATTCAGTACCTTCATTGTGGCTTTCTAGGCTATTGTTTTTTTGTATTATATTTACACGAGCATATTTGTGTTTTACTTATATTGCCTATTGATGCTGCCTTGTTGGTTAAATATTAGATCATGGCGGTGATTTCATTATTTACACTGTCCTGTTTTAATGGGATAACAGTAAGGTAAGTGTGAGGTTTGGTGCACCCTAGAACCGGTTTAAACCCCCAGGGGCCTACTTTGCCACTGACCGTTTCAAGGCGGTAGCCCTATTGTCAACCCTTTTGTGTTTGTGATGTCGTTTGCATTTTTTATTAATTTTGCCTTTTCGTTTGTCTGTTTGCGTGTTTGTTTTTGTGTTTTGTGGTTGACTGTCGTCCTTGAATGCTGCTGATATTTTCCTGTCCGATATTTTCATCCTTCTTTAACTTTCTTTATGCCTTTGATATATCAACACAATTTTCCATGCGTTTATAAAACATACTTTTTATGTATAAAATGTGTGACTTTAAAATGCTTTCCATTTAATGGGAAACATACGGCATCATTTAAAACCTGCAGCGTCATGTTAGTTATTCACCATTACTTGTATGTTTGATAAATAATTGATTCGTTCAAAGCCAATGGTCTTAACATAGTACACATTTTGGTTATATTGCATCAATAATATATCTAAATCTAAGGTATAAAAACTAAGAAATATTGAAAACTCCAAAATTTCATTTAAGGTAGCTGGCGGGGTTACTCGGGAATAAAAAAAATCGCGTATATTGTGACAATGTTTTACCTGTATGTAGGTTATTGTTTCTGCTTCCCATCAGTACTAATTTTAAATTGTTTAAAATAAACATCGGATTCATAAATAGCGCCCTCTGGTGGTGCCTATTTTTACGACAAATTTTACCGTTTTCGTACAGGAAATGTACTAGAATTTAGTCAAAAGTTAAAAAAATCACATCATTTGGAAGCACAATGATCTATAAACGTAATGCACGAAATATATTTACAAAACAGCTATATCTCTTTATCGTGTGTGCATTTCTTTACGTAAGGGGTACCACGCTTTTTTACTTAAAAGTAAGCGTGGTGACATATATATTTTTCTATGCCATAACATTCGTTGAAATTCCCCGCTTTGATAAATGTAAAAATAAAGAGGGGTCGTCGAGTCAGATTTTTATCAAACAAACTTTTAAAGTTTATAGAAAGTATTAAAATTACGGCGTCGTTTTATAGTTTTCTTTAAAATGACGTTGACGTCACGAGTTTTGACGCGCGACGTTTACTTTGTATTACTATTATTAACTAATTCAAGATCGTGTGTTCATGTTATTGAACTGTTTAATTCATTAAATATGTTGTAAGAAGTAAAGTTGTTTAAGTTGCATTAATATCAAATCAACTATTCTTTTTATTCGCTCAATTCGTATACATGCCATCATGTGGAAATAATACATACACACATATATATTAATAGGCACCGCAAAGCAAAACACAAAATAATGATTGGAAAATGGTTATGAAGATACATGTATTAAATTCAGAAATAGACGGGATATGCAACACATGACTATAAACACCCAAACACATCATTTTCATAACTAATGGTAGTATGTCTTGATATATAATTTATAGACTGGGAATAAACAATCGATGTCTCTCGGAAGTATCCGTAAAATAGGAAGCGTCCGATTCATTAAATAGTTGTTATCGTTCATGTACTGAAAGCAAAAAGAAACGCATACTCACAAAATTGCCTATACTACACTATTATATACACCTAACTTCACGTAATATCCCAGATATAGCTCAACGTGTTTTGTACAAATAGGGGCTACAGCTAATTACAGAAAAAACAACACTGCCATGTAGTAGACCGTTTAATCAACGTATTCTTTGTTACACGAAATGCAATCATGTTGAAGTTTCGCTTGAAAATGTGAAGCTATTTCAGTATTATGTTTAGTTAATAGATTGCTACATTTAAAGCCTAAGTTTGCTTACCTGCTTGAGGCAAATGCGAATTCTGTCGATAATGAAACTTTAAAGGGATAATCATTATTGTGTTTGGTGCTGTTTCAACTTTCTTTCCTAAAGGACAGGCCTAATGTCGCCCTGTACCATTCAATTAGCAGTAGCATATTAAACATACACTATATAGCGGAAATACCCATTATGCGTTTCTTTTTCCATTCAGTATATAATATAATATGTGCTGATTCGGTTTTCAGTGTATCTGTCTATGTCATGCAGGATAGCGGTCTATTATTATTTGCAATGTGTTTCTCTTTGCAAAGATAGGAAATAAAGAGATATAAAAAACGAGACAAAAAAGTAATTAACAAAGAACACAGGACCGAAAAGATATCGAGATAATAGGTAAAACTATGTTTCAACTGTACATATACAGAAAGGCAAATGAAACGCGACACGGGAATTTCCGCTGTATATTGTATATACTGCACACTTAATTTCATAAATATTCCAAGGAAAAACAGTTGCGGTTAGTTAGAGAAAGGACAAAACTGTGATGTTGTAGACGTTTTAATCACAGTACACATTGTAACAAGAAATTCATAAATGTTGAAGTTCCTCTTTGAAAATTTGAGCCAGTTCAGTACTGTATTTAACGTAAAGAGTTTGCAAAATTTTGCGTCCGAGGTTTGCTCACATGCTTGAACCAAACGCGTACTCTGTCAATAATGAAAATTTGCAGGAATACTATTTGCTGTGTTACATGTTGTTTTAGTCTTTTTTCTGAAAGTAAAGATCTTGCGTGGCCATGTATCATTCGATTAACAGCAGCATATTTTCTTTCAACAAAGTCTGAATACGATGATAAATATCGTTTTAGGTTTTTAATTTGGTTGTTTTTGTATGTAACATCATCGACTGAAAAGATAGTTAGGAAACTTTCAAAGTTTTCAACAATGTCCAACAAGTCCATAAGAGCAGTTACCCAAAAATAGTGAAGTTTTGCGCGGTGTAAACTTATGTATAAGGTTATACATTGTTTAGTGTATTTTGCGAGAAAACACCGGCATAAACAACGACTAATTGACTGTTTTAAGCAAGAGTGGTATGGGTCAATTGACAGCAGTGCTGTTCTTGAAAACTATAAATATTTTAAATCTGATTTTTCATATGAACACTATTTAAATGTTTTACCTAGCAATTTGAGATTCTTTGTTTCTAGAATAAGATTATCTGCACATTCTCTTAACATACAAACTGGACGGTATGCAAGAAATCGCATACCGAGAAATGAAAGATATTGTTTATGTTGTAACTCACAAGATCTGGAAGACGAATACCATTTTATATATGTGTGTGTCAATGTTACAATGAAATATATTAAAAGATATTACCACCAGAGGCCATCTATGTTCAAATATATAGAATTGATGAAAACTTCAAACAATGATATATTACTAAATTTAGCGAGGTATATAAAATGTGCTTTAAATGTTAGACTTTCTATTTTGAATGCTTAGTATAAATATAATATTGTTCATCCTCTAACTATGATGATGTAAACTATACTGACAGTTGATTTATATACTCTGTTTACGTGACTTTGTTATATTCGTATATTGTATATATGTTTTGAATGACGATGTACTTTGTACAAGTCTAAATAAAATATCTGTTCTGTTCTGTTCTGTTCATAAGGAAAACATTTCCCTAAAATTGTTTACACGATTACACTTACTTTTTACTGTGTGACGGGGTTGAGGAAACACATGATGGCATGTATACGAATTGAGCGAATAAAAAGAATAGTTGATTTGATCATTCTTACCCAAACAGCAACTTTGACAACACATGCTGTTTAAGACGTGTCGCAAACAGATAACAAACAGGTAAAATAACACGAGTAAAATTTGCAACTTAAACGACTTTACTTCTTACAACATATTTAATGAATTAAACAGTTCAATAACATGAACACACGATCTTGAATTAGTTAATAATAGTTATACAAAGTAAACGTCGCGCGTCAAAACTCGTGACGTCAACGGCATTTTAAAGAAAACTATAAAACGACGCCGTAATGTTAATACTTTCTATAAATTTTAAAAGTTTGTTTGATAAAAATCTGACTCGACGACCCCTCTTTATTTTTACATTTATCAAAGCGGGGAATTTCAACGAATGTTATGGCATAGAAAAATATATATGTCACCACGCTTAACATTTTTTTTAACTTTTGACTAAATTTTAGTACATTTCCCGTACGAAAACGGTAAAATTCGTCGTAAAAATAGGCACCACCAGAGGGCGCTATTTATGAATCCGATGTTTATTTTAAACAATTTAAAATTAGTACTGCTGGAAAGCAGAAACAATAACCTACATACAGGTAAAACATTGTCACAATATACGCGATTTTGATTATACCCGAGTAACCCCGCCAGCTACCTTAATAATAATACAATCAGATTTATTCAAATTGACACTGGATTAATAAATAGAGGTGATCATCTTGATGCTTTATATTTACTTTAAGAATGTCATGTTTCCCTTTAAATAATCTACATTGAGGGCGCTTTAATGTAACTTAAATGTATAAAAATAGAAAACATGTTTATTTTATTATCACACGGCTTAAGCATAACAGTAAATTAAAAACCAGTCATTGATTTCATATTGCCTCATTTTTCATTAATTTGACTGTCATATTGGCCTTCACACACTTATTTTGTAGACAATAATACATTATTCTGACTCTTATATGGCTTTTATGTGTGTCTATGGTTAACAGACTGTGACTCATGTAAGTGGCAATAAGCATGCTTTACAACTTGAATTCCTAAGGAACTCGTCTGAAAAACTTGAATAGTACAAACACATATTTTGTAATGTTGAAAGGTTACCATTTCACTTGCTGAAATGACGTTTTCGAAAACCAGTCTACTGAATGTAGCATGTAATCATTACAATTATATGTATATTAGCGACGAAACATTCAGAAGCCTCAATAGTGCAGTTGGTCGAGGCGCCGTGTTAGTGCCCAGTAAGGTAGGGTTCAAGCCTCCTGATTTCCCGTTTTTTTTGTTTGTTTTTTAAATTTTCATTGATTTATATTATTCCTTTACATTTTCCAATCTTATAATTACACATGACCAGTTTATATGTGTTGTAATGTTCACTCTAACGCACACGTGAATTGTATTTCTGTGATGATGTGTACTTCTAGCACGTCTTATTACAATGTAATTGTAATCAATATGTAAGGCATGTCAAGGTTTTTGAACAGAAAGAAGCGAGGTTTCCCACATTGATTTAAAATGCTTGGTAGGAAGAGCTGATGGTAAAAATCGGGAAGAATGTAAGAAAAAACGGTCGTGGCGTGTTTATGTCTCCGTGACAACATTTATTTTTTTCAATATTGTTTTAACACCCGTGACTGTAATATGACTTTAATATGTTATTATGTTAACTTCTTGTCTCTCGGCAGCTATTTTACGCTTGCGTAAAACCTTGCTTGTATATAACTGATCTATTTCTAGTTGCTCACAAGATAACGTATGTAATGCTCATGGAAGATATATAATATTTCAAAAATACAGATGTCAGGATTTTAGAGTTTTTTTAATTAAGAAATAATATGGGCACGATTGACACTTTTTTTACAAACTGGCAAATGAAACATATTAAAACGTATCTTATATATTTTTCCAAAGCGTTTGATTATGCAGTGAGAGATGTTTTATGGTTTAAATTAAGATTAAGGCAGGGAAAGTGTTTATAACAAATTGTATTTGCGATGTATTTAAACGAAATATTGAACACTTTATACAATAGAGAATATGAAAGCATAGACCTTGGTTATATTAAATTATATTGGCTTTGTTTTCTCTTAACCGTCCATCTATTATTTATAACGGAATTTTGAAACGTTATAACGTAGTATCTCTAATAATTACTAAATGACCCTTATTTCGCTTTTCACAGAATGGTATTACATTTGTATTTATCAGGGCTACAGTAACCATAAACTTAGTAAAACCTTTGCAAAATGTTATTATTGTAACCCTGATCTTCTTTCCAAATATAAATGTAATTTAAGAACTCTTCTGCGAAACTAACTCAACCTGATTTCTATGGTGACGTGATTTACAATCTTCGTAAGCTCCTTGGTCATGATCACTTTCTCACTATCTTTGTTCAACTAGTTAAAAGGTTTATCAAAAGGGTTTATGACACTATCATTTTTAACGCACTGCATGAATGGTGGTGGACCCATTTACAGTTCGCCACTATCCTTTCCTCATTTTTTGTGCGATGACCGGACAGGCTGTGGACTCTATGATGACGTCTACCTAAAGCCCAAAAGGACAGTGACGTTCGTCTGCAATCTTGTCTTGCCGTGCCCTCAATGGTTTATTCTATTGTTGCTCTGGCTTCTTCCAAGTCACTGAGTACCTTCTTTGTGGTTTTCTAGGCTATTGTTTTTGTATTTATATATACACGAGCATGTTTGTGTTTTACTTATATTGCCTATTAACATGATTAATGCTGTTGGTTAGAGAGTAGTTCATGGCGGGGATTTCTTTATTTACACTGTCCCGTTTCATTGGAATAACAGTAGGGTAAGTGTGAGGTTTGGTGCATCCTAGAACCTGGTTTAAACCCCCAGCGACCTTTGTTTGCCACTGAACGTTCGAAGACGGTAACCCTATTGTCAACCCTTTTTGTATTTGTGACGGCATATACCTTCATTCCTTATTAACATTACCATTCATGTTTGTCGTTTACATGGTTTTGGGTTTACTGTTTTCTGTGAAAGCGAAAGCTGCATTTCTTGTTCGACTTCACGTATACTTATGTTTATATGCAGATGGTATTGTTTTGTTCGCATCAAAAATATAAAAGGTTAGAAAATGGTTTGAATATATTATATGCTTATTGCATAGACTGGAAGTTTCTGTAAATACATCGGGGGAAAAAAACTTAGTTTTCAGAAAAGTGGGGATTCTAACACTTATTGTGTATTAAACGGCAACGCAACCTGCATTTAAGTATTGTGATTTATGCAGAACTACGGATTAGACTCGATAATTATATTTATACTATTAAAATCAGAGAATTTAAAATGTGTAAAAGAAAGTATGATACAAATGGAATGGTTTTAAATGGTATGAAACTTTAACCAACAAAAATGGGCATCGCCTGTAAACAACATTGCTTGACTGTATATAGTTTAATGATATTTAGCATTTTCAGGTAGTAGGAGAGATTTATATATTTTAGCTGTCTTCACGAAAGGCTTTTTGACAATATTTACGCAAACCTGAAGAAATCCAAGTATTTCAAACCTCGTCAAACTGTACTCAACTGACATGAATTCACTGTCAAGTACCTGGCAGTATATATGTTAATAGTTTCAAAATTCGGATCGAAATTAGCAATTTTAAGTAATATTTCCCGTCTCCCATATCTTTAAATGACCACATTGTCAAACAGAAATTAAATATTGAATACGTACGGGGTTTGTAATTCATAATTCGTCTTCATTCTATAATTTAAAACTTATAATCATAGACCAGATGGTATTTTGTTTTATTGGATAAAGATACTATACACCATATAGCATATGTAGTTATTACAAGTAACTTGTATACGGAAACGTAATTTATCGTCTAGTTATTAATGTTTTTATAGCATTTAAAATATGTATATGGAACCACCCTCTTGTATTTAACTATCGACTCGAATATGGTACCGTCCTTATTCTCTATCAATTAACATTTATACGGAACCGCCCTAATCGTCTTGCTATTAACATTTATATGGCATCACCCTGATCGTCTTGTTATTACTATTTCTACCGAATCACACATATCTTGCTATTAATATTTTATAACTTGGAAGCAGTGTTTGTTTAAATGACATATGTAAACCACGAACAGTCACATACATACGTCAAGAAAACGCTTTTATATACCTTGCCCTGTTACATCGATCCCATTCCAACCATCCACACACTGTAGTATAAGACGAACGTCTTTGTCTATAACAATAACTGCACCTATAAAATAAAATTTTGCATTTTAAACAAAATAGTAAAAGAGCATTTTTTTTCATGAGAAGCATAGTACATTGAAATAGATATACTGAATAAAATATGTTTAGCACTACTTTCCTTTTTAAAAAATAAACTGATGATTGTTATAGTTTGAAGTATTTGAAAACATTGGCATGACATATGGTGTTCTTTTTCACTTATTATTTGTGATCCAAGGTACTATTTAAATAAAACAGCATAGTTCATATACAAATATAAGTATAGCATCAAGAACATGGTAACACTTTATGATATACATGTTCTGTGTTTATAACAACAAGAGGTATTGATACTAACCTTACTATTATATTGAAATAACGAACCAAAGTTTTACATGTTTTAAAATAATCTCCCGTTACATTGAAATGAGACAAAACTTCTGTATAGCATGTAAATTAAAAAAAGGTATTATTCTCCGCCAAGATCGTTTGAAGGGAATGTCCTGCATAAACTTGATACATATGTAAACTACTTTGTTCATGACCGCTGCAACACATATCCTAGCATCTGTTCAATGTTAATTACTTGCTAAACTTATTGTCTTTTTGTCAGTTTATATTGCGACTTTCGCTATGTGGCGTGACAGGTGTTGCATATTATATTACCTCTCATGAACATACTCAATACAACCGAGTCTGCTACTTTTCTTTCTCTCTTGTTTGTGTGTGTTGCTTCAAAGGGATCCCCTTTTCAGTATTTATTTCTACAATATGATATACACAATTCGGACCAGTTCATAAGATAAACGCCACGACAGTTTTACCAATGGTTTATTATGCATCCGGTGTAAGGTGATTTTGTAAATATGATACAAATTATCATGAATGCATGTTAACACTGCATTTATTTAATATATTATTATTAATCTGAAATCTGCCTTTAATAATCATTTACGTCTTTTAAACCATTAATATCCAAGTATGTATTATGTGTCAAAACTGTTAATAGTTACCCTAGTTATTGTACTATACATTTTTACACAAAAACAGCCTGTAGGGCGTTTCCGCTTTGAGGGATGATCAGTAATACATATGTAAATATCGCATGATGAATTATTGTTCACGGAAACTAAATATAATAATGGTTTAAATGGAATATAAATATAATATTATCATAGAATGGGTTGTTTGTATATATACCCAGTTGCAAAAGAAAGTGTACACTGTATTTTGTTTAGATTTAATTGTATAAAGTTTTTTTAGAATTAAATTGACAAATTCCAAAACGAACATGCCATGTTTGGTACCAAAGTTTTTATCATACCATTGCCAATATCACGTTGTCATTTGTTTTTCAATAGGTTGAAACATTAAGGGACTGTCTCTTGATAAAGAGGATAGGCTGTAAAGCTTTCAAAGTGTACATTTTCGTTTGCAACTGAGTATATATACATACACATACACTGTTACCACCTCACAACTGTGTTATACTAATGCTGACATGAGCTCATAAAGCGTACGCTTATAGTATTAATTGGTTTATGTTTTTTGCTTTTTCGAAATTTATGTGTTTGTTTTTGTAACTTTGAGTGTTCATCCTGAAGAAGGCGATAAAAGCCGAAAGCGCTCGATATTTATTTGTTTAAGCACTGTTTGGTTGATAATTTGTCTAACATTTATCTTTTTAATACCTATCTTCCCGAAATCCTCGTGATCCAGTGCTCCAGATGGGTCTTGTAAGATGTATACTATTCTATACAAAAAAACACTAAAATACACGGCAGTTTAAATAAAACTCTTTAAAAACAGTGCTTTTTGAAATGTATTTTGTAGATGTATGTATTTTCTCACCCTTATATATATTTATATATATATATAAATAAAATACAACAGAAACTTGGAGCGAAGGTTACATTCTACCAATATTGTACCAATACACAAAAAGGGAAGCACAAACAATGTGAATAGCTTTAGAGCATTACTGAGTACATTTGGCAAACAATTTACGCGCATTTTAAATAATAGACTTACGACATTGGCCAAAAAACTATAGTGTATATATCGGGCATGTTTTAAAGCAGACATGGGCAATGCTGATAACATGTTTGCATTGCACGATATTTTATCACACTTATTAAACAAAGGTGAACACTTATTCTCCGCTTTCTTTTGTTAACGTTAAAAAGGCTATATATATATGAAAATGTCTGGAACAAATTAATAACACTCGGCGTTAGAGGGAAAACGTTAAATGTTATTCGTTCAATATACAACCATGTCAAATCAAAAGTTAAGGTTAATTCTACACTAAGTGATGCATTCGAATGTCACTTAGGCGTACGTCAAGGTGAAAGCCTGTCTCCTTTTTAATTTGCCATGTATCTTAATGACATGGAAGGGGTATTTTATCTTATAGGAACTAATAGAATTGATATAGACACGCTCAAGATATTTATTTTATTATACGCACGTGATATATTTATATTTGTTAAAAAAATCCGATGAACTTCAAACAAATCTTAACATATTACACGAATATTGTAACCGTAGGAAATTAACCGTTAACACTGACAAAACAAAAGTAATAGAATACTAGCCCAAAATTTATCTTATAAATACAGGTTTACTTTATTTAACATTGTCAACGAATTCTCATATTTTGGGGTAGTATTTACATTCGGTGGTTCGTTTTCTGAATGTCAAGAAACGCTTTCCGGACAAGCACATACGGCAATTTTCAAATTAAATAAATATCTAATTAGGTTTGCTAACATATTTCCGAGACATACACTTGAATTTTTGATAAAATGGTCACACCCATATTAAAGTATGGTAGCAATGTATGGGGATTTTGTAAAGCAAATCAGATCGAAAGGGTACATATGCAATTCTGTAAATGTCTACTTGGTGTGAAAACGTCTACTCAAAATGATTTTATTTCCGGTGAACTAGGTATAATTGACTATCATACACTACGGTTCAGATACTGGTTAAACGCTATAAATGAAATGGGAGCACAAATATATCAGCAGCGTATATAAAATGATGTTAAATGATCTAAGTGATAGATCGAATAAAACGAACTGGCCACTTTGGTGCGAAACCATTTTTTTTTTCAACTGGAGTTTACGGAGTTTGATTAGCACAAAACACAAAACGTAGGGAATATTACCGTTTTTCTATCTGTATTAAAACAACGTCTCATTTACAACTTCATAAAGCATTGGAACGCAGCAAGAATACACGAGTCTACCCGAGCGTCATTTTACATTCACTTTGTTTCATTCAATTTCCAATCATATTTACAAATTTAGATACTGTTAATATTACATAATTCCGCAAAACACTTATACAGTTAAGGGTATCATCTCACAGATTAGAAATTGTGGCAGGGTTTTGAACTAAACCACGTATTACTGATAGAGAAAATATGTTATGCAAGACATGCGCGGTATTAGAGGATGAATTACATTTTCTTTTCGAGTGTCCAATATGTGATAATTTCAAAACTGAATGCATAAAAGCATTTTATACTAGTAAAGTACGTTCAGTTATTCAGTTGGGTTATATTCAGTTATTACAATCAAATACAAACGAAACATTCGCAATAGTTTTAAAACTCGGAATGAATTACTATTTGCGTCGCAGTTTAAAACATACGTTAAGTTACACAGTTTCCAACTTATATATATTCTTTTTTTTTACCATATGACCATAGTGATGTATTTATATGTTTTACTTATCACTAGAACATTACCAAATGCAAAGATGTTAAGGTGGAAATATAATTCTCAGTGAATGCTTACATTGTGAACTGAACATATTGTTTGCTGAGAAATGTTGTCACATTCTTTTTTGATTTAAACAGTGATTTTATACTGTCAGCTAATGTGTATAATCAATACTAGATCAATTCCAATATGTCTAATTAATACTTTATCTAACATTAATGTTAGCACTGTTTGAAGCTCACTTATGTCCCACTAATGGCTCTAAAGAGTTATCCTTACCAAATTTCGTTTTAGCTTTCCCCGGATTCTTAAAGAGAGACTTCCAATTACATAAACGAGCATCAACAAGGACCATTGTACGTGTATTAATAAAGTGGCCGTTGACGTTTATTAGTAAATTAATAATGGCAATTTGTATGTGAGCGCCATTGTAATCATTGGCTCCATAGTGAGAGTCTAGAAGTATCATACACCTGCTTCTAACAATGTGTTCTACATGTACTGATCGTCTGAAAATAAAACAAAACTAACAATCTAAATGCCACGAAAATCGGTGTAAACGATTCCTTGTTGTTAACATTAAATAGAGTTTAATTAACATTGTTGAAGTGATACGGGAAATAATTCCCGAATGAGAAAGATTCTTGCGCGAGTTTCTATATCGCAAGAATATTTCTCACGAGTGAATTATTTTCCGTATCACGACAAAAATGTTAATTAAACTATATAATATATATTCTGTGATGAATTTCTTTCCAATCGTCTTTTGACACAAGTATTCTTTCTTCTGTCACTCCTTTGGCGACAGCGCGGAGTAATATTATGACGTCAATTCATGACGTAATTTCGTGACGTCTATCGTTTAGTTTATACCATTTGGCTACTGTGATATGGACTTGGACCGGTAACCAGAGAGGTCAAAAGTTGAAAATGGTCGTACTCGAAAGTAGTACCATCAGTGGTGTTATTTGGGACTGTAATTGATTTAGTAGATAAAAGAGGTACGTATATTTACTGTTTTTGTTTTGAGGATAGATTTCCGAAGATATGGGTGCAAAAAGCAAAGGAATCAGTCATCAGAGTGCTGAGTGGTACTACTTTGTATGAGGTAAGATTTTAAACAAAATGAGGTGTGGTTCGGCTGTTTCTGTCAAAAAAGGTCATCTACTTTCATTTTGAGTCAAATGCTGGTGCATAGAGCAGTTGTGGTCATTGTTGTTTTGCTATTTTTGTGTTTTGTCGTCACGTATATACATTTTAATGGATATTTGAAGTGTCACGGAGCATAAGGGTAAGTGTTATTCTGTGTAGAGCTAACATTACGGTCTATGTGAAAATAATGGTGGTCCAAATCCTTTATGCGAAACAAGAATTGGATGATGTTGAATGTGTTTTTACTGTTTTCAACGGATTTACATTCAGTTTGGGTACTTAAAAATAATGACGAGGAGTCTGATGATACATGCAAGTATTCGTTTATGTAAATATATGGTTCGAGCATCTTATTTACATCCGGTCTTTAAACAGACAAGCTAGAATTTAGCTGATTTTGTGGATTTGTTGGTATTTTAGGCATACTGATAGGATAGTGTTCCTGTCATGCAGGTATGAGTTGGTATTTGTGTTCACAAATGTATATTTCATCATTAGCATTGTATATCTTTATGAAATAAATGCACATATGCATGATATGTGACAATTGTATGTTTTCTGAGGCTTGGAAAGCTGTTTTGCATCGGTCCGAGTCATGAAGCATTTTCTGCAAATAGGCATTTTTTTCAGATCCATGTCATTGCTTATTCTTTCGTTTGTTACACATATTAGGTAATTTTGAGTGTTTTGTTAACCAAGATCTATACAATCTAAATACATGGATTTCTGTTGGTTTGCGCTATCGCATAAATGCATATGGTTGGTTCTGTTGGTCATCTCGGATCGTCACACATTTATCTGCATACATGTATGGACAGTCACAACATGTTTGCATACTAAAAAGTTGTGTTTTGTATATAATTATAACAATTGGAGTTTCTGTTTTTATTATCATATTATTATCATCAGTTATTGACATTATATAACTTATTTAAATCATTTTATGCATTTTTTTTCAGAAATCTGCCAAACATGACTGTACGACTGTCTTGAAAAAAGGATCCACTACTCGTGCCTACCGTAATTGGCTCTTCTGAGAGTTTTTGGATATTGGTACACTATCATACGCAGTAAGTAATAAAATTAGATGTATTGTGCCCCTGTGGTGAGTGTGGGTGTGTGTGTGGGTGTGTGTACAAGTATGTAAAAGGCATCCGTCTGTAAGGTGTCTAGGTTGATCATCGGTCTGGGATTTGGAGATTTTTGTATGTGATGAGATTCAAACTAAAAACTTGAGAACTCCTACCTAAACAGTATCACCAAGAACTCACTCCTCATATCTCATACAAGCAATGGATACATCTTTATCTACCTGTATTTATTTACTTGACCAACCAGACATATTGTATTTATCTAAAATGTTTGCTTACTCGAACCCTCCCCCACCCACCTCCCCGGCAAGAAAAATTAAATGACGGTTTTTAATATCCTGCATCGGGTCTTTTTCCTCTGATTTCAGACCTTAAGAGGTAAATCCACACCCGGTATTATCCAGAATGGTCGACAACAAATAATCATTATAATTTTATAAACAAATAATTTAACGGCAATCAGATTGCTCTGGATGAGCCATGTAAACACATTATTCAATGTCAGTGTCCTGATAATTTCTCTTTTCTTTAAAAATGCAAGCTTTGAGTGTTATGGTTAAAATGATCCAGATAGGTGTGCTGTTGTATTTAAATTATAAGTAAATTGCATATTTGGGTATACACTGATGTATAAACCAAATAAACCTTGTTGGGCTCACATTGGTTGAGCCTCGGAAAAACTACCATTTTTCTAGTCACATAGGGATTCAAGTTAAATGTTTTTATAAAGCCAATAGTGAAAGATTTGAGAAATTATTGGATCAGTTAAAGTCTGTTGCTCTATAGGACATGTTAGAAATTACTTTATTCTTTTGATATAATTCTATATAGTGCAAAGGAAACTATATTAATTGAGAAACTTGGTCAAAAACATGAACAAATTACATCCCGAGATAGCTGTATTGGCTATAGGTTCTCTTATTCCATAGTGAGAAGGCAGTTATAATTTTTTTCTGAATATATGATATGTGTGAAACCTTTCTACAAAGTTTAATGAATATGTGAATCTGCAGACACATATTATTAGACTTTGAAAATTTTGGAATCTTCTCGGATTTGGTCAAAATGACCCAAAAATGGACTTTTTCACGAAAAGTCGAATGTCTATAGGAAATAAAGCATTGGTGATTTTGAATATGTTGTGTCATTTGTGTCTAATATATACTTGTCGGATTCCAACAGGCTAATTTTTGACAGTTTTAGATTTTTATTTTTCAAAATATAATAATTGAAATTTCAAAAATGATATAAAATAAACCCACGAGGGCCTGCGTCTACAAATAACATGCTGTTCCGTTAGAAATTTCATATCGCAGTGTGTAAATGTGTATTTATGTTTAGCACCAATACTATTACTTACTATAAGAAATCAGTTTGGCTCCAAATTATTACTTATTATTTTTTTATGATATTTTCAGTATACCCCTTGTCACCACTGCGGGTAGTTTGTTCATACAGGTTGTCGCAGTGAAGGTGCCTAGACTTGAACACCAATATCTTCCCCAGTCTTCGATGAATGGCGATGGTACTCTGGATTTTTCAAGTTGACATGTAAGTTGATACTCACATGTAATTATAAATTGTTTTAAAACCAAATCTAGGGCATATAGGACTTGGACCGGTAACCAGAGAGGTCAAAAGTTGAAAATGGTCGTACTCGAAAGTAGTACCATCAGTGGTGTTATTTGGGACTGTGTAATTGATTTAGTAGATAAAAGAGGTACGTATATTTACTGTTTTTGTTTTGAGGATAGATTTCCAAAGATATGGGTGCAAAAAGCAAAGGAATCAGTCATCAGAGTGCTGAGTGGTACTACTTTGTATGAGGTAAGATTTTAAACAAAATGAGGTGTGGTTCGGCTGTTGTTGTCAAAAAAGGTCATCTACTTTCATTTTGAGTCAAATGCTGGTGCATAGAGCAGTTGTGGTCATTGTTGTTTTGCTATTTTTGTGTTTTGTCGTCACGTATATACATTTTAATGGATATTTGAAGTGTCACGGAGCATAAGGGTAAGTGTTATTCTGTGTAGAGCTAACATTACGGTCTATGTGAAAATAATGGTGGTCCAAATCCATATCTTGCACACTAGGCGAGATAGCACAGTAGAGGACGGGATATGTTATAGATTTTCTCAAACTGGAAAATTTCTATAATTCATCACAGAATATATAATATATGTGTGTCATACACGAAGAAATTCAGATAGGATTAAATAATATTGTTGATGATCCACTGACCGCGAGCACTCGCGTATTATGACATGAAATCCTCGTGCAGTAAACCCTTACTATTCACGAGATGCTTGAACTTTGAATAAGATGTAATACCTAACTATATTACTGTTGGCAAAGTGCGAATCGAGTTTGAGTTTGTAGATATCAACACGCTAGTTTGTAGACAGGAATATGATGATTTGTAGAGGTGGAAACCCATATTTGGCAAATAATCATGATTTTACAAACTTATTCTCCATGACACCGTGCACTACCAGTCTGTGTTTTACATTTACACAATGCACAAGACTTTCAAGTGACCACTTCGAGTTTAAGACGTGGAAATCTGAATTTGATGTTATCATGCGCTTTATACGGTAACAGTTTGTATTCTTTTACTTTACTGCCTTATATTTCATCTAAATACATTTGTTGGATCAGTTCAGTTGTATTTCAATATGTCTCCTATAGATGTTGGCTTCAAAACTAATTTTAAAGACAAAATGTATATTTTGTCTGATTTGGTTTATAGATTTTAGCATTTATCAAATCGAGTGTTTGTTGAAGTTAAACGCTATGTAGAGGCGCTGGTTTGTTTTAGCTTAGCGCATTTTTTTATATGGCAAATATTGACATTTAACTCACGTGTTCCTTATGTTCAAAGTCACTGTCGGTAAAAATAACTGTTTTTATTAATTTTATAACATCTTAACGAAAATTGTCAGGGGATATAATGTGTCGCTACACCGTTTGCCCATTCCTCCGTCCATGTCCTGTCTGGTGGTTAATTTATTTTGTTAAGTGCAACCATTTGCCCTACGTACTTCATATTTCATGGAAATGTATCAACTAAAATAATTAACGGTCGTCTCTATATTAATTGTTTAAAATAGTGTTTTTTTAAAGTTCTGTGCTATTCATGGACATGTTCATGTTTATTTACGAGACATATTTAAATAAGAATACACACATATCTTCAGTAGTACATTAATTAAATACAGTAAATTATATTTTATAGAAATTTGGAAATACTTATCTGATCACATTTTTGTTTTAAAATTGGTTGATGTAATAAAGCAAATGTGTGCTTCATATGCAAGATATAACTTCATTCATTATAATATATATATACTATGGCAATACACACAAACAAATAATTATGTGCAGCCTTACTGTATGTGAGTTTTTCAACATATTTCGAGCCTATTGTATTTGGGAGGGGGGGGGGGGGGGAGAGAACAATTGTGTTGGGGGGTGGGGGGTGGTTGGGGAGAGAATTTCTATAGGTAACTGTAAATCACTGTTAGTCATACACTTTCATGAGCAAAGTGTGATATTCAATTTTTCTTGAGATTATGAGGCCCACCCAATAAAGCATTTGTGACCAGTACACATAATAACACATTAAAGAATGTTGTATATTTATTGTGTTGTGCTCTGATTTTTGGTCTAAAAACAATTAAGAAATACCAGATAAGTTTTGTTTTCAAAAGCTAAATTACAAACATATATTTTTTCATTAAAGTAAATTACAAAGTGTTGTTAAGCTATTCTTACCCTCAATATAGCAATGCTATACAAATAAATAAACTAAGAGTGGGCCTCAATTTATATATCTGAGTTGATCAGCCATGAAGCGTGCTGGCTGTAAATATTCAAGCTTCCCATGCTTTTTCACTGACCAAGTAGCGCTGGGAAATGTGTCTTTAATACTATCATATTTTCAGATATGAATTTCCATGCTTTGAACGGGTCGTCGGAAGACGAAACCAATGTATAAAAAGACTCTCAAACGGAAACTCGAGCGTTTAATTGGGAATAATACAACTTTACTATCGTACATAGTGCCAGCATTTCCAGGCATAAGAATACAATTGCAAACATATTTCGTCTAGCCCATTCATTAATATCACCTGTTGTCTCCCAGATTATTACGTCGAAGTATAAGACGCATGTAGTGTTTTGCGTAATTTAACTATGCCCCACCACGAAAGTGTTACCCTTGTCCGATCATATGTCCATGGGGACCTTCAGATGTTATTTTCAAATTGTTGGTTAAGTCTATTCAAAGCCACCATGAGAGCAACATTTTCATATCAAAAGTATCTCAATGTGAATGCCCTTGTCCTACTTTAGCACTTTGTTAATTTACATTCGAGTTTTACATTGTCTGTGCAGAAAAAAATAATAAAAATATCGGACAGGGAAAGCAGCATTCAAGGACGACCGTCAACCATAAAACACAAAAACAAACACGCAAACAGACAAACGAGAAGGTAAAAGTAATAAAAAATGCAAACGACATCACAAACACAAAAGGGTTGACAATAGGGCTACCGCCTTGGAACGGTAAGTGGCAACAAAGGCCACTGGGAGGTTTAAACCGGTTCTAGGATGCACCAAACCTCACACTTACCCTACTATCATCCCATTAAAACAGGACAGTGTAAATAAAGAAATCCCCGCCATGATCTAATCTCTAACCAACAAGGCAGCATCAATAGGCAATATAAGTAAAACACAAATATGCTCGTGTAAATATAATATAAAAAAACAATAGCCTAGAGAGCCACAATGAAGGTACTCATTGACTTGGCAGAAGCCAGAGCAACAAGAGAATAAACCATTAAGGGCACGACAAGAAAGATCATAGACAAACATCAAACGCCACCGTCCCAATGGGCTTTAGGTAGGCGTCATCATAGGGTCCACAGCCTGTCCGGTCATCGTACAATTAAAAAGGAAAGCATAGTGGCGAACTGTGAAAGGGTCCACCACCAAGCATGCAGTACGTGGCAAAATGATAGGGGTATAACCTCTTTTGATAAACTTTTAACAAGTTTAACAAAGATAGAATGAAAGTGATCATGACCAAGAATCTTTCGAAGTTTATAAATCAAATCACCATAGAAGTCAGGTTAGACCAGGAACTGATCATCCCTAAAAAGTCTCGTTTAAATCCGGCCTGGGGTTTAGGAGAATTCAAAGTTTGTGTATTAAAACCTTTAAAGGGCCATAACTCCGCCAACATCATTCAACCGGAACATGGTGAGATATGTACAATTAGGCTTGGTACTGATCATCCCTGCAAAGTTTCATTGAAATCCGGCCAAATGAAGGCCCTATCGTGTTAACGAGGCCAACTATAGCAATTTTAACTACATCAAGGGCCATATCTCTGGTATTATGGTCCGAAGTAGCTGGTTTTCGAACTCATCTGAGCTTTAATTGATATCAACAATCTGGTAAAGTTTGAAAAAGATCGATTGAAAAACAAAATGAAGGCCCCGTGATCTTAATGAGGCAAAATATAACATTTTTATCTACATGTAAATCAAGGGCCTTAACTCCGTTGTTACGAGTCCAATCTGGCTGGTTTCATTGATATTAACAATCTGGTAAATCGGGTAAAGTGTGATAAAGTTCGAATGCAAAATGAATGCCCTATCATCTTAACGAGGCAAAATATAGCATTTTTAACTAAATCAAGGACCATAACTCCGCTGTTACTGGTCCGATATGGCTGGTTTTTGAACTTTTCTGAGCGTTCATTGACATTAACAATCTGGTTAAGTTTGGTAAAGATCAAATGAAGGCCCTATCGTCTTAACCAGACAAAATTTAACGACGGACGTACGACGGACAACTCGGCATCCCATAAACTCTGCTGGCATTCGGCCAGTTTAAACCAGGTTATCGCATCATCCAAATGTCAAAGTACACCATTGTAAAAAAGCAAAGGTATTCTTTAAAAAAAAAGATCCAAAATGGATAGGATGTTGTTAAGCGAAATGTTCAACCAAATGCATATTTTAGGCATGGGCAATGTCAACCATATAGTACATGGCAGTATTTCAACACTGTTGATGTGAACATAATATCAGAAAGAACACTTAATTGGTAGAAATTATTGATTTATATCCGAAAGGTTTGGTACAAGTTTACTCAAAGTTTTTGTAAGTGAAATAAAGTGGTCCATAGAATAGTCCATTTATCCGGCGATTGTATCACATCAAATTTCAAAGTACACCATTGTACAAAAGCAATTGATGTCTCGTCTTCTCTCACTGGATAAATGGATTATTTTATGAACCAATTATTACGAAATCAGAACACACACACAAACACACATACACACGCGCGCGCGCGCGTACAGAGATAGAGAGAGAAACTGTAATGAATTAAAAGGAAATAATGAAAATAATTAGAATGGAGAACGATTAAAAAGATATATACTGAAAGGGAAAAAAACGGGAATTTCCGCTATATGGTGTATGTACCGTATCCTGCTGCTGTTAATCGAATGGTACATGGCTACGTAAGATATTTCCTTTCGGAAAAAATACTATAACAATACGTAACACAGCAAATAGTATTCCTGCAAAGTTTCGTTATTGAAATAGTACGTGTTTGGCTGAAGCATGTGCGCAAACTTAGGATGCGACATTTTGCAAACTCTTTACGTTAAATACAGTACTAAACTGGCTCAATTATTCAAAGAGGAACTTCAACATTTATGAATTTCTTGTTACAACGTGTACTGTGATTAAAACGTCTACAGCATCATAGTTGTGTCCTTTCTCTAACTAACTGCAACTTTTTTATGTTACAAAACATCATGGGATATCCTTGGAATATATATATGGAATTAAGTGTGCAGTATATACAATATATAGCCGAAATTCCTTTTTTTGTCGCTTCAGTATAGATGTAATATACGTCTTTACAATAAAATTCCAACTTTAATAATAAAAGTAGATTTATTTTCACAGTGCATGAGTGCACGATTAAAATGTAACTGTTAAATGTGCTTACAAAATAACCGACAAATGTAACAGAAATCATCACCCAGTAAATTATATATAGAATCGGTCTTTCTCAAACGGCATGTTGTGGTTCATGTATCTAAATTTAAGTAGGATTTTAGCGAAATATATTCAATTTGGTAAAATATGAAAATATGTTTCAAATACAAAACTAATAATCTAGAAATTAGATATGAAAAACCTCTTTAAACCTCTTTAAACATTTTGGACATAAAACATGTTACTATAATCAATAAATAGTCAGTCCAATATCATTTAATGGGGTACACTATAATTCAAATGTACATTAATATGTATATTAGCGTTTGTTTAGTTATTGATTGCAGCTGTTACATCTAGCCCGACTACAATTCAGTTAGGTTAATACTTACTGGTTTGTGTGATCATCGAGCCCAATGGCTGTAGCTTTAAAGAGACACATGACACTCTTGATTTCTTTAAAACTCGAGGCGTTCCGTTAGTTTTCCTCCATAACTTGCATTTGTTCAATCATTATTATTAATTATTAGAATTGTTCAAAGCAAATTGTTTCTACATATTATTATTATTAACTAAATATTATATTGCAACAACAATATATTTAACAATTTGGTAGAAAACCGAAGACTACTGACATCTCAAATATTTATTTAATTATATGTAAGCGGGTTTAAAGTCAAAATGACACAGGATTAATGCATCGATGTGCTATGCTAATCTTAATGCTTGATGCAAACCTCAAGATTGCGTGTGTCCCTATAACGTAGGATATCGCTGAAACCGGTAGTATAGTGGGCGTGTGAAGAGTCTTACTGTATTACATCTCGGCGACAGAATTATTCACACAGAGTCTGCTACCTTTCTCTCTTGTCAGAGTGTATTGACATTTTATATAGGACAATTTTATTAAATAGTACGATTGGTGGTATCAACCAATTATTTTGAAATTGACAATCCTGAGAAAATGCGTCGATAGAAAGCTGCATTTTCGCAATAGAACTTAGCAGTACTTTTTGAAAAACACAGATATTCTAACAATTTATACAACTGCTAATTGCTTCAAGAAACATAGTGTTAAATATAACAAATATAAAAAATATGAGGATCCTTTGTAAGAAACAAAAACAACAAAGATAATTTTAGCAGCCGACTCGGAGTCTGAGAAAGAAACAATACCGCTCATGCCTCCAAGTACCGGCGTAAGCGTTTACTTCAAAGCCATCTATATTGAACTCGATGTTCCCAATGAACCATTAAAAATAAAATATGACTACTGATTCATAGACCTTTAACAGCCACCACAAAGCAACAAACGAACACGTGTGTGAATTTTAACTTAATGAATATTGAAACGGGAGATTATTTGGATGTAATAAACACAACCAAGATAATAAAGTAGCAAACTCGATTTTATTCAGCCTGTTCATCAGATGTAATGTATATATATATATCTATAAAGCAACACCTCTTACGTCCCTTATTACCGCATTAAGCCATTTTCTACTTCAAAGCCACTTATAAAATATCGCCATTGATTTGTAGCTTGAAGAGACTTTTTACAGCCGCCACATTGCAATAAACGAAAGGTAATGACTGTTAACAAAACACAACCAAGCGAATACAGTACCAGACTGTTTCAGTATGCCTGTTCATAAGAAGAATTGTAAGAAGTAAAACCACTCACGTACTCTGGCACCGGCTTAAGCAGTATATATTCTACTTCAAAATCCACCGATATTGGGCACGATAATCCCAACGAACCACTAAAATATAACACTTCTGATTCCTTCAATGTTTGAGGTAATTTTACCGAAAACAATTTGTCATTCGTTTCAAAAACAAATTGAGAGAATTTTCCGATAAAAAATGTGTTGGTGTGGTACAGGTGGCGATTTTCCAAATTATGCGGTGTTGAAAATATATATTTGTGATTGATTGCTGTAAAAAAGCAATACAAAAATTCCCCAATTGCATAATGTCGTTTAAACTATTGAATACAAATCTGATTTTCCCGAATAGCTGTTTTGTGGATTTTTTTCCCATGGGTTATTATCAAATTTGCTGGTATCGTTGTAATGTTTTTCAGTAAATATTCAAAGCCACATACTAAATTGACACAATATAAATGAATATTAATTAATTTTTTTTCCAAAAAATGTCCATGGAAAAATACACTTTCTTCATGAAGTGCTATCTTTTGAATTAAATGTCGGGTAAACATTGAATGTTGATAAATATTGTTTTATTAGTTTTACATACAATAGGAGGGTAAAAATGATGTCATTTGGAATTACCAAAATCTAACTGCGGTTGTTATATAACGGAACAACAGGGTTTAGACTAACAGTGTTTTCTCGATGCTAATTGCAGTAAACGAGAGTTTATAAACATCTAGAAATGAATCTTTGTTATAAAGCGCGTGAACGGCAAATCTGAAAAAGGATAATATTTGGTGTTGCTTGGTTTGTGTAGTGGCGTATTGTTATCACTTATTCTAATCACGTATTTAGATAAAGTAAACTTGTTTATGCATGCACACTGTTGTTATCGTAACACGGATATGCCTTAAAATTATACAAGTAAATGTTTAACTCTACAGCTACAAGGACTATCACAACCTGGTTTCTATGATAAAATGATTTACTTTACAAACGTTGTAAGATACTCGGTCATGATCAATTTCAAACAATCTTTATAAAACGTGTTAAAAGTTAATCAAATGAGGTCATATTGTAAAGTAAATCAGTTTACCATAAAAAAAGACAAGATGTAGTCCTCTCAGTATTTAATTAGACGTCGTCATAAGGTCCACAATCTGTCCGGTCATCGCACAATCAAAGAGGAAAGCATAATGCGGCCTGTAAATTGGTCAACCACTATACATACATGTACTAATGAGTGATGTTTGTCTCCAATCTTGTCTTGTCGTGCCCAAAATGGTTTATTCTCGTGTTACTTTGGTTTCTGTCAAGTCATTGGCTTTCTAGGATTTTGTTTTTTTATATTCATATATACATGAATATTTTTGTGTTATACTTATATTGCTTAGTAATTCGTCCTAGTATGTAAGAGGATAACGACTTGCAGGGGATTTCTTTATTTACATGGTCCCGTTTTAATGGGATGACAATAGGGTAAGAGTGAAGTTTATTGCATCCTAGAACCTGGGTTAATAAATCCCTATTGACCGTTCCATGGATGTTGCCATATAGTCAACACTTTTATGTTTGTGATATCATATACGTTGCCTCTTATTTATCCTTGTAATTCTTGTTTGCTTCTTGTTTTCGATTGACTGTATCATTGCATGCTACATGAACTGTTCGACTTTTATATCTACTTTTGAAGATGTTTAGACTCGATATTTTAATCAAAACTATTAAGTAAGATTTTATAAGTTAACTTAAATGTGAAAGAGATATTATATTATATATTTCCTTTAGAGCAATCGGTAATTAAGCGTTTGGGCATGTGTTTAATAAACGTTTGCCAACTGGAAAATGTTATTATATTACACAGAAATCAACTTTGACTACATGCCACTTTAATAAAAGTAGATGCAGTATTAGAACAGGAAGTATATAATTCATTACAACAAGACACATTTTTAATAAAATGTACATCAGAAATTCAACCGTATTTCATCACAAGCATAAAAAAGAGTATGATAATGGATCTTTGGAAACGGCCGAAAACGACACATACGAAATATTGCAGTCTCGGTTTGATTGAGACTGTTCATGAGCGGTAGTGAAATATGCTAGCTACCGCTCACGCCCTCTAGCCCCGGGTTGAGCAGAACTCAATATTAATAAAATCAATAGTACACAATTTTAACCATCCCGAAGATGGCATGCATATGGCGGTGGACATGGAGTTTATTGCTTTCCCATGTCGTACGGCGTATGGTTCCAGTATCTAATAAAATTAAATGTCCCGAAGAGCGAAATAAACATAATGGAATTTAGTTGGGAGCAGCGGTTATGAAGCCTGCATATCACAAGTAACAGTCAAAATACTATAAAACGGTGAGTATTTTTGTGTTTTCAAGTCTGTCAAAAATTCAACAATTGACAAACAACGGAACATATAAGTTCATTTCCTGAAGCATGAGATTTATTTGTACCCGTTTTAAGCGTGCTTATCTTTCAAAGCTGGAGACTGGAATATACTCTAGAGATTAATACATAGGCGATGCGTCATTGTCCGTCATATTGACCTGATATTGGTCGAGGGCCGATATTATGGAACGCCATGACCATGATGACTGTCTTATGATGTTGCCGATTAATATATGCAGTGCCTTTCATGATATGCCGTTTATTTTTAATTATAGGAGGTAATTAAATCTTTATATGTCGTAGAAAGTATTTATATGCAGTAGATTAATTATATGCGATAGATCATGTATTGTATGTAGTAGATAAACCATTATATGCGGTCCAGTTATCATTATATGCAGTCCATTTATTACTCTATGCAGTAGTTAATCTAATATATGAGGTCATTTGTTCATTTAATAAAGTAGCTTTGTATTTATATGCAATGCGTTTGTTGACTTTATGAATTAGACACTTGTGTTGAGTTTTGGACCCCTATTAAGTGTCCGTCTATTATTAATAACGGATCTTTGATATGCAGTAACGTAGTATCTCTAATAATTTCTAGTTGGCCCTTGTTTCATTTTTCACAGAATGGTATTATCTTTAAATTTTCATGAGTCTTTTGACGATAACACATAAAATAAATCGTTATCCTTTTAGGCTACACTCTGCATCATCTATACAAATTCCACATAATAACTCTACATTTCTTAGATCTAAGCCATGTGTATGTCTGACACTTTTAAATCTTCATTCGCAACTCATTCCATGTTCCTTCCAATAAATTTACCAAGATTTTTAATAACGGCTTAAAAGATTCTTTAACACCTCTTGGAACACCTGTTTTGAGAAAATATCACGTAACGCCTCCATTCAGACATCGTTTAATTCAATCTAGACGCAGAATGTTTCCTTCTATAAGTAAGTGCAATTCTATAAGTAAGTGCAATTCTAAGACGTGCATTGGTTGCAATTATTTATCTTGCAAGTCAACCATTAAATCAACTGTTAATGGTTGAACATTTAATGTATGTCTAGCTTTAAATTGACGTACTTCTGACGTTATTGATGTTTTGACTTGAAATGCACCACGTTGTGGTATACAATATGTTGGACAAACAGGTCGTTCCTTATAAGTTCGATTCCGTGAGCATAAATATAATGCAGGAAATCCCAAAACCTGTACCAACACTTTCGTCAGTCAGGTCATAGTTTTAGTAACGTCATTGTTCAACCTGTTGAATATATCATTTATGATAATGATGCAAAATAAAAGTCATTCATATAGCAGAACTAAAGTGGACGAAAATCTTGCAGACACCATTTCCAATGGGCTCTAATGATAATTTTTATCAACATGGAAATATTTCAAAAGAGCCTTATATTGACATGTTTGCTATATTTTCCATTTGAAAGCGTAAGTCTATGTATTATGGTTGTAAACGGAAGTCACGTACTTGTATGTCAGTCGCTAATTTACATACTATTTTTAAACAGTCTGGAAAGCACTCGATGCTTTCTTGTCTCACCTCTCTATTCATTTCTTATTTTACTTAAGCTGATAGACGAGGAAGCAGACAAAATCTTCATTCAAACAGATCCTTTGTATAACACTGCTTCCATAATTCAAAGCTATACGCAGCATGTTCTCCGACCCCATATCGAAAAGGAGTCTGATCACGTCAGACATTTTCTAAACATTCTTTATCTTAATAAGGGCATTGATTTTATTGATATACCAAGTATTTTTCGAGGTAATCATGTTGATTCTATTTCTAAATATTGCAAATATTTCGAAAACCTATACTTCGTTAGAAGTCAAACAAAAACAATCAGAAATATGATTTTCAACTACAACAAAATAGTGTCTGACTTGATATAGTAAATAACACTCCTAAGGAATGCCAGTGTAGAACATCTAAATTTTGCTATGCTCCGGCTTATCTTGTCTTACTGCCGTTAAAGATCACGTTAAACAATATTTTGCTAAATCTTAAGAAAACTCTGGGATTAATTTATTTTGGTCTATTAAAACTTTAGGCGACGTTCTTGATCAAATATGCAATAAACGCCAAGCTTCATCTATAAGTATGGGTTAAATTCTAAAGGATCAGAGATTTGGAAAAACTGGGATATTTTGGGCTAAAAGTTGCAAATTTCAACCAAAATTACTAAAAACAGGATTACTTTTAAAAATAAAATTCTCATTACAATATTAGGAGATTGAAAGTCCTTAAAGTTATCTGTTATATACATGTTCATGTAAACAAATATTTGGAATGAATAAAATATATAAATCTTGAAATTTTTGGGGGAAATCAAAACAAAATGAATTAAAGTCGCTGATTTTTGGAATATTTATGAAATTTTAAATTATAATTATACTATAGCAAAACAGAAGTCGTTTTAGTATTTCTTTAAATGTAAAGGTGTCATGAGCTACAGAAGAGACAGTCCTAAAGGATCAGAGATTGGATAATGTCATTTCATTTGGCCCAGAATATCGAAATTTAAACCAAAACCGCCGAAAACTGGACTATTTAAAATACAATTGTATTGCAATATAAGGGAGTTGAATGTTCTTTAAGCATTCTATTATGATATTAATGTACATGGGAAAAATGTTTGGAATAAACAAAGTTTATACATATTGACATTTTTGGAGAAGATCTACAAAAATAATGCATAAAATAAAAGAATTTTGGAAATTTATTTATAACAAAATAAAGTATTTTTCAAAACTGTAAATAAAGATGTATTAAGGTACAGACAAAATGTATCGAAGTATAACTTCATAACTGCAAATAACAGTAATGAAAATTTGAATATTTATTAAAAAATAATTTCTGTTGAAATGAAAGGGATCTGAATATCTTTAACCGTTTCTTATTATGTTCGTGTATATGGAAAAGAAATGGGCAAACACAAAAGAAAATAGCTTAAAAAAAAGAATTGTATGAATATGATGTATTTGTAAATAACCTGAAGACATTTTTAAACGATATTGAATTACAACTCAAACTCATAAATTGCACACGTAAATGCCAGTGTAATATTTCTTTTATTAATCTATTGCAAACAAATATATGCCAATTAACAGAACCGAGAGAAGTAATATTTCGAGTTTGGGTTGAGAAAAATTCAATTCAGAAGTAAACGTAATTTTAAAGCAAACTCAGCCTGGAAAATAATATACATGTACGTCTCAAAGCTATTGTAAGAGACAATCATGATATTAAAATATTTAACAGAATACTACGTTAATGTTGGCGCATATTAACATTCTGAATATGGTATAAATGCTACAACTAACTCCCCTGCATTCACACCATGTTACAATACAGGGAAGTATGTGCTTTCTGCAAGTATAGTGTAAAGTAAGTTTCCCAAGATACTTTGTTAACATTACGAAATTATAAAGGAACAGATGGTTCGTCTGTTATAACAGGCCTTATAACAAAGTCCAAGGTGTACCATTCCTATTCTAAACGTATGTAAGACTTTCCGAGGTCCTTGTTTGCACGTGGTGGTATGCACGCAAATATTGTACTGCTGCTACTGCATATGTATGGCGAATACTGCTCATCTAGAGCTGACCAGTCGAATTCACAACGCAATAGGATGGACATACAACAAGCCGATGTAATGAGACAGTGGATTATTAACTGATATCCAGTTGATAATTATTCCAGGGTCTCATAACAAGCCGTTGTATGCCCATCCTACTGCGTTGTGGATTGGAATGGAAAATCTCACCATCAGTTTGTACTATATAGACTGTGTCCATTTAGACAACCTGCTGTTTAAAATAATATTTAACTATGGAATTTCAAAACATGTCTTTCAGGATGCTCTGTCCTATTGCCATAGCGGTATCCAGATTATACTTTTCTTTCAGCAGTCATATACTCAAACGACTTTGTAAAGCAGTTGTTTTCGTTTCAGAACGATTTCCTACTCCCAAGAACTGAAGCAAAGACTGCTGTGCTAGTCTTTCAAATCTCTTTGCAACATTGCCTTTGTATCTACCCTGCGTTAGCTTGCATCACCTGCAACACCCGTTAGCTGCTGTATATTTAAGGACTATTGATCTGCAATCTTTATATAAAAACAACCCCCAAAATGGATGGGTTATGGTCAAGTGAAACTTTCAACCAATGACAGTAATTCAATATTATTTACGTGAACATAATATCAGAAAGAATACTTATATGGCTGAAACTGTGCGCTTTATATCCGAAATGTATGACGCAATTTTATTCAAAGTTATTTTTATTTATTTTTTTAATGTCAAATAAATTGTTCCAGTTATCCAGCGAGAGCAGACGAGACATCATTTCTAAGTAAAATAAGCCATGTTATCACATCATCCAAATTTCAGAATGCACCATTGTAAAAAGGCAAAGATATTCTTTCAATAAAATGTGGTTTCGAAATAATCTCAATGTTATAGTATGATGACATTGACGCACTTTCTCTATAAAAGTTTTATAACCGGCAACTATATTTGTGGATGTGTTCAACAAAATTGAGTGACTATTTTGCATAGAAACATTGCCAAACAAAACCAGGTGATCATTAGCAAGCCTATATTCGAACAAAAATGGTCCAAACCAAATAACAAATCTAATAAACTGTTCATCAGAACGTTTCACCATACCACATGTTTCAGTTTACATATATATATATTTTCAGTGTGAAGGTGAATTTAACAATAGTATATACTGAAAAGAAAAGGAAACGCATAATGGATATTTCCGCTATATATTGTATGTTTAATATGCTACTGTTAATCGAATGGTACAGGGCGACATTAGGCCTGTCCTTTCGGAAAGAAAGTTTAAACAGCACCGAACACACCAATGGTTACCCCTTTAAAGTTTCCTTATCGACAGAATCCGCATTTGGTTCAAGCAGGTGAGCAAATTAGGCTTTTCCTTCACCTTTCAGTATACATTACGTGGTCCCACCTTAATTCCATTAAGCGATGGGAAAGCTTATATTAGCAGGATTTTATAACGGATATTTAACACAATAAAACACTTTTAAAAACGTTTTTTTATACTGAAAAAATGTGGTTACCTGTTTAAAATTACCTATTACATGGTTTTAATTTACAATATGCCATACCAATAAACCCCATTTCGCTTCATCTGGAAGGGGTTGGATTGGGTATGGACGTTGATACTCGGACCACGTAATGTAATTCAATTATGGAATCAAGGGATGACATACATGTTGGCGTTTGCATATGTTAAATAAATAACTAGAAGGGTGTTCCTTTTTTAGGCTGTCATGTGTTTATTTAACTTTATGAGCTAGGTCAGGTTGCAGGTAAAGGTTTAATGAAAAGGGCATAACTTTGCCGAAATGAAAGACAACGCTATTAGACATGTGTTACGACTTTCCTTAGGGTGGGATGAAGATGTTTATGAGTTTCATAAATATAGGTCATAAACATAGGTTAAATACTTTTTAAGTTATGACCAAGTTCAGGTTGCAGGTTAAAGCTTGACGGACATACGGACGTATACAACGAATGAAGACATACTACAGACAAAGCGATCCCTACCTGTCTGCCATGCTACGAAGGTGACACAAAGACAAATAAAATGGAACTTTTAATTGTAACATTTTTATGAATCATGTTTTAATGTTAGCTCAATCTTTTTAATTAAAATCTTAAAAGTGTACTTTATTATCTCCCTTTATAGCAACACCTTTATTACAGAGAGGTCACACGTTTATATTATTTGGTATTGTTTCGTATATTTAGAATCTAAAAAACTATGTTTGCATGCAATTTGATTAAAAGGGATAAATATAATTCTAATTTGTTTGGTTATCTTTACCTTCTTTCGATAGAATGTGTGTTTAATGATTAAAATGTTAAATGGTTGCTTCCATATGTTTTTATACTTGTTTAAGGGTTGAACTATTGAACTGTTATATATATACATGACTAACGTAACCATTTTGAATGCAATCAAATACACACACAACAACTGGTGGATCTAATCCATGCTATACATCCATTGTTATATCAATTTAGAACATTTTCTTAAAAATGACCTTCTTTTATAAATCAATAGTTTAACACACTTAAGCTACCGAGCTAAAAATACTATCCTGGCTTAAAAGAAGCATAAGACATTGACCTTTCCGAAAATACATATTAGAATTTGCCAGCTTGAGTGGTACCAATATGTCAAAATTTGGGTAGCAACACACGGCCTATACCGTTTATAGACAAATTGTTGGTATCCCTATCTTTTCTACTGTTTAATAATATATATCCTAAAGAACTTCAACTTAACAAAGTGAATATTTCTGATACTAACGTTTTTTTTCTCTGTCTATTGAAAATGGTGAAATAATTAGATAAGTCTATGACAAGAGAGATGATTTTAATTTTGATTTAATTATTAATTTTCCCCATTTAGATGGGGATGTTCCACGAGCAACTTCTTATGGGGTGTATGTGTCTCACAACTTATTCGTTTTTCTAGAGCTTGTACTCGAGTTGAGGACTTTAATATTCGTAATATTTGTATAACTAAAAAGCTACTCCATCAGGTCTACCGTTACCATAAACTAAGTAAAATCTTTGCAAAATTGTATTATCGTAACCATGATATTCTTTCCAAATATAAAAGTAATTTAAGAACTCTTCTGCGACAAGGGCTATCCCAACCGGACTTCTATGGTGATATTATTTACAAACTTCGTAAGATCCTTGGTCATGCTCATTTTCATACTGTCTTTGTTAAACTGGTTGACGTCTACCTCAAACCCAAAAAGACGGTGGCGTTTGATGTTAGTCTACACTATTGTCTTGTCGTGCCCTCAATGGTTTATTCTCTTGTTGCTCTGGCTTCTTCTGCCAAGTCATTGAGTACCGTCTTTGTGGCTATCTAGGCTATTGTTTTTTGTATCGATATATACACGAGCATATTTGTGTTTTACTTATATTGCCTATTAATGCTGCCTTGTTGGTTAGAGAATAGTTCATGGCGGGGATTTCTTTATTTACCCTGTCCCGTATTATTGGGATGACAGTAGGGTAAGTGTGAGGTTTAGTGCACCCTAGAACCTGGGTTAAACCCCCAGCGGCCATTTTTGCCACTGACCTTTCCAAGGCGGTAGCCCTATTGTCAGCCCTTTTTTGTGTTTGTGACGTCATATGCCTTCGTGTGCGTATTTTTGCGTGTCTTTGGGTTTACTGTGTTCTGTGAAAGCTGCGTTTCCTCTTCGACTTTTATACTTGTTTCTTATACGTGGTACATATTTTGATATACGTGGTGGATACGTCTTTATATTCACTGGTTTCAATTGTATTATATTCGATACAAACGGCTTTAGACGTGGTGCATTTCTTATGATAAGCAGTGCTTTTCCTATTATATGCTGTTTTGTGTGTCATTATGATGATGAGATCAATCGGTACACTCGTTTTTAAGATGTCACGAATTAGACTGCTACACAGCGTTTAAATATACACGACTGTAAAACGCTGCCATTATCGATTATCTAGACCCACAGCGATTTACGTCATTAGAGATTTCCAGTTTTATAAATAGAACAATAACTGTCTTAATATTGTTCAGTCCAAAACAAGACTTGATTGATTTTAATAATATAAAAAACACGAACTGTTGAATACAATTAGGTCAAACCTAGACAGATTTACTAGATCGGCATTAGGAAATAACATGGTTTGATAACACCCCATTCCCCTGGAAAATCTCGAAAAATACCACAATCCCTCCTAATTGTTTTTCAAAAACACCCCCTGGACTCACCTACCCCAACATACCCTTCGACACATTTTCCTTCATTAGATGGGTACAGATATTGCACGGAAAAAACAACGTTTACCCCGGGGAAGGGATTTCTGACAGAACTGGTATAATACCAACAATGTGGATTACTTTAAAATGTTTCTCCTAGAGTGTGGTTAGAACAATAAATCGATTTTCCTTTGGTGAGCCCGTTGCTGCCTTACCCCAATCACGGTGGGGAAAATAATTGATAGGTGCATACTTTTTTTGCGAGTACCCCTCAGTAATTACTGATAACCTACTACTTTTTCC
The DNA here is from genome assembly GCA_037043455.1 of Cyrtodaria siliqua. NCBI lineage: Eukaryota > Metazoa > Mollusca > Bivalvia > Adapedonta > Hiatellidae > Cyrtodaria > Cyrtodaria siliqua. Next base: position 527,454 of record JAWPHD010000031.1, read on the forward strand.
CTGATAGACAATTTATAAAAGTGCAATAAAATCGAAGGAGGCGGAGGGAGTGAGTGTAGGTGGGTTGGGGTTGGGGATGGAAGGTGTTGTTGTAAAATATTCTGAAAGTGGACTGTTTGCAATAACGTTCAGAATAACGTTTCGCAAACAAAATCTTGAAATCCGCCCAAAGAACGATCTGGAGTTCTCTTTATTTCCGAAAATGGTATTCCCAAACTTGTTAGAATTCAACATTTTTTGTCTAGCCCACGATTGTGGGTAGCGTGACATAGCAGTCACTTTTCCGGTGGCGACTTCATTTTAAATCAACTGTATCTCAACAAATGCTGCTCGATTTTTTCTGAAACTTGGTCAGATTCTTTATTGGATCAAGGGACATCAAGTAATGCCAAAATTACTAAGGTCAAGGTCAAATTGTTCGATATTTTCTTAACATCGGTTAGGTAACTCAACCTTTGTTTGGTAGCTTAACCTCAGTTAACTCTAATATGCGATTGCCTCACTTTATGTCTTTGATACTTGGTCATATGTATTGTTGGCATTGTTGGACATCGCTGAATGACAAAAATACCAAGGTCAAGGTCATATTTTGCATTATTTTTCCAAAACTACACCTTGGTTAAACCACTTAACCTCAGTAACTTAACCTCTTATAATTACTTTGCTTTTATTTGTTTGATACTTTGTCATATGTAGTGTTGTCTTCGGTGGACATCATTTAAAGCTGTACAGTCCCTATTTTAACTGGTAATAACTCATGAATATGAATGAGTCACGTGTGAAGTAGTTTCAAATCGACGAACACCCCAAAAGTCGGTATATAAGGAGAAATCGATACGTACAATTTCACATTTTTATTTAGCCTCCGTACAGGTAACATCGATAAATATACGGCTCCAGAATATATGTGATAAAAAAATAGTTACCAGGAACGGGATTTGAACCACAGCCTTGCACTTGTAAGATTTGAAAGATGTACGCTGAACCTCTAGACCACTGCTATTTATTGGTATTTTGTAGCATTTTTAACACTAAATAGGCATTACGTAATAACAAGAGCGCGCACACAAACTCATAAAGCGCTAAATAACAAGTCGAGATATGGTTGATTTGAGGCGAAGTATTAGTTTCATATTGATAAGATACAGTATTACACCAGGCAATGTTAATTTACACGTGCGACAATATGGACTGCATATTTATTGATCCATCATTAGTTGCGTTCAAATATGTTAAGTTATTTTGCCTCATAATATATCGTAGTTAGTATACTATTTTCTCAAGTAGCGTCGTAGTTCAGTGGATAGAGCAGAGGACTTGAAATCAGAAGGTCGTGTGTTCGAGCCCCGAAAGACGCTAACTTTTTTTTTATTAAAAATTACTTTTACCTGTGTATAGGTACGATGTGCACTGGTCGATGTATATACAGTAAATGATTTCCTTCGCTATATTTGCTCGCTTAAGGTGTTGCCAAAGTCATATTGAAAGTGAAAATGTGTAAAGTAAACAAGTGCTATTCTCAGTTATTATGGGGTCTAATCTATTAAAATTTCACCTAAAGACTCATCATGATTGACACAATAAGTTGGCATTGAATTTTTGTGAAATAACCAGTTTTAAGTATGATGTGCAAAAAGTAAGTTTTTATCCTAAAAAATCATGTTCTCATTCAAACATGTACTTTAGACCTTAAAACTTTGTCAAAAGATAGTTCCTCTATGATATGAGGTAGAAGGTGTTTTAGAATTATTTTTTTTTACATGAGAAAGAAATTATAGGCAAAAAAGACTTTACTTCCTGGTTTATTGGCCTAAAATTCACAGAATATAGAGGTTTGTAGAGATTCAACTGCAGAGATTCTACAATGAATTGTTGCTTGTTGTTTTGCATAGTGGTAAACCGAATATTTATCTAGGTAGAAGGTGTTTTAGTTTTTTTAAACATGCCTTAGTTATGATTGAATTGTGATTTAAATCTTTGTTTACATGTTTACCTGATAGCTTCCGGTTATATACTTTTGACTGTGTCCAAAGATAGTGTATTGATTTTGGTTTTATAACATATTGATTGGATCCTTTAGACATATACTTCAAACTTGATAGAATAGACTTTGAAAAATATTATGCTTTTATTAGAAAATTTGGCTACTTTCACTTTCAACACAATTACAGGTAGGTATTACAGTACAGGTAAAACTAATCACTTTGACATCACCTTAAATACCCGATTTCGACATGAGCTGGTGAACATGAAGTTACAAATAAAGACACGCCTACAAAGAAGAAATCGATTGATATAGGGACTCTGTAGCTTTAAGCACAAATTTAATAAAATAGTTCATATACACCCTCAGATCGAGGTTTTTCATTTAAAAAAATAATCTAGGAGTGCTTGTCCCAATACACTCTAGGCACTTCGCCTCTGCGGACATCAGTTGATTGGGCCTACAACTTAAAATCGGCCAGCTACGCCATGCTCAGTGGTGCAGTTTGGGCGATTTCAACAAAATGTTTAAATACTTTTCTGACGCCCAACTGTTGATAAATTAGTCTGAAAATTTGTGAATGGAAAACAAAATAAGAAAAACATTCCCTATACTACCTTCCCACCTAGGTTTATTATATTTATGACTTTTTCTTTTGTTTTGCAGACAATGTGTACGCAGTTTCATACACTAGAAAAAAGCGTTTCGTCAGACCCTTCCACGGTGCCACCTGAAACAATGTACAAACTACCATCCTAGATCCCCTGGAAATCCATTTCTTACCTCCTCCCCATAAAACAGTCTGCAAATACTCCCACCTCCCCATAACGGATTAAAACAAACAAACCAAAAAAAAAAGGAAAAAAAAGCGTTCACCTCAAGAAAATGTACAGACTATCCCCAGGATTTAAAAAATACATAACCTGAAAATACATGGCTTACCACATCCTAATAAAAAACAAATATGGAAAAATTTCGAGCCACCACACCCCGTTTTTTTTTCGTTACCCCCTTTACTTTATTTTATCGGTCTGGCTCATACTCAATTTTGTCAGATTTACGTATACTCAGAAAAACAAACGTGTCAATATACCGTCCAACTCTTTCAGTTTCTCTTGTCTCACCAGTCGCATGCAGACACTCGGTGAACAACCCAAGGTCAGATGTAATCTGTTTTACTGCATTTAACATTACTCATTTTGTTGACAAAAGCTTCTGTGTCAGTTTGATTTACTTCACGTTGGATTTCCTCAACAATTAGTCCATCTTAGTACAATAACCTGTTAGCCACTGATGCGAATGTCCCCTCGCCGGGACCATTCTAACTCTTATCTTAGCGGTAGCTAGCATATTTCACTACCGCTCATGAACAGTCTCAATCAAACCGAGACTGCAATATTTTGTATGTTTTAGGCCGTTTCCAGAGGTCCATTATCATTTTCATTTTAAGTGACATCATCTACGTTAGTAGACGTCCCTTCGGTTGCGCCATGTCATTGACGGCCCGGTCACATGACCTATATTTGGCGTGTCGGACCCCATTTATAATACGTATTCTTTCTGGAGAGCTTATTGTAGGTCAATTTTGTGCATATTGCGGGCCAAAAATGCGTATAATTTATATATGATAACAATTCTGAGTGTACATGGATCCGCGAGGAATTTTCAAATAATAAATTACACACTATACAGAAATTTGTTCTTAAATAAGTTTATAGAATAATGGTTTTATCAGAATTATATCAAAGCTCATTTTGTAATGAAGCATACTAAAATAAAACAATAATCTAACACTTACCATATCCTCTGTATACTTGCAGAAAGTAGAAACACAGTTAAGTACAAACTAACTGATATAATCCCCATTCCGGCCAAGACAAATTAAAACCGAGCGTTCACTGTTTCACGTAGTGCCTTAACTTCTTAAGCTTGCTTGCGGGTATATCCGGAGCTCATGCTGTATTAACAAACAAATATATTAGTAATTGTCTCTAATAACATAGCAATAACCTTGAATGGTCTAGTGATTCATTTGATTCAAAGAAGGAAGTTTTAAAGACGAACAGTTATTGGTTGAACACTTCGTATAGGGTTTATGGTGAAGTAGAGGGCTTGATTTTGTTTAATGTTAGGTGTGTAATATAAGGCAGAAATAATGTGATGTGAAGAGAAAGACTGACATTTACTATTGATGTTAGGATTATAAGATTGCAATATGTGAAACAAAGTGTGTTTATCATAGTGTCTGTTTAATTCCAGCTGTTAAATGTACTTGCTGGATATACTATAACTTGGTCAAGCAACTAGACAACGGTTACATTAGAGCTAAAGTAACTGTACATGCACCTGCTGAATAAACAAACATACCATTGCATGGTCATTGGGTAATTGCTCAACATAACACTTTGTATAAAAATAATTGAGAGACAATACGCAATACACCAGAAATGCGGTATCTCCTGGCTAGCGTGTGCCAGGCTGCTGTGTTTCTGACTGTGACGTGCAGTCAAATTCACTTCGACGTCGGTTATGTGTACAGATATACGTACAGTTCTACATTAACACTTGAAGAGGTTGACGAATTCAAGATCTTAGCCAAGGTAACAATTTAATGAAACCTGTTCAGTATCTATACACATTCTACGTCAGTTAAAATGTTTAAAACATATTCCAACAGAAGGCACAATATTATAACGTTCGTCATATTTTACTACAGGGCGTAGGGTTCTTTTTTTAATTTCATAGACGTTTTTTAAAACGATGAAAATTACTTCATTGAATGCAAATTATGCCAACAACATGGTGTTTCAGGTTGAGTTTGTCAATATAGCACCCAGAGGAGATAAAGAAGAACTTTACCTTAAGATAGCCGACTACAGATTCTCCCCCAGCAATAGAGATGGTAAGTATATTTATATAGATAATACACTTGCCCTGTATATAAACTGTCTTTGAAACTTGTCATATATCGTTGATTTATTTTGATCGTTGTATTTTCACATTGACCTCTTTACAGACAATGCACTATTTGCAAGTGTTCAGCCGCCGCTCGAAATGGCAATTACGCTATTTTTAGAGCAAATATTGACAACGGTCACTGAAACTCTAACATTGTAAATAGAAAGTATCCTGTGACCAATACCGAGTGGCTTGCGCCATCAAGTTATAAAAGCAGGTAAATAAGTCTAACAGGAAATGCTGCCTACAAAGAAAACAGTAAAATAAAGACATTGTTAACAAAGAGTGGGTGATGGTGGTATAAACCACTGTACTATAAAACAAGCAAAACTTACAATGTTAAAAAAAAGCAGGGCATGTGACATCACAAACATAAAAGGGTTGATAATAAGGCTACCGCCTTAAAACGGTCATAAAGGCCGCCGGGGGTTTAAACAAGGTTCTAAGATTGTATCAAACCTCATTCTTACTCTATGGTCAACCCAATAAAATTGGACAGTGTAAATAAAGAAATCCCCGCCAGGATAAATTCTCTGACAAACAAGGCAGCATAAGTATTACACGAACGTTAAATTGAAGATCCCTTAAAGAAGCCCTTACATGAGTACTCATTCATTATTGAATTTATTAAACGAGTTGGCAAAATTATATAACGCGAGGCTCTTACCGAGCATTATATCATTTTTTCCTAACGAGTTTAATAAATTCAATAATGAATGAGAACGAATATTAGATTATATTTATCACATAACTCACATATCGACTTTTATTGCATTTTGCCTGTCTCTTTAACACGCGCAACCGAAGTAAACCATGGGAACTGGATCATAGTCATTATCGATTTATTTTGTCAGCGCATACTAGGCTTATTTGCATACTTATATAACTAGTGATATATCGAAAAATATAGAATGGTGTAATTCCATTCCCACACCGTAAGTTATGTGCTAGATATGAATATTAATAACACTAAAACCTAGAGAGTCACAATGCAAGTTCTCGACGGCTTTACAGAAGCAATAGCAACAAAAGGAAAAAAACAACATTAAGGGTACGATACGACCATATCTAAGACAAACATCAAACAGCACCGTCCTTTGAGGATTTAGTTGGACGTCATCATAGGGTCCACAATAGCCGGTCATTGAACCATCAAAGAGGAAATAAAAGTGGAGAATAGTGAATGATATGACCCATACACTAAGCCAAGCCAGACTTGCTTCAGAAACGAGATGAAGTCCACGTTTAAACTTAGGGATCGTGCAAGCGATATTTGAGAATTAAATTGATTATGAGTGAATGTGTGTAATATATGTATCAAGGCCCAACAGTAAGTAGGGCACGTTAGTGTGTCAAGTTAATGTTTGTAATATAACGTAAAAGTTTCATATGAGATATTTATGTATATATACGGAAAGGAAAAAGAAACGCGACACGGGAGTTTCCGCTATACATTGTATATACTGCACACTTAATTCCATATATATTCCAAGGAAATCCCATGGTGTTTTATAAAAAGAAAAGTTGCAGTTAGTTAGAGAAAGGACACAACTGTGATATTGTTGCCGTTTTAATCACAGTACACGTTGTAACAAGAAATTCATAAATGTTGAAGTTCCTCTTTGAAAAATTGAGCCAGTTCAGTACTGTATTACGTAAAGAGTTTGCAAATTGTTGCATCCTAAGTTTGCTGACATACTTGAGCCAAACGCGTACTCTGTCAATAATGAAACTTTGAAGGAATACTATTTGCTGTGTTACGTGTTATTTTAGTCTCTTTCCGAAAAGTAAGATCTTACGTAGCCATGTACCATTCGATTAACAGCAGCATATTGTACATACAATATAGCGGAAATTCCCGTGTCGCGTTTCTTTTTCCTTTCAGTATATGTATACTACCGTAATGCTATCTTATTTAATAACACTTTGCAGGCGATAAAATCAGGTTGATAAAAAATACATGAACTTCAATTACAGTAAACAAAACATATCACTGACCAAATACCTTTGAGTAATAGAGACTAACAGGAATAGAGATGTTCTTTTCATTTTAATAGTATTATTTATATTGTAAGGTCTCTTGAATTTCTGCTATCTTGACAAAGCTGCTTTAGATGATTTGTTAATAAAATTTATAATCCTTTTAGTCTCCCCGTAATGGGTTCATAACGGTCGGAGACGATTGTTTTAATTATATAGTAAATGTACTTGTTGCATTAACCATGTTAACTGTTAGATGTAAATATTATTTAAACTTTAAAATGTGTTAATTTTTAATCAAAATAAGTATCTACGATGCATATTGATGTATACCTGTCAGCCATTGTGGCCGAAAGCATTATTGTAACCGTGTGTGATGTCTTAAGGTTTAGAGTAGCACCATATCGGCTACATCAATGTGCGCGGTAGAGTAACATTCAGTATGAACTCGCTATTTGTTGTATTTACAAATTGGCTTAAATTCAATACAACATATAATATTGAAACCATTGGTTTCTATTTATAGATACAATTTGGAAAAAAAGAAATGTACTTCTCAAACACATTTTGTATGCTTATCAGTCAGTAGAACAAAGTAATTAAAGCATAAAATGTGAAAAAAGATTGAGGTTACGAGCTAAACTATGATAGTTTCTAAATGTAAAAGCGGGAGTGAGAGTGGAAATAAATGAAGGAGGGGAAGAAGGAAGGAACACTTAATATAGATATGTATATTCGCATGATCTCTCATAATTCTTAACAACGAAGAATGTGTATTTATTTTATTTTTCCTATAGACTTTTATCTTATAATCATCTTATACATAAATGCAATGCCTATGCTGATAGGATTTGTTTCAATGAAATGAAACGGCAAATATTTCTGCTACCTACGTTTTGTCAAGATTATAAAATTATAAGATTAAAATTGCAGAAACTGGTTAGACGGATGTGTAAACTCAAGCTGCTGTAATCGGTAAACAATTAGGATTGTATAAAAAAATGACCACATCCATTCAATGTGCATTTATACTAACATACTCATTTAGAACTTTACATTTCACAACATATTACATGCATGAGTTTTGTTTAAAAATACCATATGCTGACATTTATTTATGATCAAGGTTCTAAATTATATATAAAGTAGAAGTCGAATTAATAATATGTTTATATATTGTAAAAATTAAAATTGCTATTTTCAAGTCTAAACTATTGAACGTAAAATAATATGCTTTCTAATTATTGACTAACGTTTATAAATAAATACTGAAAATGGGATCCATTGGAAGCAAAAAACACAAACAAGAGATAAAATTAGCAGACTCAGTTTTATTGTGTCTGTTCATGAGACGTAATGTGAAGTGCAACACCCCTCACGCCTCCTAGCACCGGCTTAAGCGATAAACCACAAAGATTAGGCTCGATGATCCCAAAGGACCAGTAAGTAATAACACTACATATTTGTAGTCGGGTTGACTATTTACGGCCGTCACACAGCTTTAAACAAATGCTAGTGCAAATGTCAAGAAATACTGAAAACGGGATCCCTTGGAAGCAACAAACACAAACAAGAGATAAAAAGAGAAAACTCAGTTTCATTGAGTCTGTTCATGAGCGCAAATGTGAAGTGCAACAACCCTCATTCCTCCTAGCACCGGCTTAAGCGATATTCTAAATTAAAGCCACAAAGATTGGGCTTGATGATCCAAAGCACCGGTAAGTAATAACACTTCTGATTTGTAGCCGGTGCAACATTTTACGGCAGCACACAGCACTAAACAAAAGCTAGTGTAAATGTCAATACATACTGAAAATAGGATCCACTGGAAGCAGCAAACACAAACAAGAGATAAGAGTAGACGACTCGTTTTTTAGTCTGTTCATGAAAGGAAATGTGAAGTGCTACACCGCTCACGCCTCCTAGCACCGGCTAAAGCGATATTTTACTTTAACGCCACAAAGATTCGGATTGATGATCCCAAATGACCAGTAAGTAATAACACTACTGACTTGTAGTCAGGCGACTTTTTTAGCAACAAACGCTAGTGCAAATGTCAATAAATACTGAAAATGGGATCCCTTGGAAGCAACAAACACAAACAAGAGATAAAAGTAGCAGACTCGGTTTTATTGAGTATGTTCATGAGAGGGAATATGAAGTGCAACACCGCTCACGTCTCCTAGCAACGGCTTAAGCGATATTCTTCTTTAAAGCCACAACTATTGGATTTGATGATTCCAAAGGACCACACGGCCGTAAAAAAAGCTGGTGTAAATGTCAATAAAACCCCTTAATTAAGCATAAGCGAATTTTAAAGTATTTATTTTTAACTATACTTGTTATGTTCCGTCAATGTATTAAATATTTTATATTTAAAAACCTTCTGAAGAATAGGATCACCGATACTTATGCAAAGAGACATGTTTTCAGCAGATATGCGCGAAATTCATTAACCAAAATTATATATTTCCATTGCATGCACTGTTTTACATTTCAGACATCATCGGTCACGACATGGATATCGGGAACTGGTGAGTTCATTATACATTTGACTTGATGTTAGTAATGGATGAATTTCAAAGTATCAATTTAATTGCTAACCATTATAACTACAATATACGATATGTGCAAGTTGATGTAACTGCGCAGTCTTGTATATATAGCACACATCCACTGTAAATTATCTACATATGTAATACATATAGGATCTTAAACGAGTTCCCATTTCATATAAGATTTATGAAAAGAGTTATGAATTATTTTAATTTAAAGAGCCTTTTGGCGAGTTAAAAATAAAAATAATTCATAACGAGTTTCATAAATCTTTTATGGAATGGGAACGAGTTTAAGATCTTTTTTATCATATAACATTGCAATAAAATAAGTAAAAAATAATTCAGATGGACATATAATTCAGATGGACATAAAACCGCCACGACGTCAGACACACTTTAGCGCCAAAACGTCATAAAATAGGCAGAACGTTATGTGACGTCGCAACGTCACGTCACACACAATGTTGAGTATCGAAGAGTTCGTGTTTTATCTCTTTACAAAAGGCGTTTTATGACGACTGTAACAAAAGTACACACTGATTTGTATAACTTTCATTAATTAGTATAAGCTGTGGTAAATACTAAGTTTATGACCTAGATCTAGATGACTTTATAATAAATAAAATAGTTTCAGTCAATAAAACCTGCGTAGTGTTACAGATTTAACTCAACCAATCAAAATCGTTCCAGGTTGTATTACACGTGTGTCATACAACAGAATATTACATGGGTGTTCGACACTGCTAACAAGGGACGTTATGTGATAAATTTTGATAATATGTGTTTTCTTCTATCCGTTCATAGCCAATTGACATGTTTCAGTTTAGTTATTACATCAAAGTACAAACACAGTGGTTAATACAATATGATTATTTACCTAGTATGTGTTTATCTCAGTCTACCTTACTTGCAACTACATACATGTACTATGAATAGAGGGAACATGCTAAATGTTTAATATTAAAATCGTACTGAACGAAGATTAGCAATTATGAATAAAATAAACATTTATTCTTTAACCTTAACCTATTCTTATTTAAAAGTCTAATGATTTAAATTATTAACCGAGTATTGAATACAATTTAACAATACTAACTACACAAGTAGGATAAAACACCGGTGTTCCTATTTCATTTCTAGTTTTTTTCTTTAGACAGCGTGACATTTTGTTTGGCCAATTATCAAAAACGTATGAAAGGAGAAATCAAGACATCTTGTTTCAAGTTTTCAGCTCATATGTTGTGCGCTTGAAACGGACATGCTTTCGGTTTTAGGACAGTTACATCCAATGAAAATGATGGTTTACACTAATTGAGCGAAAAGAACTAAATCGAAAACAAACAGCCTTCAGTATCTTTCTTTTTTGAAGCCAATTTCACCCAAACATGACTAATGTGACGGTGTGTGTACTTTTTGTATTTACGTTAAGTTATTCAATATAGAATGCACATTTGCATTTAAAGTTTCATTAAAATTTCAATTCCTCTTCCTGTTATAGCAGTATGGGGAAACACCTGTAACATTATGGTTAAATGATTCATTAAATGTTTACAAATATTTCTTAAACAATCCGATATGTTTATTTGCAATTCAAAACCGGAAGTGTTCTTGTTAAAAAAAAATCTACAAACCCGAACAAAACAAATCAACTTTGAATAGCATGTGGCCTTCTCGTAACAAAGAAAGTATAGATGTCTTTTTTTGCACGCAGTAATATAGTTTCATTGTAATGGGTTCAAGGTTTGCTTTATAAAACGCTTTTGTTCACAATCTGGACTTCCTTGTTAAAAATAGACTTATTGCGCAACAAATCAACATAGTTTATATTTGTGTTTCATTAAAGCGTAAGTTAATACAAAACAACTTGTTTATTCATTTGGACATATTAAGAGGGCAAATAAGGTTACATAGTAAATTTTGATAGTGTATAAAAACAACAACAAACAGGTCCTATAGAAACAACAGGTCGCACAGGCAATGTCACTGTTACAAATATATATCCCCGTAAACCTATTTGTTAACTTTTATCTGAAAGGTAACATAATGTATTCTCTTAACTGAAACTTACTACTAGTCAAGTCATGTTTAGTAGTTATATACTTAAAGCATTATCAGACTAAAGCATAAGACTATCGAATTGTATTGTATTGTTGCGAGTTCGAATTTCCATTCATAGGATCCCATCCGTACATGCGTTTTATCCGGAACATTTTCCGAATATATTCATTCAACTTTCTTCTATAACTCTGTCTGTATTATCCGTTGTCTTTTAGTAAGACACGGATGGTGTGCTTTTCTTGTTACTATTACTACTACTACTACTACTGCTAAAACTACTACTACTACAACTATTACTACTACTACTACTACTACTATTACTACTACTTTTACTACTACATGTACTACTACTACTACCACTATTACTACTACTTCTACTACTACTACTAATACTAATACTTCTACTGCTGCTACTGCTGCAACTACTACTACTAAAACTACCATTACTAGTTTTACACCTACACTTACTACAACTACCATTACTACTAATTACTACTACTAATACTCCTACTACTACTACTACTACCACTACTACTACTACTACTACTACAATCACTACTGCTACTACTACTATATTATTACTACCAGTATTACTACTACTACTACTACTACTACTACTACTACTACTACTCTTAATACTACTCTTACTACTGCTACTATAAGTACTACTGCTACAACTACTACTACTAATGGTTCTACTACTACTACTGCTTCTACTGCTACTGCTGCATATACTACTACTAGTAGTAGTTCTACGCCTACATCTACTACTACTACTACTACTACTACTACTACTACTATTACTAGTATTTCTACTACTCTTACTACTGCTACTATTACTACTACTACTACTACTACTACTACTACTACTACTATTTCTACTACTCTTACTACTACTAATACTACTACTACTACTACAACAACTACTACTACTAGTTTTATTACTACTACAGCTTCTACTACTACTGCTGCTACTGCTGCATCTACTACTACTACTACACCTACAACT